>OZ026516.1:23187892-23684972 GCA_964019695.1 Loripinus fragilis
TTTCGTTTGTTTGTTTGTTTGCTTTACGTCCCAAATCAACAGCTATGGTCATGGCGGGATGGTCAGTTCACCTAACCACACTTTTTCCTGGGCAGGCTTGAACAAGCGGTTAACCAGTAATTCGTGCACATACTTTCGCTTGTAACTGACAACCCTTCTTGAATGAATCAGCGGAAGGGAGGAGAATGACCGTAGAAATTATTTCATGATCAATCTCCACGAAAGTATGGGACCGGGCCGGGATCGAACTCGCGACCCCTGGATCTGCAGTCAGACACTCATCTGAAGTCAGACACGTTACCGACTGCGAGATAGATAGATATAGAGGACATTGTCGGTGAAGTGTCTTGTTCCCTTTTCGAACAGCCAAATCAAGCACGCCCCTTCACTTTCCCTTACTTTCGATATCTATCTATTTATTTCTTTATACGGCATACACCCTCAAATGACATATTCTTTTATCCGCTCCATTCTATTTGGGAATACAGAAAACAGCTTTCTGATTTTAAACCCAAATATTTACAGTTAAGAGACGTTAGTGGCAAGTATTCGGGATTACAGATCAAACAAGTATGAGCTTTTAAAAAAGATAAAGATAAAATAAAGAAGCCTTATTTAACGTCGCTTATAGTGTAACAGACAACATTAGCTCATGAGCTATTCTGCGACATAACAATTATATCTTTAACAGATACTTACCTGTCTTTATCTCCCTAGCACAACCCCTTTATGCGAGCGTCAGCAAGGGAGCTGCTAGTACCATTTTTTACACCTTTGGTGTGGTGCGGCCGCGGGATTCGAACCCACGACCTCCCACTCCGAAAGCGGACGCTCTACCAACTGAGCTATCGAGGCGGTTAAGAAAAAAAAAAATAGCTGGCTGAAAACTTTTTAAACAGTCGGCACTTCAGAATAATTCCTGAAGAGCTTAATTTAAAAAAAAATACCATCTAAGAAGAACACCATTGTGCAGAGCACAGCCTGTAACGATGTCGAAAGAATTAAACACTTAAAAAGTGATTACTTAGATCTATAAGCATATTTTTTTTTCACAAGAAGATACCTTTTGTAAAGTTTGTCATTCTTGAAAATGATGAAAACTGAAAAAGAATCACTTGTCCAAATGATTTGGATAGAAAGTTTGCTGATCACTGAATCAAGTACATTTGTAACTTTAGTAATGAATCATTGTAACAGGTGATCTGTTTAGTGATTTTGTAAAGAATGGGCCAAAACTTTAAGACACTGCGTGAGCGCATAGGTACTTGAATGTGTGCAACATACTATTATATATTAATTAATTACTATAGAGTTGAACTTTCAGGAAAAAAAAGGCTCAATAGCAGGAAAAAACAGGAAAGACATGATAATTGACCGTAAAATTGATCAATTTTGTGACCTTTTTGTGTTATTTTACTGCTTCTGAGGTCAAAATCTTGTGTTAAATTGCATAAGCTAACTGGTCAGAAATAATACTGACACACATTTCTAAGTAGAGATCAAGAAGATTAACTGCTGTACTTTAACAAAACTAAGTAAGATTAGCCAACATGACCAGAAGAGATTCTTATGTGAAAAAATAACTTAAACAAGTGATAATAGCAATCACTTGTTTAAGTTAGTGCCCTGACTGTTAAAAGGCTGAAGGAGATTAGGACAAACACCTATTTGAAGATGTTTATATGAAAGAGTAGAAGGACCATTTATTTTGATAGCAGTTTCACACCTAATCCGAGCCTTCTCTGATGTTTAAGTGGCTTTTCCATATTTTGATATTTGCCACTAAGTGGCAAATATCAAAATCAAGAAAAGCCACTAAAATGTCAGAGAAAACTCAGACTATTTCACACCTTACTGCAATATTAAAGAAGACAATTTTGATCTGGGTTCATGTTTGCAAATGTTATCAGCAGATGATACTAGCAGGCAAAGACTAACCAACACTTATAAATGGTAGGGGGCACATTTCATTTCATACAGTTTTCACACTTTAAATGCTATATTTGAATGTAATGCCATATTCTACCTAATGTGTACCCTTGACAGGGACAAAACAGGTTTGCACTGACAGATCAACTATTACATTTTAATTAAAATCCACTAAATTGAAAACCCGAAAGATAACCCCATTTTTAAAGGTAGCGGTTCAACTCGGCCTTAAGTCAACTAGGCCTGATGTATTATGGTTTGAGCTTTACATCTAGTCTTTCGGACAATCAAAGATAAATATTAAACAATTAAGCTCTTAATTGATCAAATTGAGGATGAACTTGCTACTTGATTAAAGGTAATGGCTGTCTTGAACTTACTGAAAGTTTTCACACTTTGTCAAGCTCTGACTTCCCATATCTTGCAACAAGGCAATTATCGTTAATTGTGATTAAAAGTCTGATCAAAGCAATTTGGCCTAACATGAAAGGTGCCGCTGATTTTTCACTCTTGCTTAAAATAATAAGCGACGCAAAAATATTTATTTCAGATTCTTGTCCACCTCTCAGTCTCTTATCCTTTTATTTTGAATTAGTCTATATTCTACTATATTCTCTTTGTTTATCATCTTACTTATGCTACCCTTATGAAAGTAGACCCATGAGTCATTGCTTGAATTGAAGATAACTCAATGTTCAGGGTTACAAATTATTTCACGACTGTTTCGCGCGCATAAGAATTTCAATTGTCTCGGAGATTTCATTTCCAATTTCTCGGAGCTCGCCGGCTAAAATAGGTTATCGTACTAGGGCATTCAATTCACTAAAACACAAAAAAAATCTATCCACAATTTCACTGAGAGCGGACCCACTGATCAGAATGTGTATTGGAGTGATAATTTGCAACGCATAAACCCTTTTTAATCCGAGAATATTAAAAAACCTATTGGAATCCAACACGATTCTATATTAACAGTCATTGATTAACTGCCTCTGTGACCTCATCAGGACAACCCGATAGCAAAGGGAAGTAACTTATTCAAGGGAAGTAAGCGAATCAATAATTTAATGACAGCGCACAAGCTGAAAGAAAATGATGATTATACCAATTTTACCACTGAACATTGTGGAAAATGATCTGGGTTCTTAATAAGTACATAAAATCCGACATATAAAAGGAATTTGCAATGAAAAATGAAAAACTTTGATATGTCCCCTTTAACAGACCAGCAATATAGATAAGACCGAACATTATTCTCTCAAACATTTGGTGAACTTTTTTTTAATAAAACACATTCCAACCAGAATGGTACTGGCATCCTTAATTGAAAATAGTAGACCAGGCAGAGTTGACCCAGGCTGACCCAAGGCTGAGTTGATTCACTCTCTCATTCAATTGATCACTAAAAAACTCCACGACCACTCAATTTTTCAGTCAACCAGTATTGAGTACTTCTAGAGTATTGACTGGAGTGTTATAATCGGTTAAAATGCAGGTTAAAATCTCCCCTGGTTTCGACTGCCCAACCTTTAAAACAAAAGGTACGGGTACATGTGAATATAGAAAGGGTGTGTCTTATGCAAAAATGATTGCTCTGTCTTGTTTACTGTTTGAGTTATCTCCCATGAGCAAATTTTAAAGGGGAAACCTTGTGATCTCAATAACATTATACTCTTTGAGAGATTACTAGTAATTAGTATGAATATATACTTTGTTTTTAAGTATTTTTTGGGGTGCAGGAATGATTACTCTGCAGGGCTTACATTAATGTATTACGTACCTCCCTTGGATGCATTCTACAGGCATCATTCCATATTTGCTTTGGTGTAAACAATATTTTATTCAAATATAATTACAGTGAAATACAAACAAATTATAAACACAAAACATACATTTGAAAGGGATACAGAAAGAGTTTATGCTTTTATATATACATGTAGAAGGATATAAATTAAAAACAGTGCTAAGACTTTTAGAAAGTAAGCGCTTTTGGCTCTGCCTTCATTTGTAACTGCTTATCATTTACATTAGGTAGGGGAATGTGCCATTTCTTCTAATTGATATTTTTCAAAAACTCTTTCGGGATTACCATCAGAGAGTCAAATAGTTTGAATCCAGATCAGGCCCGACATTTTGTTGGGCCCGATCTGGATTCAAACTGTTTGCACTTTTAGGTGATCAGCAGAAGACACTAACAAAGAGATAATATGGTATTATTTGGGCCGCGACGCGAGAAAACCTGTCTTCGGAGGTTTGCGAACAACACAGGCGCAGACCAGCCTGCGCAGTCTGATCAGCGCCTTTGTTATTCACTTTTTGGAAAGTATCATACGTATTCTTGTTACAGGTGAAATTTCAATTTTCTAGCTATTCTCTGTAGCTGAGGAGAAAGGTTTCAAACTTGCTTTTTCGGAAACCCCGAAGACAGGTTTTCTTGCGACGAGGCCCATTTTATGATACAGTAATTGAGATAGTACAATGGATTTTCTGAGCCTTCTGGTGGTGTACTGTATTCTGTTTGTGGTGGGCTGTCTGTGTATCTTGTACAGAGATGCTAAGGTACTGAATACTGGCCTCATTGGAGGTCTCAGAAGTCACATTAGTCAGGTAAGGATAAGTGCTTATCGTTTCCCTATATATGCCACCCTGTACAAAACATTATTCTTGGACAAATACCTATGCACATGGCTGTTTGAGGCCAAAGTCAAAAGAGACCTAATCCATGTTCAAATCATGAAGCTCATGTCCTGGTTGAACATAGGCTTTAAATTGAAAATCCTTAAAACAACCCTTGATTGGCCTGTATGATGTTACATGGAAAAGCATTGTGGCCCTGAATTATGAATGGCCATTTTATCACTGCTTTTGTTCAAGAAAACATGCGCCGAAATGATATCAGGCCTTTGAAAGTTTGTTTTAGTCTTGCTAGATGACACCGTTTTGTTTAGAGATATTCAACATGATAAATCAGCCCTTTTGATAATGCATTTAATGCACTAACTCTTTGTATTCTGATAGATTTTCCCAAACAGATGAAAACAATAAGGATGTGATTGTCCATTATATATTTTAAGGGGTCACAAGTTGGCATTTCCCATTATGATGTATTTCTGTCTCTGAGGAATGTTTTAATCTTAAGCAAACAGTGCAGACCCTGATGAAATGCAGCATTATGCTGCCTTCATCTGGGTCTTTACTGTTTGCCAAAGTACTGGTTTAGGGGTTTCCAGCATACAAAGGGTTAAACCTGTGCAATACACGGCTTCTCAAAATTCCGATCAAATTATAGGTACCTGATAATGAGGTGACCTTTTTTGCAGAGCTTTTTAGACAGGGTTCGTACAGGCAAGTATGAGTAAAATTCAAGGACTTTTCAAGGACTTCTAAAAGCCTATCCAACAGTTTTCAAGGACTTAATGTTAATGAAAATACTGATCTAAGTGTTAAAAGTCTACTTCAGAAATGCTAGACTGAGATAATGGAGACATTAGTACTGGAAAATTAGTATAAAATTGTTGTGCCTATATTTGGTGAAGCATATGCTGCACCAAATAAAGGCACAACAATTTTATACTGGTTTAGGTCGCTATCAACAGTGCTAAGTCCTTCAGAAAATAGTAGAATTCAAGGACTTTTCAAGGCTTTTGAGTGATTTTCCAGTACTCTTCAAGGCAGATTTAATTTTCAAGGCTTTTCAAGAAAGCCCTCTAAATTCAAGTACTTTTCAAGCCTGTGCCAACCCTGTTAGAGCCAAAATCTAACTTGTAGAAAACTATTAATATAATATTAAAACCCAGCAGGCACATTACATCAAACCAATGTCATATCAATGTCGATGCGATGCTGATATGACGTTGTTTTAAGGTTGTGTGCCTGCTGGGTAAACACTTGTTTTCTATAATATATTTTTCTTTCTAATTTTTTCAGTATTTCTCGAGCTTTATACCAAGACCAATACTTCAAGCAGCGTCTGCTCTAGGCCATTATCTTCTGTTTGAAAGGTTTGTGTTGTAGTTGATCTTAACAGGAATCAGAGGATTATGAACCACAATCATCTCATTTATTGAGAACTTTTTAGTTATAAAAATAAATCATTTTAGACCAGTAAACACTTGAAAGTTTCTATAAGATAACAGAATTGTCACAAGTTATTAAACTTTCATTGTGCTACATGCCAAACAATAAAAAATTGGATGACTCATATTCTAATATATTAAGAATCTTGTAAACATGGCTCATGATCGAATTTATTAAACAAATTCTTGAAAAGAGATAGATGTGAGGATGTGCAGATTATTTTATCGCTTTCTTGCAACAAGAAAAATCTCATTAAATGGTTTTCTTTATCAACTAAGGGAGTGAAACTTTTAATTACTCTCAACATTACAAATAACAGATAGTGGGACATCCTTATTTCGGTGTTCATTTTTCAGTTTAGGTCTAAGATAACAAAATCGCTTTGCAAGGTTAGAGACCCAAAAATTATATCAGCGGATACATCAATCTTCTGAGATAATGTTTCCGATTTTAGTTTGCGGGTCATACTTATTACATCAATTTTGTGACGTCACGAACAAGGCATGTTTTTGGCGTTTTTAACGCTATTTTCTGGCCCATTAAAACTCTGTATTTTCGCAATAATTTTAGAAGGAATGGACTGATTTCTAAAAATTTTGCCCCAAAACGTTGATATTTATAAATGCCAACCGTATCTGCAAAGTTCATATAGTTTTAACACACGGGCAACTTTAAATTGCAAGAAATTGTGATTCTGAACTTAATCAAAATACGTTCATTTTTTGCCTTTGATGAAAAAATGCTCGAAAACAAAGCGGAAAAGCCTATCCAAATTTTAGATTACAGCTAAATGTTATCTTATCAGAATTGATTGTGAAAGTATCAACAAACTTCACTGTACAGTTTTTTCAGAATTTGTACATTTGCAAATACATGTATACCCCTCTTCTCGTCAATGTTATGATAAAAGCGTCAGCAAAACCGGAGAATCGTAACGTCGCAGTAACATGGAAAACAATGGAAAACAAATAAAAAGAAAATACAGCTACATATTCTGAAGCGATTTTAGGTCCTATCGCTTCATAAATGTTCATGAACAGAAAGTAATGGACATTAGGAAGAAGTCAGAGAATTATGCTAGCATTAGTTTAACTGGATATCGCCTTCCTATCAAGAATACATACATTTAGGTCTATTTCTTTTCAATGGCATGTTATAATTGATGGTACATATGATTCATCAGCAAAATTGGAAGAAGCTATAAATTTGTCCGAATGTTCGTATCGAAAGAAAATATTTCGACACTAGATATCCCATTTTGCGCACAAATATATACTGACCGGCAAAAGCAATGCTACGTCTAAAATTTGCGATAAATTACTAAGAAGGATAAAATAAAGCCATAGCAATTAAAATGTATGCATGTATATAGCCAACATACCAGGTAAACACAATTGACAAATTAAAATAAATCAGATGCTAGGCTCAAGATTCTGGTCATGATAAGCTTGTGCAGCTCGTGCTTGTGAGTCACATGCAATACATGTCAAACTTTTACTGCAGCGTTTCTTTTGCCCGTCAGTATATATGGATTTGGTTCTTAGGCTACCCCGGATAAACCCAATATACTTTTTCTATATTTGCCTTAAGGTAAATACATTAGCATGCTTCTTTGTTTTGTCTTTCAGATGAGATTAGTTTAAATCTGCCAGCTTTTTGAAGAAGTTGAACATGTCATCTGAGAGAGAGATTTGCATATTAGGCTAACTAGTGTAAATAATCGTGTATGATGAAATTAAAGATAAAGTTTGCAAAGAATAAGTGTCCGAGTACAATTTGGTCTACTGAGACGATTCCATTTGCTTGAATTAATCCAGCAAGAGAGCACTATAAAAGCGCTTATTTTCTGTGCCTTTTCAATTAACCCCCACTTGGTTCACAACCAATTTTCATTGAAACATTTTTGACCCCTGATTGCAAAAGATGTTTAATGCAGCAGTACTTAATATACCTTTGCACTGATAGAAGCGAAACTTACCCATCACTTCAAGTCTTGTGATCTTCCTGAGAGTTGAACAGTTCTATATGGTGTGTTTCTTTTTTTGTCGGGTATATCACAAATCATGTGTAAAATCACTTTTAATATGTATATGCACACAGCTACCTGGTGGGGTTAGAGGCCTAAATTATGGCCCTAGTCATACTCTACTGTCATTATTTGTGTATACAAGCAGTGAAGGCTCAGACGAGACTGTGCATGTGCACAGTCTCATCAGAGTCTTAATTCTTGTGAGCTTTCACTGCTTGCCTTTGCGAAAAGTACAATTTTGCGCTGGCTACTTTGATTTTTTTTATCTATTTCAGGAACTTCGTATTCCAGCTGGTATTTTTAATCCTGGCTTTTCTGGCTCATACTGTATTTCTAGTGGACATGTTACCCATTCTACACCACCATTACCCCACCCACAACCACACATTCTGGCCATTTTTTGCCCTCTTCTTGAACTACTTCTGTTTTCATAAGGCTTGGACAGGCAACCCAGGGGTCATCACATCTAAAAGCCTGGAGAAATACAAAAATGTGTACCATTATGATGATGTGTTGTATCAGGAAGTGACTTGTAAGACATGCAACATTGTGAAACCAGCAAGGTCCAAGCATTGCAGTAGGTATACAGTTTAAGGGTAATTTTGCATGCTTTTTTTGTCATCTGCAAAATTTTATGTCCTCACTATGAACTGAGGGGCTGATAGTGTTTATCCTCAACAAAATGGAAGGCAGTTAAAATAAAGTTTTTTTCTCACACAGCAGTTGAAAAGCAGTTTTTAGTAGTATTTGTTGGAACAATAGTAAGTTTTTACTTAATTTGCAAAAACAGAATAATTATTAGTTAAATGGCAGTATTTTAGCAAAATCAGTTTTTTTCTTCAGTAAATGCAGTGACATTGCCTTCTTTTTAGGCAAACTATTTTAATGGGCTCAGCAGTTTAATGATGTCATTGAAAAATAGCTAAAATTGCTCTCCAACTGTGGTACACATTTTTTCGATGACATAAGAAACTGTCACAAACTATTTCTAAAACATCTATAATCTAAAAGATCATTGTACAGCTATTGATTCTCATACATGATGGATATATATCTTTTTCAAAATATTGAACAGAAACCATTTTATGGAATGTATGAACAGATGTTCAGGTGCTCATGAACAGCTTTTATAAGTATGCTGCCCCCTCCACCCATTTAAATTGTAGAATACTTTGTCAGTAGATGGCGAATGGCGTTTTGCTGGCAGGCAGATATTGGCTCAAGCTTTTATGCTGGCTGAGTGGTAACAGGGAACAAAAATTCCGCTCATAATTACAAGTGAATCTAGAAAGGATGAGCAATTCTTCCCAAGCACTCGTCCTGTAGGACACGTGCGTTGGGAAGAATTACTCGAGGAAGTCATATTACATATTACTCCCTTATGTTTTTATTGCATACACATTTAAAGGACAAGTACATGTGATTGCAGGACAAGTGAAAATTATAAGTCAATCGTCCTGCAGGACAAGTGCGATATTGAAATATTTTTGTCCCCTGGTTAACTACCTTTTCCCATTTTCTTACAGGCACATGTAACAGATGTGTACACAGGTTTGATCACCACTGTATCTGGACAAATAACTGTGTTGGAGGTCTCAATCACAGATACTTTATTCTCTTCATGGTCACGTTGATAGCAATGTTTCTTCAGGGGATCTATGTAGGGACAGACTGTATACTCATCTATGCCAGAGGGATAAGACTCTGGGAGGCCTCATATGAAGGCAAAGATGGTCAGATTCATTCCATGACGCTGTCTGTAGCATTTCAGGTAATGACTCTGCCCCCTGGGAAATTTTCCATATTTTTTTGTAGTCATGATTTTTTTCAAAATCAACTTTTTTGAAAAATTCTTTCAGGAATACCATTAGAGTGTCAAACAGTTTGGATCCAGATCAGGCCCGACATTTTGTTGGGCCTGATATGGGTCTAAACTGTTTTCAAAAGTTTTCAGCAGACGACACTAGTAGGTAATGAGTTAATTTTCATTTGATTATACATTTATTTAGCTAGTTTGTCTCCCTTCCTGGAGTGGGGACATTCTGATTCATTCCTGTCCGACCAGTCTAGGGACAAGATGCCCCTGTACTTTAAAACAATCACTGCAGTAAAATTACATATATCAACACTGTCAGATTTGCTTTAAAAATAAACAGCCTAGATAAAATCTGTAAGCTTGCCATATCTCCATGCATGTAAAAGGTGAGACCAGTGATTAATTAGCTTTGGATACAAGTAAACTTCATTTAACAGTGAAGACCCAGATGTAATGCTACATCTGGCGACATTTGATCAGCGTCTGCACTGTTACCCATTGAAGGGCCTGCAAAATACATCTGAAAATGTCGTCTGCTAAAGTTGTTGGCTGTATATTTAGTACTAGTTAAAATCCCATGTAGATGGAAGATTCAGATTGGAACATGAAGGGTCAATAGACTTAGCTCTTTTTATGTATGTGGCTGTTTGTCACATACTTTGCTGTTTTAAACATTAGGAACTTATTAAAATTAAGTTAGTTTCTAGAACAGTGTAGTCTGTGTTTTTGATAGATAAAATATACTGAACAAAAGTGAAAACGCTACACTACAATTATCTATATTTTATGAGAAAGTATTGGACAAAAAGTATTTACTAAAGCTTAATAATGTTGCCCAGACATCCAGCAAACGATTCGTCGAAAATCCACCAATTTGTCTCGTTGGATGTATGAGTTATGCTCCTTTAAGTGTTTAAAGCTTTATTCACTGAAATTTGCTATTGCGCATGCGCAAATTAAAATTGTAATGCTTATCAAAATTGGTCTTAATTGTGTTGCATAAAAACACAAGAAAAATGCTTAATCACTTGAAACAAGCTCAGAAATCAATTTCGAATTTAGCAAATTTGTAAAATATTGAAAATTATCTCCCTTTGACAAAAACAAATAGGAAATATGAAATGTTTTGTAATCTTTGATTTATCACGATTTTCGATCATTTTCTTTTGCCAAATCAGATAGACCTCTCAGCACATTGTTTCTAACCATTTCTCAACTAGTATTGTCCTCATACTAAGATGCAACAACAGATTGGTTTTCCTATGGAGATTTCAGTGTTAAATTTTTAAACTTGACAATTTGATGGAAAATCCGCTTTTTAAGATTGCTTTTCTAAACGATCAAAACACACTTGAGATAAGTCCATCACATTTATGGTTGTCACATGTCTAGACTACCATTTTGTGCAGCGGATCTCGTAGGTAGTGGATTCCTGAAGGCCTAAATTGTGTTAGATTTATATTCAAATTGGCAACCTGAAAAAATGGACCCCTGCCACATTTAAATGGCTTTCATGTGTTTCCTTGTGACAACATCCGTAAAACTTTTACTGTTGTGCATTACCCAATATTTGAGCATTAAAATACACTTTCAATTGCATTCTTGGTTTGCATAATGTTGTATACAGATGGCAAACAATTCAGGTGTAGCGTTTTCACTTTTGTTCAGTATAGATTCAACAAAAACAAGGCAATGATAAATATATGATGTTTTGCTGTATGCATGGAGCTATCTTATGACAGAGTAACTTCTAATCTACAAGAGGAAAAAACAAAATCAATGACCACTGGCTCAATTATGAACTATTTATTTGGGTAATATCTACCGGTTTCGCTCACAAGAGCTTCATCAGGATACATATAAAGCATAAACAAAAATATGGCTTAAGGTACCAAAATTGAGGAAAAGTCACGTGCTTATTGTCGTTAGTAACGGAAGTGTAGAGGGGTAACTAGGGAGAGTATTTCCTGTTTCAGCGTCATCAGTTATGGCAGAAGCAATGTTTATGGTTCTTTGGGTTAATTTCAGCAACGGGGAGTCAGTTAATTGTCAGTATTAATGATTCGAAAGTTTATAAGGGGGATAGATGAATGACAAAAAATGTAATACTTATTTAAAAATTCGGTAAACAGTGTTCATAGATGGTTGGCTGGTGGTCTCTTCATCCAAACAAATGGTGGAGCTTGAACTTGACGGCGATGGAGATAGTCGAAGGTCTTCCATTAAGTCTTCAGTCGTCACTTCGGTGGGTGGGATGTGTCCCTTGTGTCCAAAAACGATCTGTGTAGCTCTGTCAATGGTGAGTGCCTTGAATTTTGGTGTTCTTTTGAATGGTATAGAGTGTTCTAGGTGTGCTTTGATTCTGCATTCTGGTGGTGGTGTCCAAGTGTCTGGTGGTGTGATAGTCATGATGGTCTTTTGTAGTATCTGTTTAATTTCAGTCTTCTTAAATTCGGTCTCCTGGATTCCATGTATGTTCATAGTGTGTCTGTTGAGGACATCTCTCCTGCTGAGTGTTTTGTTGCATATAGCACATTGGTATTTTGAAGCTGTGGGTCCGTGGATGTTCTTCATGTGTCTGGCTAGGTTGTGGCTGTTCTTGAGTGTTCTGTGGCATATTTCCCATTTAATTACTGTGTCTTCCATAATTACTGTATTTAATTTAATCCTCCATGTTCGCGTGTTTGCAATAGTACTATCCAAACCTCCTCTGTTCTCAGGTGAATGTTTGTTGTTTGTGATGTGGTTGTTATGACTGTGACGTTGACTGTGTGGTTATTCGACGTGAAGTGGCGGGACACAGGTTTAAAATCGTTTCCCGCCCTGATGTCCATTAAGTGTCCGCGTATGCGTTTGTTAATTGTATTGCCAGTTTGTCCTACGTATTGCAGGCTGCATTTTGAGCAGCTAATCAAATATACAGCACTTTTTGTCTGGCAATTGTAATAACCTTTGAGTCGGTAGTGTTTGTTGGTTACATGAGATGTGACAACTGTAGATTTCTTCATGAAAGGGCATATTATACATGGTTTGTTGCAGGGGCTTGATCCTTTAGATGCTGGGTTCAAATCGGTGTGTACCAGTAGTTGTTTCAAGTTTAAACAGCATCTTTGTACTAAAAGGAACTGTCTGCTTGCTATGGACTGTAGATCTTGTGAATAGGTGAGGATCTTCCTTCGGCTCAGGTGAGCTAATAGTATACCAGTCACTCCGTTGTCCGTCCGTCCGTCTGTCAACATTTTCAAACATCTTCTCTTCTGAAACCACTGGGCTAATTAAACTCAAATTTCATATGGAGACTCCTTAGGACGCGGGAATGAAAGTTTGTTCAAATGGTCCTGGTCACACGACCAAGATTGCCGCCACACCCATATATGGAAAAAAAACCTTTAAAAATCTTCTCCAGAACCAGAAGGCCGATGACCTTGGGACTTGGTATGTACAGGTAGCATTGGGGATGTGGGGCCTACCAAGTTTGTTCAAATTATGATCCTAGGTTGACCTTAACCTACTTAACGTCAAGGTGAAATTTGCTTCCTAATGCATTTAAATGGGAAATTTTTTGAAAAGTTGATTTTTTTGAAAACTGTAGAAGCCTTAGTCATTATTCTCACTTGATATGTTTAACCTAATGAGACAATGGCTATAAATAAGTTCCAAAGGTCAAGGTTGACCTTTGACCTTTCAGCTAAGTTGCTCATATTGGAGTCCCATCAATATATTAAAACATAGTTTTCTCAGTGTATATGGGAAAAATCTTGAAATGTTCATTTTTCTATAACTGTTTAGGCAGAAATCATAATACTAGCAAGAAATATTTAACCTTATGAGACAACGGTTTTATAAAAGTACCAAATGTCAAGCTGACCTGTGACCTTTTATCCAAGGCCACTCATTTGGACTGCCAAATACCTTTCTAAACATCTTTTCCTCAGAAATCACTGGTCTGTTTGATGGAGTATTCATTAGAGATTGTTTTAGGTCACTTTACCATAATGGCCCAAACCCCGATAAAACTATGTTTCATTATAAGCCGTAGTTGATCTTGACCTATTTTAACATTATTAAGGAGATCAGGTGAGCGCTTCAGGACCGTCTAATTTTCTAATATCCTCTTGATAGGCGGAGTTAGGGGATTGTATGTGACGATGAATGGTATGGCAGGGTTGGGTTCCGTAGTTGGCGTGTTTGTGGAATGTAGGAGGTCAATTCTATCTTTACTGGCTGCCTTGCGAATGGCAGAATCAATGAGTGCAGTTGGGTATCCTCGGTTTCTAAGGTTCATCTTAAGGTTTTTGCAGGCCTCTTGGAATAGATCTGGAGTACTGCAGATTCTTTTCATATGGATAGCTTGGCTGTAGGGGATACTCTTTTTCTGATGCTTTGGGTGAAACGATGTATAGTGTAGGTAGAGGTGTGTGTCAGTAGGTTTCGTATATACACTGGTTTGGATTATGCCGTCTACACATCACTGATTTTTGGCAGTTATGGCCCTTGATGCGTATTTTGAATGTATAAGTTTGTCAGAAGAGCTCCTGATATCTTCAGAACATGACAAAAGTACCTGCTAAGTTTCAAAATGTTCGGAAAACAAATGTCGAAGTTGTGCACATAAGATATTTACTGTCAAAGAGGGGACAGAAAGCACCTTTATCTAAAAAGGTGGGGACAAATATATGTGTGTTTAGGTTTAATTGTGTATGTAGGGATTTTTATTTTTTTAAACAAGAAATCAATAATTAAAACTCGAAATATTTAGACTTTTGACTGTAATTACTTAGGGCTATTCCAGAAAAACAGACCTGGGAGGGGAAGACGGCAGGCGATATATTTTTCTATGGTGGTTGGTGCGGAAAGTTTTCAATTATATGGGTCATTGGTGTCCAACCAAATCTAATTACATGGGTGGTTGGTATTTCGCTGCGTGGAAGGGGAAAAAAGAATATTATCTGTCAAAAAAGAGAGAAGTTTTATCAAATCTAGCCAAAAGAAAGCGTGGAGCTTAGCAGCAACCGCATCGGAAACGGCCATTTTTGTTTATACCAGGGTGGCAAAACAGGGAAAATGGTCAGAAAAAATTCCCTGCAGGGAAAAATCAGGGAATTTGAAAAAATGATCAAAATCAGGGAAAAATCAGGGAATTTGATATATATTTTTTTAAATTGACATTAACCAGTTAAGTAGTGGCTACTGCAGTTTTCATTCCGTATTATTCTTAGAGAACCTTAGGTTGTAATGACCATTTTACTATGAAGTCCAATTTCTGAGCATGCATGTGAAGGCAAAAGCTTTAAAAGTCTAAAATTACAGTTCTAAATTTATACCTAACATTGCATTCACACTGCAGACCAAAAAGTTCTTGGTTTTACCTAGAAAAAATTAATATCCTTTATGATATATCTTGTCCTTTTAGTCCATTGTACAAGTTGTGGATTTCCTGTAGTCTATCATAAGTATATCTCTGCCTATGTCAACGCAGCAGATAAAACAAATTAGGTTGATAAGGATAAGACATTGTATTTTAGTTGTATGCCAAAAACAACAAAAGCTTTTGTAGGTGAGACAGAGAAATTTTGTCTGCTTAGTAAATGTAATGCTGTGAGAAGCTAGAACAGATGAAGGCCTACAAGTAGTCCTACTTTCAGAAAAACTCATACTCTTTGCCCCAAAACGCCAAATTCATGATTGGTTTCAGGAAATGCTGAGATCCAGAGAATTTTCAGCATTTATCCTACAGCTTCTGGGGGCCTAGGCAGCCCCAGACCCCTAGCCTTATAAAGTAGGTGATACACTTGATCATTGTTCAGCAGTTTTTCATCTTGTTATGACTGCTAGCTGTCAAAGGCATGATTTTTAGATACTGTGGGATTACTTTCAGAGAAAAAGGCATTTTGAGGGGGCAGATCCTTAAAACTCGAATTTTTATCATCAGATTCCTGGTTTTTATCTGCAAATGACTTATACATGTACTTTTTTCCTACTTTTCAACAAAAAGCCTGAGATGAGAGAAACTTTTGCCCCAGAACTCAAGTTGAAGAATGTATGCATGCATCAGAGCTACAAACTTAAAAATGCGTCAGATGAACCATCTCATTCTATTCTATGGTCTGACTACAAGGGGCATATTGTACTAATAGAGTAACACTATATCTGAACTTTTGCATACCCAGTTTCACAGCCAAAAGAATTTCATAATTTTATATTCATATAAGGTCGGAAAGTTTTTAATTACACATGATGATTTTTGTAGAAATCATGCAAATCCTGCTCAGCAGTAAAAGAAAATACTGACAACCTCCGCTGTTTTTCTCCTTTTAAAGGAACCTATTATCAAATATGATTTGATCTGATTGTATGTGACATAGTCATTTGGGCTAGTATGCAATGGTAGGGGCTGCACAATGCTAGGGGACATGACTGTTATTATGCTACATCAAGTGATATCTGCATGGTTTAGCTTTTACCCCATATATATTTAAAGTTATTGTATTATTGTGAAAATAATGCATTGATATATAAAAAAAATATATCATGTTTATATTTAGAGATAAATATGACTATGCAATGAAGGTATACTGCTATATTCTCGAGATTTGCGATCAGGGAAAATCTGAAATTGATCAGGGAAAAGTCAGGGAAAAATCAGAGAATTTGTTTTCTAAAATTGTGTGGCCACCCTGTTATACACAATCGTCAAAACTCGGATGTTTCTGTCGAATATTGGTAAAAAATGGTACCCAAATAAACTCCCCAATAGTGGCTTCTGTAGTGGTCATTACTTCACTTGGGAAATATGTATTTTCAGAAGAATTTATTCAAGGAAACAATGCTATAGGGTAGTTAGGCTACTGGTAAAAACCAATGCCTGTAAAAACCTTTACCAATAAAGACTGAAACTGGACAAATGTGGAACCAAAGACTAGCATTGGTGTAAGCAAAAATGCGGTGTTCAGTTTCTGAATTCGTCCGCCGATTTTGGACGATCCCAGTCGTCTGCACCCCCTGAGTCCAGAAGAGGCTCCGCGAACAAGCGGCTGGGGAGTTAATCACAGAGATGCGTATGCGTAATTGCAACTGTTTGATATAAACATCCGGTTTGCGAAGAAAAAGATTGACCATCTGTATTTTTACCTTTGTTTGTCTTCTCTGAAGGATAAAATGCATTTTACGTGTCTAACCCGAAGTTTCACCAATGCGAGGGAGCGGATGGGGAATTTTACACAGCTGGACCTTAGGAAAATTTAATTCTATGGGTAGTTGGTCAAGGAAGCTTTCTAATTACATGGGTGGTTGGTGTCCGAGGAAATTGAATTCCATGGGTGGTTGGGTAAAAAAAAAAGTGCCGTCTTCCACCCCCAGGTGTTTTTTTTTCTGGAATAGCCCCTTAAGATTTATTAAATTTATAACAAATTCATTTGTTTACTTCATGTTTGTAACTTTTGAGACTGAATGGCAAACAGTGTAGACCCTGATCAAACTGCTGATTTGGGTCTACATTGTTTAATTCAGACCAGCTGTCCAATCAGGTTTGGTATATACGGTAGCATAATTATCGTTCTGGCCCGAAAATCTGATTTATCAGAAACCATGTAAAATTTTCTTTTTCACCTTCCAAATACAGTAGGGTCAGATATCCCTAAACACAAGTTTGTTTGTATTGAAGACAGCCAGACCTCCAGATAAGAGTGCATAATTGAAAAAATATTTTTCTTATTTCTCTATCAAACATATGTTGTGGGTGATCAAAAGAACCATTACAATGAGCACCCAAAACATATGTTTAAATTGATGCCAGGGTAAGAAAATAATTTCAATTTTATGATCAAAAGTTTTGCCTAACTGACCTAAAGGTTATAAAACTTTTCATGCTCAACTCAACTGAGCATGAAATTTTAACTGCTCATAAAGCTAAAATGCTGAAAAAAATGAAGACTTCTTGCTTCCAAGCTGTCAGATGTTGAGTTTATGATGCTAATAAATGTAAAAATGCCAACAGTTGTTGGCATTTTAACATTTATGAGCATGATAATTTTCATGCTTAGTTGAGTTGAGCATGGAAAAAAGTTTTATAACCTCGAGATCTGGACCTATGGATAACTGGTGATTTTTTTCTTTTGCAGCACCTGTTCATGGCACTACCGAGGCTGGTGTTTTTGGTGATAGCTCTCATTGTGTTAACAGTTCTTGTGGGAATATTCTTAGGACAACACCTCTACTACATATGTCTGAACCAGACCACAAACGAGAGACATAAAACAGAAATGTTAGTGACCCAGTCTATTTCAAAACCTCATTGTGAAAATAATCATGACATTTCAAAAAGTGATAAAAAAAGTGCGTCAAACAAACAGTGCAAGGTCAACCGGACCAAAAAATATGTTACAAGAAACTATAGACCATATGGCAGAGGTTTGATAAATAACATTCTAGAAGTATTTTTACCATTCCAGTTTTTATCAAAAATGAAATTAAAGGAGAGATAATGGTCATATTGTTGTTGATATATCAAGGGCAATGGTTCTGATAAACAATTTTTAAGAGTAAATTTGTGAAATCATGGGGCAAAGGTTCTGATAAACAATTTTTTAGAGTAAAACAGGACTTTAGTTAAGAGTGCGTATGAAAAAAAAAATTTCTTATTTCTCAACCAAAACACATGTTATGGGTACTCGAAAGAACCGTCTCAATAAGACGGTTCTTTTGAGCACCCAAAACATATGTTCAAACTGATGGATTAGAAAATATTTACAATTTTACTCTCAAAAATTTTGTTTATCTAAACCTATGGTAAAATTATGAATAAAGGAGAGATAACAGATATATCAAAGGTTCTCACACTTTTTTTAGAGAAAATTATGAATATTTTGATATCAATCAGTTTTAAAATGTGTTTTGGGTGCTAAAAATATCGCTTTGATAGGGTTCTTTGAGTACCGACAGCATATGGCCCCCAGCTCACGAGATTTTAGTACTTATCACATCCACAGGGGGTTAACTCAGTCACAGTGCGGGGTGATTCTTTATGAAAGTTGTCAATGATGCTTTATGAAAGGGTTACAGGTGCTTTATGATTTCCTTAATCAGTATAAGGTAGGTGATGGGAAACTACATCAAACGTAAGATTTTCGAAGCCCGAAAGTATTTTATTTTTATAAATTCATATAATTGAAAAGCTAAAGGTTTTACTCTGTCAGTCTTTCAATGATGGTTTATGTGTCGGGGATTAATGAGCGGTTTACTTCAGATATTGTTAAAACCCATAACAAAAATCAGTATATTTATCAAAGTACATATTCCATCAAAGATGGTGTGCATACAACTTCAAGTTCAATCTAAATGTGTTTGAAAAAATCAATTTTCTCCTCATGTAAAACTATAAAGGGTTTATTTTAAATGACTAATATTGACAAGCCAAGAACTGGTGGTAAAGTAACATATTTTGGTAACAGGTTCTTTACCTGTCCGAATGATGGATAACTGGTTCTTTATGAAAGGGTTCGGATGCTTTATGAAAGAATTTGCAAAGATGTTAATGGTTTTAGAATCAAATATCAAGGCAATTAGACCTATTACTGCAGCCCTGACTTATTTATTGATTGAATAAAGACCTAACAGCACAGTCAACAATATTTCTGTCATGTTGGGACTCCTCTCAGAGACAGGAAGAGACTAAAATGGCCATATCTCATCCAAATTTGTCACAAGTCAAGCAAATCACGCCCTATCATAACAATTAAGGCTAAGATTTATTTCAATATCATATCAGTGATGCCGATGCTGGGTGCGATTTCCTGTCTGCTTGCATATTAAGCAGATCGGCAACTGACCGAGCTTCAGAATTTAGATTTTTAGCTAAGCATCACATGTGCGTGTCCGGAGGGTAGGGGACAGAGGGTTTGCATCCCACCTGGAAGATCACAAGTTGTTATATGTTTTCTTAGAAATACTGTTATTGGCAACCTCGAGAAGAAGTAGGACCCCTTGGGTCCAACTGCTTCGAAAGGGAGGCCAGGTCCGCACTGCCCTCTGTGAAAAAACTAAAATAAAGTTTTCAGGACACCCACCCACCCCCCCCCCCCTCCAGATAGAATTTTCTGGATCCTCCTATGCATCGTAAACATCCAAACCCTGCTATCAGCATCCAGTACTGTAACATTGTATCCGAGACGTCAGTATGTCTTTTTCGAAACTCCCAATAGGAACATGTGGTGGATTGATGGTGGTGGGGTGGCTCAGCGTATTTTGAAGGGACTTAACATGAATTTCAGTGAGAGTTGAGCCTGACAGGGCAGAGTAGGAGCATTTGGTTTGTTCGTTTGCTTGTTTTCATTTGCTTGGCTTGATTCTGTACGTCCGAGTCAACAATCTTTCGGGCTTGTCGTGATGTGTCTACCTGGGTGGATCCAGTACTAGGTAGCGAGTAAAATGTCTGTTTGCTTTGATATTTTTCATCCCAGTCGGATCGGGACGATTTCTTATCCTTCTGTTTTATACCGATTTCGGTGTCTTGCTCTAGGACACAACACAATGACTCTGACGTCTATGAGTCTCGAACTAGCAAACCTTCAATTGAGCCACTGCGCCCCATACAGGCATGAAAGATTAAGGCAAACATTGTCCATAAAAACTTTAATCTTACTTGATAGTCTACTCTTGATAAACAAAACGAGACATGCAGACAACAACTATTTACATGTTTGGATTCTTAAAAGAAACGTCTCGTTTAGACGGTTCTTTTGAGTACCCAGAAGAAATACAAATGATTTTTTTTCAAAATTCCCAAACTTACCTCGCCTAAGTAATGATATATCCAATCATTAGAATCTAACAAAAAACCTATAAAAAACAGACTATGAACCCAGACGCCAGATTTCTCGTTCTGGATCCTGCAGTTGCAGTTGTATTTCTCTTCGCTGGAGTTGTTTTCTCATAATTTGAAAACAGAACAACATCTAGCAATGCACAAAGTTAGTGCAGTATGATAAAGATACCGGGTAGGCGGCAATTGAAACCCTCTTAACAATCGAAGAACGCGGGTAAAAATCGCAAGAAACGCTGTTTACGATTGCCAATCGGGCGACAAATGACAATAGAAATCTCGGTTTCTATCGATTTTTTATCTTCGTTCGTCGATATTATTAACGTTTTCGATTGCCGCCTACCCGGCGTGATAAAGAAAGTGTTCGGCTTTTGTGTCTGTACGGCCGATAATCCTCACTTAAGCCTTTAATACGGCTGCGCTTTAGGCACATCTAAAGTTTTGGCCATTAAAAACCTTATCCTTTTTTATGCATTATCTAAGTCACATACCTCGGGGAAAGGGTGCGTGTGATTTAGGGGAGGGGGTACCCTCAAGTATTCTTACTACAAAGGCTTGGTCCCCCTTCCCCCGCATTCCAACAAAAATTTCAGGATCTGCCCTTGAATAGCTTTTGGTGTAGTTCGAAAAGTGATGAAAGCATGCTAGCGGGCTCCAAGGCACTCCGTGCATTTTCTAGTTGAGCTTTAAAAGCTAGATAGACTGGAATATTGGGTGTAGTTTGTAAAATTGACAGAAAACAACAAAGATGCGAACAAATCTGCGCCATCTGTCTGCAAAAATGCAAAAACATGTCTTCATTCGGTGAGTGACAATCAAAGGATGACTGGGCTTAGGTCTGATGCAACCTCAAACAGCCAGACAAAAAATGCGTTTGATCATTACCACGCTAGAGAACCTCTGTACTCAAAAAGCGCAGTCATCGCGTGGTGGTCACAGTCGATGAGTGGAAAAAATGTGCACCTTGCTGTTGAAAAAGGTAATAAATTTCTTAATATTTCACATCTGAGAGTATTTTTTGCTGATTATTGTCAGTAATATATACAGCTTTGTATCTGCGTAACAAAACGTTTGTGGGCTAAGCGATAGTCAATACAGCGCCTTATTTATACAAAGAAGGTGATTTTTCTCCAAAAAAAGGATGAAAGATTTTTTTTGTTTATATTCTGAAGTTTATGCTTACTTAAGATAAAACGCTAAATACCAGGGCTTTAATGTGCAGAAGTTTGAAATCTGTGGGTAGAGCATTTTCAAAGTTATTGAAGTATTTAATACTGTATGCACAGTTCTCTATATCAGGTGTTCTGGCCCAATGATCAGGTGCTCCTGTACACAGTCGTCTTGATTAGATAAAAGAGAACTGTACGCATATGTCGCGGGTTGTCCATGCTATATTTGAGCTAGCACATGTGTTTTGGGATATATGTTGCATTTTCGACCAACGAAAACCCAGGCAAGCCTGTGCAGACTCGCATTAGCCTTTGTTACGAATATACACAAAGTATGGATGAAGATAAAGACTCGAAACAAAATTTGGACCTCTAGTCCAACTAGATGCGTCGAAAGTCTTTAACTGACCAACGCAATGACACCTTAGCAGGTGGCATGCCTCCATTAACAAATTCAGACGTGTTCAATCTTCCAATCAAATACATGGCCAGTGGATTTAACTTGTTGCATGCTGGGATATTTTCTATGCTTTTTGTCATCTGCTGATTTTACCTGATCTGGGTCTAAACTGTTTTACTAAGGTTATCAGCAGGCGGCACCTGTATATAAAGAGTGTATTCAGGCGCCCTTATCAACTAGCTCCCCGGGCAGTCCAAAATCACTTTCATGGTATTGACCAATTCGCGCAGGCTCAATAAGTCTTTACAATTCCAGTATCTCACTTCTGGAAAACGGACCCTTAGATAGTCCACGCGTCAGGACGCGTTGAACTAAATATATTTAATATTTTGGTAAATTTGTTGGAATTCCATTGCTAATTTACAGCCACAAAGCGATCACGGTCCACAAGGGGGGTTACTCTGATACTGTTTGATACATGTGTAGGCTCGGGACATTGTTTTTGTTAAAATTTTTGAATTACATTATTTTTGGGGGGTTTCGAAATATTATTATTTTGGGGGTATGAAAATTTGTGGATATTTTTGGGGGGTCACGACAAAATGGACTAGTTTTAGGTGTCTCTTCTATGTATTTTAGGGTCTTTTCTTATGGTAAATATACAAAAATGAGAATATTTTTGCGTGGCAAAAATTTCAAATAAGTTTTTGGGTGCTTGATATTCCCGATATTTTCTGGCGGCAAACGGTAGGTGCTGGGCCCAATCCTACGTATGAAGAAAAAGTGAGAGTACCCCCCCCCACACACACACACACTCACCCTGGGTGACAGTCTATAATGAGAAGTTGCTAGCTAGGTAATCGGTGATGGCGGATTGAGTTATTTCTGGCGATTTTATAGAGGATGCTTCTTGTTAATCATACATGTATTAAATCTGAACATATGTTGATCTATGCTCTACGGGAGTTCGGCTTATTCTTCATTCTGGAGCTCCCAAAGGTCCGTGATCTTAATAAAATTATGAGTTTTTCAACACCGTAAGGCCAATCTACCCACACCATAATCTAATATTCACATGCAGAACCGGTATCATCCCCATAATGTTAAATTGCATTGTATCAGCGGATTGACACCAAATTTTTCGGAGGATAAAATAAACAAGAATATTTAACAATGGACTTTAAAACACATTACATATTTTCCTTATTCAGTATAAATGGGTTAGCACACGAGATCTTGGCGTGAAGTTATATTTAATACATGCATGTATAGCTCTCCAATGAAAATAGGCTTGTATTTGGGATAAAATTGCATCTTCACTCCTGCTTTGAGTATGCAAGCAGCGAATGCTCGGATACACAGGCTCGCATATATAAGCCTCGGCTGTTCGTCCAAAATCTCCTGTGCTGTCCTTGTCTTTGTAATTAGCCTGCGAATACCCAGTAAGCACGTAAAATTGGGCCACTATCGGCCCGCAAGCAAAACACCATCCGAACGGCATTTCGCTGGCAGGCCGATAGTGGCCCGGGATTGGATACTCGCTGGGCATATCATCTGCCGAGGTCGACCGTTAAATAGTTTTGCTGTCCATAGAGCGGCAAACAGTATTGACCCAGATCAGACTGAGCTTGCACTGTTTGCAAAAAATATTTCTAAAATGTTCCAGCAGAAGACAAAACAGACAAGTTTTATTGTGATTAGCGTTTTTTCAGCCTTAGAGATTTTGCTTTTCTCTGAAAAGTGCGCAGACCCTGATGAAAAGTCGTAATATGCTTGCGGCAATTCATCGCGGCCCTCACTGTTTGCCAAAGTGCCTCCTTTAGGAGAAACAGAATTGCTTTAGCTTGCTGTAGACTGCAATTTAAGTGGTCGTAAGTTACGTCATATAACCAACTTCCAAATATAGGAACGTTTTTGTCTTAACTCTTTGCATGCTGAGTAACGTTTTTTTTGTCCTGAACATGTAAATCTTACAGACTTTTCTCCTTCGGGTCCTGCCAGACGTTTTGCTGAGCCTGATCTGGGTCTAAACTGTTTGTTTGATCGATCTCAGACATTTTCATTTTAAAATGCTTCCAGAAACACACTTTAAACGTTTTGTATGCTGATTCTTTTTTTCCGCATACTATTTTGTCATCATAACCAGATTACAGGTATATCGAGCCAACATCCCATCACGGGCCAATATCGGCTCGCCAGCGAAACACCAGTTGCCTGATTTCTAATATAATAGGTGCTTACTGGGTACAGGCTCGAACAGTTTGGATCCAGATCAGGCTCCAAGTTTTGTAAAAAAAAATAGTGAGTATGATCAGAAAATACCACCATCACAAACCAAAGACAAACCCATTGCACCGCGAGGAAGAGCCACACAACCATCACGATACACCAGAAAGACAAACAAGATGATTGCAAAACTAGAATGGACATAAAGCTTGGTCCCAAAGCCCCCGGAGCAATCTGATACCAAAATCGACTCTTCCTCGCTAGTGTCAAATAGAACTTTTGATCCAGATCGAGTTGACATTTCAAGCTCTCGTCCGACCATCCGTTTATTCGCAGATCGGCCATCTATTGGCCTCTTTTTTGTTCTATATGGCTAAATATGACATCCTCATAATGGAGTCCCTCCCAGGGGTTTTGGGAAACAGGGGAAATGACATTTACTCCAGGGGAACAGGGAACAAAAGTAACATTTTGAGTGGAACAAGGTACAAAGGCAATATTTGGGAGCATGGAACATAAGAAAACAATTTTCGATTCTTTGGGAACAGGGAAACAAGCCTGTTTATTTCAGGGGAACAAGGGGTTGGTTATCCCCCTAGGAGGATCTCATAAGCGTTCCAATTTTCAAATCCAGTTTGTCTGTTCATCCGTCTTTCAACATGTCATATTAAATTGTGTCTCTGAAACACTGGCAGCTGTGAACGTCAAAACATGCATATTAATTGTCCTTTGCATACCCTTCAAACATACACTGTAATTTGTGACCCCATACCCTGATCAACACCACATTTGCAGTAGTATGCAGCAGAGATATATGAAGTGTCATGTTGTCCTAGGCATACTCCTCAAGCACGCAGTATGCCATAAATCGCATGTTTCATTGATTTTTACGATGCTGTAAAGCGCAAATATATATTTCATGAAATCCGTAAAATTTTAACCTTGATCTACGTATCACTCGCCAGTGACCCTGGTTATTTTATGTTATGCACTAAATTGCATGTCTTGCCCAGCAGTGATACATTAAGTAATAAACCTTGCAATGGTTATAAGAGAGTGTGGCACAGCTTGTTTTATGTTGACATTGCTTTGAAATTGTTGCCGAGACGGGTTGGCATCGCTGGAAACAAATAAACAGCAGTTCAATCGCTCTGGCTTTGTTAAAACCGCTCGTGTTTCCAACGACTGCGTCCAGATACAGCTTGAAGAATGTGTACAAATTAAATATTTAAGCACTCGACATATGGGGCAGTCCGCTTGACTACTCAAAATTTGCGTACAGAAGAAAAATGGCTTGCATCTTCACAAATAATAAACAGAAACATTTCATACTTTCTAGTCTTCCACTTATACGTATTCTTCATTATTTGATGACATAACATGATAATTGATTACTTTAATAGCACTTTTATAAGTCATTGAACACATTTCAGGCACATAAAATCAAATTGATTAGCCAGAAACTGACTGGTACTCTGCTTGTTTAAAAATTTAAAGGCTCATATTGGGCCAGAATGGACTACAATACCTAAGCAATAATTCCAAATGAAAAAAAACATCGTGAAAATTAAAAGCTGTAAATTACTGGTTCATAGAATGGATCACAAGTATATTTTGTGCACCCGTCGACTGCGAACACCACGCGATGACTGCGCTGTTCGAGTACAGAGGTTCTCTAGCGTGATTACACCCAAGTCGGCTGCTGCATATATTTTCTTAGATTATTGACTTATATATTAGCACAGAAGCAAACTGCAACAGTCTGTTCTGGGTCTACATTGTTTGCCTAAGAGGCTTCAAAAACATTCAGCATACGACAAAAAGCTTCTATTACAGAGCGGACACGATTAAATTGCAATTTCCGTTTTAACAGGTCATATATTATTTTTTTTTAAAAAAGGGGAATACAGAGTTAAAGGACGTGTGTATTAGGCCTACACGTTGTCTTATGTTGAATGATATCTGTTTCATGAA
Source organism: Loripinus fragilis (assembly GCA_964019695.1). Taxonomy (NCBI): domain Eukaryota; kingdom Metazoa; phylum Mollusca; class Bivalvia; order Lucinida; family Lucinidae; genus Loripinus; species Loripinus fragilis. The sequence goes on from OZ026516.1 coordinate 23,214,332, forward strand.
GATATCTTAAACTGTTATTGAGATATAGAGAGGACTCGAAGCATGTATACCACCGATGGACAGACATCTGAGTTGAACTTGTTACCTTGAACTTGGGAGATGGTGGATGATTGTTGTGCCAATACATTAGGTTCCGGGTGTAACAGCTTCTGACCAGGTTTGAGCCAACGTTGTGACCTTGACTTTGGGAGTTGGTGGTTAAGTGTTGTATGCAACACACCTTCGTGTATAACCATGTGAAGTTATAATCAAAATATAATGAGATTGGCCTATCCGGGCACGAAACCCATAGTTACAGTGCTAGCGTGGCTCACAGATTTTGGGTCAAAGCTGTGACTAAATTGATATCGATACATATGCGTTTCCGCGAGTAACCCTGTCTTTGGACGTTGCGAACAAGAAAGGCACAGACCAGCCAGCGCATCTGCGCTGTCTGATCAGCGCCTTTATTAATAGCTTATACCTAGATGTGCTACAAGCGAAAATTTAATTTTCTAGCAAGTCTCTGTAGCTAAGCAGGATGGTTTGAATCTCACTTTGTCGGACACACCGAAGACAGGGTTTCTCACGTCGCGGCCCAATTATAGTCTGATGAGATATGAATTTTTATTAATATGTTTTTTTTGCGTTTTTTATTGATATTGATGTAGTTAAACTAAATCATCATTCCTCTAAAATACTTCTTCGTTTGCTTTTTCTTCTTCTACTATCTCATAGATGTTTGAACAGGCATAAATCAATTTTCTGGACAGCATAAGATAAGATGTGGAATTGTAGCTCTTGCTTGTTTGTTTAATTTGATTATTTATGTCCCAGTCAACAATCTTTCTGCTATGTCGGGACTGGTCTTCCTGGTTTGAACCAGTATTGAGCAAGGATAAATGTGTCTTGCTCAAGGACACAACACAGTAATGCCGGTGAGGCTAGAATCCGCAACCCCTAGGTTCTGAGTCAATCACTGAGCCACAGCAATCCTTTGGAATGGTAGCGGTTGGTATGGATTCACAGTGGCAATATGAGCATCTATGACGGATATCAGTCCAATGGTATACCTTCATGCTATCGGTAATGTTCATATGAAAGTATAATTTTATTGGGTCCTGTACCTCAGTCGGAGGTAAGCCCAGCTGTTCATCAAGGGTTCGTGAGTTCCGCGACCCAACCAAAGTCCATTATTTCCTGGAGATTGGTCATCAAAACAGATATACGTTCATTCGCCACCTTTTCGCTGATTCAAGAAGGGTTCTTGTAAGTTTCAAGTGAAAGTATGTGCAAAAAGTACTGTTTTATACCCCCTATTCCACACAGGGCCCGAATCCCACGAATCGCCACAAATTGACAAATATTTGGATTCGTGGCTGAAGCGTACTCAGTTCGCGAAGATCTTAACTGAATCATACAGTCCGTAGTCAGTTCTTGCAATTCGTAGGCCTATTGGGAATTCGGATCAAAAGATTTTACGTGTTCAAAACTTGGCCATGAATTCCCCGATTCGAAAAATCGTGCTTGATTCGTAACAAATTCCTAGTTCATTATTGGACATTGTAACTGAATCGTAATCGATTCAGATGGGTTCTTAGGTATTCGTAGCAGATTTCTGTTATTTCGTGCCCAATTCGTGCTGCATTCGGCGTATTCTCAACTAATTCGTGATCGATTCTTTAACTTATTGATAGGTTATTTTACATCGTAGTGAATTCGGCACTCAGGCCGAATCCAGCCGAATCTTCGTAACTGTTTCTTTCCTATTTCGTAACTGAATCGTAGAATATCACAAATAGATTGGGAAAAAACAATTCTCCACGATTCCTAACATTTATCAATTTTTGATGATTCGGAGGATTTGTGGTCTTTGGGGCAATAGGGCATTACCGCTTAGCTAAGCTTGCCCAGTAAAGTGTGGGATGCCCTAACATGACGGTAAAATTGTTGACTTTCCCCTCTCCTACCACCCTCTACTACCCCCCAAGACCATGTTGAAGGGGTCATTAGGTCAAAATTCAACTTTTTTCCAGAACAGCACCAACACAAACCAACAAAGACATTTGTACCGGGACAACATGCGCGGATCCAGGAATTTTTTGTCAGGGGGAAGGGGGGGGGGGGGGGGGGGGGTCCAGGCTCCTCAACTTATTTTACAGTTTACAGAGGGGGTCCAATGGTTTAATTACACATTTTCCAGGGGGGGGGGGGGTCCAAATGCTAATTTCTATAGAAACCCATATAACTATAACTTGAGATTTTCCAGGGGGGTCTGAACCCCCTATCCCCCTCTGGATCCGCAAATGTACAATGTGGCATTTTGGCACGAATAGGCTCAGACGAGCCTGTGCGGCCTCCTTTTAAGCTTAGAAACTCCAAATGCTAATCGGTCAATAGTTTTAAGCGACTAGCAAAGGCCCTGATCAGACTGCGCATATGCGCAGGCTGGTCTAAGCCTTTGGTGCTCGCACATACCACATTGTTGGAAATCTCATATTTCGGCCAATTTATTGGTGCAAAAAATGCATTACGGCTGTATATCCGGACGAAATTGCATTTGACTGATAAAGAACTTGTAACTTCTTTCATAAAGAATATGTAACAACTTTCTGAAAGAATCTGTAACCCAAATTTTAGGCTCATAAAGCATTTGTAACCTTTCATAAAGAACCATTAACTTCGAAATTTTTTGAAATTGGCTAAAACGTATATTTAAGGAAGAATTTAAGCTTCAGATACCAAATTTATAATATAATGGTTCGTTTCCAAGCATGTTTTGCTCGATAAAACTATAAAAAATACAAATATGGCATTTGTTGCAACTTAGCATCTCTATTGCAATTGGTGAATTGTTGGACAGCTAAACTGTATGATAAATGCATAGACTATCATAAAACATGCTGCTTATATGTCATTAAACAAAATTTGACCCTAAAACTGTCTAATATTGCCATTTTCATCCCGTGTCTGGCATGAGCATCGCATCTTGTCAAGAATCATTAACCCAAAGTAAAGAATCTGTAACCCTTTTCATAAAGCATCATTGACAACTTTCATAAAGAATCACCCCGCACTGTGACTGAGTTAACCCCCTGTGACATCAGTGAGCAGCTAAGGCTCAGACAAGGCTGCACATATAATGTGCAGCCGTGTCTGAGCCTTCCCTTCTCAGATACACAAAGTATGGAAGTAGATGAAGGCACTGAACAAAAGTTAGATCACTAGCCCCTCTGAATACGTCAGCATGGTTGTTTAAAGGAAATTTTTGCACATTTCAGTACCAAAATCATTTCATTTCAAGGACTTTTCAACAAAAAAGCCCCCATATTTCAGAGCTTATCAAGCTTGTGCGAACTCTGTACATACCATTTGGGTTGTCGTATAAGTTTGTTACGTATGGCTCCAACGGTTTCTTAAAATCATCATTTTAAAACTTTCCCATATAAAAGCCTTATGAATCTAATCTTTTGTTGTAAAGGTTAAGGTCAATCTCTATAGCACTGCAACAAAGGTTTGTACACATTGGTCCTGCTTCCAGAAATGTTGTTGGAATAAAAAATTCAAAAACATGGATTATAAAATTTGTTGGGGATCAACCTAAGAAACAACAAACACACTGTATCAATGTACCAATAAACTTTTCCAAGATTATAAAAGATCTGAAAATAATCACATTACACAATACAAGGACTGCATTCAGTAACTTGAACCTTGATCAGTTTCCACCTACATGGATTCAGATGTGACTTTAAACTTCACAGTGCGGTAGTACCAGATTCTGTAATGTTATCCTGTATATTCCTGATGTGTTGGGATTATTAATTTCAGAAATGACAAGGTACACTCTCAGACAACTTTTATATTTATAGCACTTTATTTCTTCTTAATATATTTTACTCATAAAGGGAAGTATTTGCTCCAAAAAATTAGGGAGCAAACACTTCCCTTTATGAGCAGAATGATCTAATCATCAGATACATCTGATACGGCTATAGGGGGTTACCAATGTTATTTCTTTTGTAGAATTTAAGGAAAATGCTTTGTATCCAGTTATATTAACACTCCTTTTTAACCTATCAAAGAAGACAAAGATTATATGGATCGAACATGTTTTTTCATGCATTATCATTCACCAAATCCCAAGGAAGATGTTAAAGACAGAGGACAAAGCCCGAGGTTTTCAACATCTCTTGAGGGACCTGGTGAATGTTAATGCATTGAAAAACATTTTTTGATTGTTATTATTGCATAAATTCAACGTCATCTAAATTTGCGAAAAGTATGGCACTATATAATGTTGACGTTTCACAGTCAACAGATGATTGGATGGTTTCATTAGTATTCATGTTCCAGGGTCAAGCCATAATTGAGCCGTGACATGTGATTTCCAACAATGTGGCATTTTGACAAGTGTAGACTCAGACGAGCCTGTGTAGCCCCCTTTTAAGCTTAGGAACTCCAAATGCTGTTCTCAGTAGCATAAAACTCATAGAATACTCAAGCGACTAGCAAAGGCTCTGATCAGACTGCGCGTATGCGCAGGCTGATCTGAGGCTTTGCTGGTCGCACATACCACATTGTTGGAAATCTCTTGCACTGGCTCGTATATAAGAGTGATAAACCAATCAACTGTCAAAAAATGTAGTGGCCAGGAATCAATGCATTGTAGGTACTAAATCTGTGCAATAGCTTGTGAATTGCCTTGTTAATACATGGGTTTGTACTTGCTGAAAAATTACTGTTAAATGTGTGTGGCACCAATTTTATACAATTATGTCAGTTACAATCCTACTAACCCCTTCTGGACCGACAGATTCTTCCATCCAGCTGAATACAATATCGTTTGGATGGTTCATTGCATATTTTAGGGTTACAGATTTGAGTTTTCAAATTGCTTTATATTTCATACCCTGATAATTGTTTTCATCTAAATAAACAGTGCAGAACCTAATGAGATGCCACAAACTGCAGCATCTGATCTGAGTCTAAACTGTTTGCCAATAGATCTGTTTACATTATAGTCAAGAAAAGGTTAATCTTATAGCAGAATAGCACAAAATCTGTTTTTATATATGCGATGTCCTCCACAATATGATAGTGTGGAGTTGTAGTCTATTTTCTATTAACCAGTAGTTATTATCCATTTAGCTGTCTTGGCTAATACTTCTTTAACTCTTTGCCTGCTGGGTATTTTTCATGCTCTTGTTGTTGTCTGCTTTTTTTTCAAAATTAACTTTTTCAAAAAATTCTTTCAGTAACAGTATCATCATGGGTGAAAGTTCAAAATATCCAAAATCCTTCACTTTTTAAAATCATCTCTTAAAACTCGCAGTATGCCTACAAATATCAACAATTTCAATTTTAAATGGTCAAAACTGAATATAAATCAAAGAAGCTATTAGAATCTGCTTAATTCAGGATTTTGAAGCTGACTTTCCATACCTCAAAATCCCGAATTCAGGAACAATCCTGAAAACTTTCACCCATGTAGTGTCAAACTGTTTGGATCCAGGATCTGGATCCAAACGGTTTGCAAAGATTATCAGCAGAGGACAACAAAAGTGGCCAATGGCAAGGAAAGAGTTAAGGGAATTGGATACACTTCCCAGAGAGACAGTTTTTAACATGTTTCTTGAATTCAAAAGAGTTCTACCAGACAGAGCAATTCTACTTGGAGTAGAGGAGAATTCCCATCCACTGATCTATCACACGTTAAGTTCTGAGATTTCAAACATTTTGTTACTATCACACGTAAAGTTCTGAGATTTCAACCATTTTGTTAATATCACAAGTTCAGTTCTGAGATTTCATCCAATTTGTTACCATAAGGCTTGATAGCAGGTTTCACCTCTCCCTCCAGAAATTTAGACACCTACAATGGAAAATATTTAGTCATGAATGTAAATATGTTTATATATAGGTACAAAACAGCAAACTTGTGGGTAACATTGTGAAAATTTACATGTCAATCAGTTTTAACATGTGTTTTAGGTGCTCCAAAGAAGCGTTTCTTTAGAGTACCCTCAACATTTGTTTTAAGAAATGAGAAAATTAATTTATTTTGTGTTACACACTCTTTTTGATCTCAAACAAAAAAGAAACGTCCGATTTTCATGGTACTGTTTCTTTCGATCCAGTTAAGATGTCGCAGCAAAAAATAGGTCAAAATGTTAATCAAACGTTCGACACACAAATATGGTAATTATTTGTTTTTCTCTTCTTATCTGGAAGAGTTATTTAACCTATAGTGAAAACAGCTCATTCCACTATCACCAGCAAGTTGATCACCAAAATGTGACACATTTTACGTTAAATGGCAACCAGAAATGTCCAACGATGAAAAAACATCTAAAAATCCCAAATGTGCTTATTAAATGAGTGAAATTGCAATTCAAAATTTGTTAATTTACGAAATTTACTGGAATTCCCTCCCATGAATTAAACAAATTAGAATTGAAGAACCTCTAATTCTCCTTAATCTAACATTATTTTGACACCGTTTTTGTTTTAATTTGTTGTGCTTGTGTATGACAACCATTGCACAAAAGATGAAAATAAAAACTATGGCTGATGTCGGCCATCTCATGTTCAGAAAATCTGTGTTATATACCCCACCCCTTACTGAAAAAACACAAATGAATTTCAAGTATCAATTATTTTGATGATGATTAGACTTAATTAATATTAAAATGCTTGTGATGGCGAAAAAGAAATTCAAATTTGACCCACTCTGTTGATTATCAAAATGTTGGACCAACAATGAATTTTCTATCTGTCTGTATGTGTTTCGCCATCGAAACATTGATCAAGAGCCTGTGTCTTGATCGATGTTTTGTGACGTCAGAGTATGTTACAGATTAATGATTGTGGCCGTAAAAGCAATGCATACAGCTAACATGCATAACATCTTGCTAGAGAGTTTGCTCAGTCATGTTTAAATGTGCTTGAAAGGTTCACAATTTTGCACTTACATTTTTCTTACTCATATAAAACACCTCTAAAAATTTCATCAAAATACATAATACCACAAAAATTGGGACAACTGCACTTTTCTGGTCTCGGTTTTAAAATTAGTTCCATTGTTAGTAAGGATGTCAAAAACATATAGATATACAATATAAAAACATTTAGATGCAAGCCCACCTATAAAACTTAGTCAAAGTCAGTAGAGACCGGTAAAGTGCAGTCTAGCCCAAAAATTATTAAACTTGCATTACTCTGTAATTCCATTACTTTTAGCGCATTTCTGTAAGATTTGGAAAATATTTATATAGGATTTAATCATAAAGATTGTCAAATAGTCATGTGGTCAGCTGGACCAATTTCTCAACTAGCTGGAGCAAATAATGTTGATATTTGATCTGGCAGCCTGAATGAGATCAAAGAAGGTTTCTGTTGCTAGAAAGAGACAAATTATGGATACGGTAATGGTTCTAAAATTCCAAACACTTTCCTATTTCTATTCTCTGGCTATGCACTGTTTGCTTAGGCCATTTTTGCAGACAACAAGCGTCAAAATTTTAGAACATTTACTGTACAATCACTGTCAGATGCATACCTGCTCAGGAGCTCTCCCAATGAAAGCTCTGGGATTTAATATTCTAGACAGACTATTGTGTATTGGAGTAAAGTAGGTTGAGCGTCGTATCCTCTCTACCAGGTCATTGTCTCCCCCTTCCTGCTTTACTACCATACCTGCCTCCTGAGACATGATGCGGATCTGTTCATGACATTCCTGTTATCAAAAGAAAAAAATACATCAAGAAGATATTCACTTAACCCTATCTTCATCACACTTCTCATAAAGTTTGAAATAGTTTCTTTAAACATCATTCAAGGGCCATAACTCTCTACTTATTGATAAAATGTACTTTTCTATAATCCCAAACCACTCCTTCCCAATATCAGCTCTTATACAAACTTTGAAGAAAATTGGTTAAAAAAAAAATACTCAAGATAGAGAGTGGAAATGAAGTGCTGACAGACAGACAAATTTTGAAGGAAGGGTATAAATTAATACAGTGGCAGGGCATAAAATTACCATAACTCAGAATGACAAAATCAATTGGCTTTGGCCATTCTGACTGCAATAAGATTAAGCCTTACCATGTTAAATCTAGATGTAGCCTATTTTGAAAACAGTTTATGTCCAGATCAGCCAGCTTCTTAGAAGCAGGCTGATCAGGATCTACACTGTTTCAACAGCTTGAATCCCTGAACTGTGCAAGTTAATTGAATAATAATTGGGGATGAGTGTGGTGCATATTAAATACCCAGTATGATTAGGATTAGATAGTACTATATTTACATGTCCACTGCGAGTCTTTAAATGAATTTTTACATTTAAGATGTCCTTCATACCTTCAGGAAACAGAATGACATAAACCCCCTTTGGTCAGACCAACGTCAACGCCATCTAATAAGGTTGTTTGTTTGCTGACATTTGGATGACGTTGAACATGTAACGCCATGACATTAAGCACGGAAATGTGGCATATTGGCTATTCCGAAACCTCCCTTATGTGTCTGATTTAATTCAAAACATCCGGAAAAACAGCCAAGCTACATGCCGGAAAATTTGATACTTGACTGAAAATATAAAATGTAAATATAAGTAATAAATTCAATTTTTGGTTGGTTCATGGAATCATGAATACTTTGGGTCTCTTCCAAAGTTAAAAATGAACCCACTTAATTTGCAAGACTCCCGAAGTGTTCATGATTCCATGATGATGAACAGACCAAAAATTGAATTTATTTCCTAAATAAATTGGTGTACCTGTCTATTAGCACCTGCTTTAACCATTGCCATGATGATATTCTCTGTTGCCATGAATGGTAGTTCTGCATTCAATCTTTTTTCTATCACCTGCAATAGCAACTCATTGTCAACTGGTGTCATCTGCTGATAACATCTGCAAACAGTTTGGACCCAGATCAGGCCCGACAAATTGTCGGGCCTGATCTGGATCCAAACTGTTTGACACTCTGATGGTATTCCTGAATTTTTTTTTCGAAAAAGTTAATTTTTCAAAAAAAATCAGCAGACAACAAAAAAGCATGCAAAATTACCCAGTAGTAAAAAGACAAAAGGTTAAATGAGAGAAGCATTTAATATCTCCCAATGGTTAGTACCTGATAAAACTAAAAAGTTGGTCCTTAGTAGTGAGTACCCACTGAGTTTATCATTGCTTTCCAATTTACACTCAATACATTGTCATGTTAATCAAAAACTGCTGTCGAGAACCAATTCCCATAATTCAAATTATTATTGTTGTTGCCAAATTTAAATCAAAAGCATGTACCAATCTCATATTATAACAGCTGTATCAGGCAATCATACACCTACCTAGGTGGTTTTGAATGTTTTTTGTTTGATTTGATTCTTTACGTCCCATCAATCTTTTAGTTAAACAGGGAGTGGGTCTTCCTGGGTTGAACCAGTACTAAGCTAGGATAAATGTATCTTGCTCAAGGACCACAACTCAGTGATGCCGGTGAGGCTCGAACCCTTGGTCCCTCGGTCTCTAGTCAAGCACTCTACCACTGAGCCACTGCCCTCCATGTGGTTTTGAATGTAAAGACTGACTTGGTTTAGGATGGTTATCAATAGATGTCTGCGTACACAGTGCTCCACATTATCATTCTGGCAATATGTATCATACAAAGGAAAAATTACAGAGGATCAGATGAAAATTGAATGTGTTTCCACAAACTAGTCTTCACTCATAAAAGTCAATGATCACAATGACAATATTGGCAGTGTAGACAAGCCCAAAGGGCTTACTATCTTATCGGATAAGCAGACATTTTCAGTTGTAAAATTGTAAATATTTTCTTACCCATAATTTTAAGCATATGTTTAAGGTGCTCAAAAGAACCGTCTCATTGAGACGGTTCTTTTGAGTACCCACAACATATGTTTTGGTTGAGAAACAAGAAAATTATTTTTCTGTTTCACACTCTTAAATAAAGGCCTGGAAGAATCAAGTACGTTATCAAGTACATAAGGTACTATTATCTCCTTTGGCAAAAGATTTCTTTTAATTTTGTCAAATTTTCTATTCTGAGCAAAACATTAATTTTAACCCCATGCACCTAAATGATAGAATAAAGACATACCTTTGGATAAACAACAAGACCCTCTGATATATTCTGTAGTGTTCCCAACAAGATATCTGCTGTGAGAAATGCCTCGGGTAAACTTACACGCCTGCAAAAATAACAAAAATACCGTTATTCATACAATATAGAGAGCCTCGCTTGGTTTTTAAGACTTTTAAGTGATCATCCATCATTTTAAAGTGAGTAGTGATCTAAGTGATTTAAAGCTGCATAGTCTGTAACTTTTGATCTTCTAATTTTAAAAATAATATTTTTATTTTTCAAGAACACAGTAAAAATACTCAAATTCAGGTAAACATTTTACCATTTTAGTAAATCTTAACTAGTTATCACTATCAAAACAACTACATTTATGCTAAAATTCAACGGTCTAGAATTATTGGAGGGACGTAAATAATTACCAACAAGAGAAAAAAACCACCTATTTTATAAGATAACTCACTTTTCCATGCAGTTTTCAGCTGTACTCAACATTTTTATTGTGAAAACATACCTTAATTCTACTTTTACATATGCTTTAAAAAGAAAATAAAAATTTCGAAAATTTTCATAGTTACAGACGTAGTAGTCTCTTTAATGATTAAATCAATTAATCAAAGAAACAGATGCTGTGCACGTAGAAGGTGCATGAGTCATCACCGGTGCTACCAAGTTGTGTAGTATCGAAAAATTGCTATCTGACTGAAAATACAGTAAAACCTGTCTTAAGCGGCCACTCAAAAATAGACAAAACAAAGATGTTAATGACAAATGTTAGCTTGATACAGGTCGAAAGTATTGCAGAATGCTCCCGTTGGAGCATTCTGCAATACTTTTGACCTGCATTAAGCAATAATCGGTCTTTAAACCCAATTTTTGGTCTTCTTTTTGAGTGGCCGCTTAAGACCGCTTTATCTTCAATAAAATAATCAATGGTCTTACTTACATCCATCTTCTCGATCTAGTCCCTCCCATTATTCAAGAAAAAACGACTATAACCTCCAGAGCGCTAATGATATATAAACTCTCCATGCACACACAAACTTATACTATAACTTTCTTTCAATCAACGATAAGGATGTACAACAGATTGCCCAAAGATAATAAGCACTCCATCTATATCTTCCTTCAAATTTCAACTAAATAGAGACATCAATAGACCCCAAAAATATTTCAATGCAGGCACATGAATAGGTCCAATCCTTCACACATGAATGCGACCTGGACCCGAGGTTTTAAACTTTTTTCATGCTCAACTCAACAGAGCACGAAATTTCAACTGTTCATAAAACTAAAATACATATTCTTGCTTTAAGTCTCTCATGTGTTGTATTTATCATGCTTATAAATGTTAAAATGCCAACAATTGTTGGCATTTTAACATATATGAGCAGGATAAATTTTGTGCTCAGTGGAGTTGAGCATGAAAAAAAGTTTTATAACCTCAGGACCTGAGTGCAACTCACTAAACCCCCACCTGTACAGGAAAAACATAGTACTAGAACCTACATGCCAATGAGGAAGTTTTGAAAGTTTGTATTAAATCTTTTTTTTCTGTCCAATATTTGTAGACGTTAGGTCAAGATATTTACCAGCAAACTTAAACAACTCAACAACCAGGGGTGGGTAACAAGAAGCTTTGTTAGCCCAATTCCATTAGTAACATCATCGTTAAGCCTTCGTTAGCAAGAATGCACTGTAATGAATGAACAGTTGATGCATCTTCGTTAAACTGTCTAAATTTTACAACGGCTCAGAGGCTGTCGTTAAGCCTTTGTTAACCCGTTCAACACTACAGACCTGTAAAGATGGTCCGACAAAATGGTGTAGATCCAGATGAGATGTATCACAAGCCACCTCATCTGGATCTACACTGTTTGCTTAATCATTTTGCTTTTTTTTCAATTTCATTTTTTTCAGAATTTGTCTAACACCCCTTTTTACATCCTCGTTTACCCAGGGGTGAAGCATTCCGTTTCACTCCTTCCATCACCCCTGGGATATCTCGCTAAAAAACCGTCGTTTCCAATGAATATTCATATCAGCGGGGAGTACCTCAGTAGCCAATCAAAATGTTGGTAATATGATCGCTACTCTTTTATGTGGAGGTGATATTGTATTTTTTTCGTTACTCAAAATAGCTTGATTGGAAAAACCAATATAATTGTGTCATCCTGCAAGATATTCAAGGCCATTTCCTGATTACAGAATGATCCCAAATGTAGATAAGTAAGGCGCGCTATCAGTCATTTGGAGTTGATGACCAGGAAAAGCATGTAACAGCCATGTCCATAAACTGAACAAGAGTGGGCCACAAACACATCCTACATTGAAGTCGTATGAGGCAATCCCATGTTATCCGTTATCTGTTTCATCCAATCAAATAAAAGAGTTAGATATTATAGTCCGTTTTCTCCAAATGTATCTATCGAGCCAATAAGCTTGGATTAAAATTTGTTTTGTTTGTTAGATTTGATTCTTTACGCCCCAGTAAACATTTTTTCAGTCATGCCGGGACGGGTCTTCTTGGGTTCAACCAGGACTAGGCAGAGGATAAAGTGTCTTGCTTAAGGACACAACGCAGTGCCTCCGGCAAAGCTCGAAACAGCAACCCCTCGATTAAAATTCATGATTGGCAATGCACTCAGCTGGGGATCATCATTCATTAGTTTCGTATCAGCATATTTACGGAAAAAGCAAACACACGTACACATTCCCCTCATCCCACCAAATATCGCACGGTGGAGCGGACGAGCCTGCTTTTGCCATAACCATTGCCGTTCAGACAATAAAAAAAACAAAACAAAAGAAAAACAGAAGTAGGTGAAGCTTCAGACAAAATTCTCAATATCTGGATCCATGCGATATTTTAATCTACCACATCGGCGACAAACGAATGCTCAGATGAGTCTGCGCATCTTCTACGAGAAGGCAAATGTTCAAACAAACAAAAAACAAGACATTTTTAATGTAGCAGCAAATCAGATATTAAATTGGCACATCGTATATATCTCGTTCACAACAAGCGAAATCTCATACTTAAGCCTATTCATTGTCGGCATCTCGCCTGGGTCTTTGCTGTCCGCATGTATAGTGATTCACATCAAGTCCCACTTTATGCAAGGCATAATACTACTCACACCAATGTCAGAGCATTGTCGTCTTATTGGCTGACGCAGCATATATTTGAAATATATTTATATCTTGTATAAAAAAGACAAATTTGAGCATATTACGCGAGAACTTGATACTTATCGCATTGGCGAGTAGCGAAGACTCAGACAAGCCTGCACACAATCACAGCTTTGCTAGAGTAATTTCTGCTCGTACACACAAAGTTGGAACTTATATGAGGATTCAGGCCAAAATTTAGACTGCTAGCTCCTACATGCTAGCTGCGCATGCATGTTTAAATAGTGATGCATGTTTAAATGGTGACTTTGCGCATGTGGGATTAGTACCGAAATCTCGTGCTCTGGTCCTAATGTTGTATGCGTTCTCATCTCAAGGCAATTAAACTGCGTGGTTGAATGCTAAATAGACATGAGACGGTTCTTTTCTGAACTGCTTTTGATTGATTTATGCTCTTTTCTGTTATAATCTTCACAAAGCTCAAACTGCATGCAAGAAACGAAATTATTCGGGTACTACTTAAGTTTCAGTGTGAATGTATCATGTTCGGCTTTCGAATGGGGCTTGGTAAAACAGTTTTGACTAGAGCTGTACTAAATATACTTCATTTCAGCGGAGACCTCTAGTATTTAAAAAATGGTCATATGCAATGATTCGTCTGGGCATCCGCTGGTCCTCGATGCGATAAGTACCAAAAGTACCAAAACGTTTTGTGCTAACTTGTAATTTATTAACTGAACCTGAGCCTATCATAATCGCATAACAAAACCAACACTGATCTATACTCAGTCTGGGCATGCGCCTAGTCCGATAAGTCAGAACTGTCCAAATGCGCGGATCCAGGAAAATTGGTCAGTGGGGGGGGGGGGAGGTCAGTCTGACAAAAAAAACTCTGACAACGTTGTTTTTGTGTGTGTGTGTTTCTTTTTAGTCCTCAGCTTATTTTACGGAAGTGAAATGGTCATTTTCACAGAAATCTATCATTTTTCAAGGTTCCAGAGGGGGTCCAACATTTCCAGGGGGGGGGGGGGGTGGGGGGTGGTGTCCAACTTTTTCCAGGTGGGGTCCAATTGCTTATTCCCTGTAGAAACCCATATAACTTGTGATTTTCCAGGGGGGGTCCGGACCCCCTGTCCCCCCTCTGGATCCGCACTTGGTCCATGCATGACACATGGGTCCTTGGCTTAGAGCACAACGAATATTTGCCCTCAAGCTGATCGGAGTCTTCACTGAGAGTTTTGGTTTATTCATACGGCAGCTTAATTATTATGTGTCTCGATGAACAACTCCGATGGTCGTGACGGACAGTAGTACACTTGAGTGCATATTTGAAATACTTCTTCTGATGACTTATGAGGAACTCTCCCGAACGTTCGGGCTATAGAAAGGTTGAATCTCGGAGGGCTGAATCAAGTATGTAAATGTATAAAAAACCCAATCTCTTTGATCTCTATATTTTTTCTGGGTTTATCCAGTAGATCTACTAAGCAGATGATAAGGTTTCTTGCCATGACACAACGCACCTCGAGTATCTGCATATTTTAAACCAACGAAATTCCTTTGACAGAAGATAGCCTACAAATCGGCTGCCTTTGAAAGATTGAACCTGCGTACCCAAATTTCTACAATCTACCACTGATGATATGATGTGCGCTAAAGGGTAGACCCAGATCAGCCTGTCGCGTTCTACGCTTTTTGGATACATACAGCTAAGGATCGATAGCTTCATAGTGCGGCTACCGATGACTGATCAGACTGCATGCAATGAGCTTTCAAAAGCGTTTATTTTACATAAAGGTTTATGCAAACAGACTATAAATGCGGTAGAAATGTCATTATCACAGCGCGTGAACTGATGGAAGTCTTACCAAGCTAGATTTGTAACGAGCGATATGATTGGATATCCCAAAAATAAAAATAGAATTATGACTTGGGCGCATGATTAAAATAGAATAAATTTTCTCATGGAAATACTGGGATCACCAATCAGAATGCCTCATTTATATCACGTGATAACGAGGAAATGTAAGCAAGTTGTCCCAGGGGTGACGAATGCAGTATAACGGAATGGGTTACGCCTGGGTTACCAAGGATGCCCTTTTTAATACATAGACTCTTCTACAGTTTAAAGTGGAAGAGTTTGTCTCAGAAATTGTTTGCGTGTGTGTGCAAGCGAGTATGCAGTAGTTTTTTGTATTATTTGTGGTTTTATGTTCCAGTTAACAGCTATTCTCATGCCGAGACGGTCAGTTCCCATATATACACTTTTTTTTCTGGACAAGCTTCACAAAGCGGATAACCAGTACTTAGTGTTATTCTTTCACTTGTACCACTTTTTGAATCAGCAGAAGGAGGAGACTATCCCAGTAAGCACTAAATTTGGGCGACTATCGGCCCGCCAGCATAACGCCATCCGAATTGCGTTTTGCTGACAGGCCTATAGTGGCCGGCTGGGGCCGTAGAAATTATTCCATGATCAATCTCCACAAAAGTATTGATCCGGGCCAGCCCTGAATCAAACTCGCGGTCCCTGGATATGCAGTTGGACTAGCTACCAGCCGCAGTGTATGACAAATTATAGACCCTTTTGCACTCAGTGGAAACAGTACTCCTTTGTTTTATTTTTTGATTAAAGTCTAGCATCGGGTCGCCTTAACGGGTGTGATAGCTCGATGCATGCGAGCTTACTGGGAATGCAATAGACTCCACGTTCGACCTCTATAGGGTCCACGTCTGACACTTTCTTTCGATTACAATTGGTCATGAAAATATTGTCTTGTCCCCTTTACGATGATTCAAAGAAATAGTAGTTGCCAGTCACCAGCGAACAAATTCGGCTGACAGCTGGGTATGGCCTGAAATATATCAAAGAGTCGTTATATCCAACACAACTTTATGATGACTTTAAAAGGATCAGCAATACATTAACTGTGTACGTTTTGCAGTTTTAAGCCTTGCCGCCCCTCCATTTTAGTTCACCTGAGCCAAAGGCTCAAGGGGAGCTGTTGCGATCGTTGGATGTCCGTCATACGTCGCGCATCTTCAACTATTGCTTCAATGGTCATCTCTCTGCATTTTTTTACCATTCTTGGCAAGAATGATGCCTATATATAGCATCATCTAGAGGACATTACCAAGTTTGTTCAAGTTATGCCCCCACCCCATGGGACAAAAAAATGACCGAGTTATATTCCGGTCCTTCAGGAGTATTTGATTCTGAATGAAAGCAGAATACCGCTTAAGCTGGTGCTAGGTGAGAATTCCAGCAATTTCCGTTGTTTCGCATGAACAGACTGAATAAAACTAATTGAAGGTTCTCTCTGTTTCTTCAAGACCTTTTTTTCCTGAATATTTAT
Organism: Loripinus fragilis; assembly: GCA_964019695.1. Lineage (NCBI taxonomy): Eukaryota > Metazoa > Mollusca > Bivalvia > Lucinida > Lucinidae > Loripinus > Loripinus fragilis. Next base: position 23,230,906 of record OZ026516.1, read on the forward strand.
TGGAGGAAAGATATAAAAAAAAGTATTCTTGTTTGAAACCACCATGCCTATGTAATTGATATTTGGTATATAGCATCGCCTAGCAGTAATATTCCAAGTTTGTTCATATTAGGGCCCTGGGATGGAAAGTAGCCCCGCCCTGTGGTTCACATGTTCATTAAGGTTTATTTAGAGTAAATATACAGAGCAATCGTCTTGTTTTAAATTGAATGATTGCACATATTATAGCTTTGAACTTTGGTGTGTAACTTTTTATTGTGGTCCTTAAAGGAGCCAGGAAATATCAGGTGATCTACTTAAAAGTCACTGGGACCCTCATGCTTAATTTAATCAGCCCAAAATCGGCCAATTTTTCTTTAGGACTGGTTATGCATGACAAATCATCATGCTATGGATATAAGAATCTTGTAAAGTTGTAATGTTTGGTCCCTTGAAGAATGTATCGGCTGGACATGAAATTCTGAGTGTAACAGCTTCAAATTAATGTGACCTTGACCTTGGGGTAGGTTGCTAAATGTTGTGCTTGACATACTTTTATGCTATGGGTAATCATGATGTGAAGTTAAAATGAATTTGGCTCATCCTTCGCGGACACGAAACTCATGATTGCAGCATTACGGACAGACGGAAAGAATCAAGCAAACATCTAGTACCCAAAACAGGTCTTCGACCCAAACATGCCAAAGGGGTCTAATAAAACAAATGTAAGGACATATGCCTACAAATACAAACATTATGTATAAGTTTTCAAAACTTAAATATTACATCACACCGTTTCCGGACTGCCGAAGGAACCCTTATAGTTGCAGTGGTTTGTCAAAGCTTTTTATTGCGAAGCTTTTGAAGAAAAGAAGTAAAAACAAGGATTTTGTCCATAAAACCCGAAACTCAGTAAACAGTTGGAGACACATTGAGCTTAGGAAATAAATGGGTAGACTATGATGCTTTTTTACAGCCATTCAAGGCATTTAAAGCCTTTTGTGCCGAAATATATGATGTCTTAGAATTCCCCATAGACTTTGAATAGCTGGTCGATGCTTTGGAGAACAGTGCTATAAGGTCACAGACGAATTAAATTCTAGTATTTGTTTATTAGACTTCGAGCTAAAAAAGGTCCTGCTCCCCCCCCCCTAGGGAATTTCGCAGACATATCCTATCTTGAAGAAAATTTCAAGCCGCATCTTTTAAGAGATGTTTGCACTCTGTGCTCCGGGGCGTTAGTCTCTGACAGCCTGTTACATATGTTACTGTAACAAACTAAGGAAAAAATCAAAATAAAAGTTTGAGCTACAGATAGAAGACATTAAACCATCTAATTATTCAAATTTCTTATGTAGTTAGTAAGCTGGATGCCTAAGCTACATAAAAGCTGCATTTTAAACAAAATTACAGCCTTCAATGGTGTTATATGCGTTACATAGATTAAATTTCCCTTTGAAAGTTAAAATCGTGACTAACATCATTCATTTTACAGACAATTTGTGCATTTTTACAAGTGTTTTTAATCTTAGTTTACTAAAATACTCATTTGACTAGCAGAAAAAACAAAGTTTGCTTTTCTATCTCAAATACATTGTTTTATATGAGCTATTAAACAACCCTACCCCCAATTATAAGTATCCAATGTTGGTGTCTATTATTGAAGAAAAATATATGAAACTATTTGATGCTCGTGGATATCTTACATTTTTGGCACTGTCTTGCTAATGCAATAAAGAATCATACATTTGCAAGTTTGACATCAGGATCAGAGCACTTAATAAAGTATGTAACGTATGTTACATGGCATAATGAATGAGCTAGGAAATTTTCTTGGAAGTAAGAAATGATATTTCAGAAAAATAACGTTTTCACATGTTTTCCTAATAATCTCTAGCCTCTGGTGCCTTAGTCTTAGTAATTTCAGTCATTGCTGATAACAAGCCCATGGAATTGTGTTACCTATGTTATATATAACCTTTTTAATCACATATTTCCTTATGCCTATAATATTAAAATATATAGACATATAGATAGAAAATAATAGTTCTCATTTAAATGACACAATTTAATAAATATTCCTATTAAATAAAATTATTCAAAAACAATCTTTATTCAAGTCACCCTCACAATGTATATCATTGTGTCTGCTTCTATGGCAAAATAATCACCCATTTCATCACAACCAGTAGAATCATGGCATTGTATTAGGACTGCAAACTGAGTACAATCCTGTTCCTCTCCACCCATTTGTGCAGACATATCCTACCCTAAAGAACAATTCAAGTTGCATCAAATAAGAGATGTTTGCACTCTATTAACTAGGGGTTTAGCCTGCAATGGTATGATACGTATGTTACCATATCAATTTAAGAATAAATTAATTGAAAGTCTGAGAAACAGAAAGAAGACATAAAACTATCTATTTATTTGAATTATTCATGTAGTTTGCATGCTGAATACCTTTGATACATAAGAAAAGGTTTTTTAACAAATATACAGCTTCCTATGGTGTTATATGTGTTACATTAATTAAGATTACTTTTTAAAATTGGTGATTGTGCAAAAACATCACTTATAAGCATTTCGTGTGATCCTCCTCTTTTGCCATCAAAAGATTTAATTTTCTTTGTATGTGTGGCCAGTGCCAGCGTCAAACAACTTGACTCAGCCAAACTTGAATCCTTAGCATTCTTCAAAAGCAGAAACAGCATGTCAGTGTCATGGATTCAAACACCTGATTAAATATGGGTTTAATGTCATTTCACATATATGTATACAATGGAGTTTGACTCTGGTATATATCTCTTCCTGTGAAGTGGCAAGAGCAATCTAACTGCAGCTGCATCTGTATCCATGCTAGTCAAATGATAACTTTGCTCTGATTTTGCAAAATCTAAGTCTCTACCGTGTACCTCTAAGAATACTTTAAGATTTCTGACATTGGTCAAACAGAAATTTGATAGGCTGCTTTTTTGCATCATTTGCCATGGAACCTATCCAGTCTTTTGGTGCTTAAGTCCTCAGGTCTTAGATCAATAGTATTTTGCTGCGCCCAAAGAACTTTATAAGTTTTCTTTAGTTACAATGTTGACTCTTGATGGTTTTGGCAGACCGTCTGAAATAATTTCTGTTACACCTTGAAAGTTATCTGGTATAAGAGAAAGAATATGAAGTTGGAAATTGCCATCAATTATGTTTGCAGTAGGTTGTTTTTTGATGTCAGTACATTGAAGCATGTCTTAAAATAATGTAAAACCTATGATTTTTCAGTTTTTGCAGCCATATCATTAGCTGTTGTATTCAAAAGAAGGAAAGTGGACTATAGGTAGAATGGGATAACCAGTAGTTCTATATTATGCTCTATGGAGAGTAAACAAGTTGATAAGGTGCCTCATTTCATGATTCATTGAAAACACTGAAATTGAAAACACTTGCCTCTGACTATGTAATCAAAAAGGATGTCACGACAATGCCCTTGCTAATTTATTATGACGAGTTATATATGTTACATCCTTTAATTAGCGCTCTTATCTTAGAAACTTAGTGAATCATTGAATTGAAAGGGTCTATTTGCGCTCTGTTCATCCTGCATTTCATTGCTTTACCTGCTGTGATACATCTAGTTCGTTTATCTGAAGGGAAAGAGTTACCTCAGTTTCAGCACTTCAGAAGTACTAAGACTTCAAAAAGTTTTTGAATGCTTGGGGAAAGATAGTAAGTGCAGAGACATTATTAGATGAAAATATGTGGGTTGCATGTATGGAAAGGCTACATTTATAAAAGTTAACCAGCTGAGATATGATTCTCTATCACAGATATATCAAGGTACATCAGTCCAGGTACTCATTGCTCTTAATGGCATAGTTTTCCTCTTTGTAAAGCTTTAGTCTTTCTCCTACTTGCAGAGTATCACTTGAAACACATACTCAAAGAGCCAACTATTAGGAATTCATATCAGTTTCCGAATGTTCCAAGCCATAAATGGCAAAATTGGAAAGTTGATAATGGCTCATCAATTTTGAGTGAACTGGTGGTAAAATTGAATAACAGTAAATGATTGAAATATTGTGTGATGATTCTACTAGTTGCAAGGAGGCGTGTGATAATAATGATTACCACAGAAGCAGACAACGACAAACATTTAACATGAGTGTTAAATCGATGAGAAATAGTTTGGACCATTTCATTTATTGTATTTTCTTGTAAAAATGTAAAACTATCTTTTCTATTTGTGGCTCTATATTTAGCATTATATGCACAGTATTAGGAAATGTGTCCAAAAGGTCATTGATAACATCTGTAAAAACAGTCCATGGGCTTGATAATCAGAAATGAATATAATTTCTAGTGTTTTGGCACCAAAGACTTATAAGTACACATTAATTGTCCTGATCTTAAACTTATTGACATCGTGCAGATATATGAGCAAGACAGATTAAGAAAATGAAAAATATCCACATGCTGTAATCGCTTTCATGTGTTTTACTTAAACGGTAATATCAAAATTCGCTTCTCTGTAAAACTGGGAGAAGGGCTGTGTATTAGCTCCTATAAGACAATATATTTAAGATAGAAAAGCAAACTTGGTTTTACCTATTCTCAATTGAGTATATGTTTGTAAAAACTTATAAAACAGTTTGAAACCAAGTCATAGAAGTTGTTTAACTAAATGACGATAGCCACAGTTATAGCTTTTAAATTATAATTAGGTTCATGTAACGCACATAACACCACAGTTAGCCGTATTAATGTTAAACACCTTCCATATGTAGTAAAGACATCCAGTATAAAGACTGTCAATTTATTAGATAATTTTAATGTCTTCTTTTAGTAGCTCAAACATTCAAATTTCTTATTCTCAAATTGATATAGTAACATATGTAACAAGCTGTTACAGGCTAACGCCCCGACTTACAGAGTGCAAACATTTCTTATTAAATGCACCTTGAATGGTTACATAAGATGTAATTTGTCTGCAGAATTCCAAAGGGGATTAGGATGGAGCAGGCCCTTACTCAGTTTGATGTCAAAATATTGTTTGATGATTTTACTTATCACGCTAACATATGTAACGCTCGCTGATCTTTAAAACTTGATGACAATTAGCAGATCTATAAGTCTTTATCATAGGAGCCAGTTTAAAATCCCTAAACAATGTAAGATATCCAACAGCTGCAAGCTTTTTCACAATTTTAGCTCAAACTTTCAAACTACATTTCCTTTATTTGATATAGTAACGCATGTAACACGCTGTTTCAGACTAACGCCCCAACATAGAGAGTGCAAACATCCCTTATTCGATGCAGCTTGAGTTGTACTATAAGAAGGAATATGTCTGCAAAATTCCCTCGAGGAGATTAAAACATTTTTAGGCATATCTTACGTAAAGACAATGAGCTTGCCCATTTATTACATCAGGTAACATATGTTACAGCCTCTGATATTAAAAATTTTGCAACAAACTTGCAGATTTATGAGTCTTTTCATATAAGCAAATAAATCCCAAACAATGGAACACATTCATCAACTGCAAATATTTTTTAACTATTTTTACTTTAGTTTTTATACCAAACATTTCACCTTAAAACTGGGTAGGGGTAGGGTTGTTTAATTGCGTATTTGAGAAAAAATATTCAAGCTAGGAAAACAAACTTTAATTTTTCTGTTAGCCAATTGCATAAGCTAGTCAGACATGGTTAAAAACATTTTGCAAAACACACAGAGAGATTGTGAATGTAAATGATGTTAGCCACACTTGCAAATTTTAATGGGTTATCTGATTTATGTAACGTATATGACACCTTAGGAAGCCGCAATTTTGTTCAAATGGCTGTCATATGTAGTTTAGATATCCAGTATGCAGACTATATGAATGATTTTTAAAAATAAATATTTGAATGTCTTTAATTTGTAGCCCAAACTTTCAATTTACTTTTTCTTAGTTTGATTAAGTAACGTATGTTACAGGCTCTTACAGACTAACGCCCCGGAGCACAGAGTGCAAACATCTCTTAAAAGACTCGGCTTTCAATTCTCTACAAGATAGGATATGTCTGCGAAATTCCCTAGGGGGGGGGGGGGGGGGGGGAGCAAACCCATTCTCAGCCATCTGTCTATATGGGTAGCTCAAATTCGGTCCAGTCATGTAGTTCAATGTACTTGGTGCTTAAGTTTCCACACACAGAATTTAAAGCGGCCTACCTTGAGTTTCAACAGGAAAAAAATGCTTAGAAGTCCACCTGTGAACAGGTGAAGAAGTTTCAGAAACCGTGCAGGGTTGCCTGGTTTTTTTTTCTTAGAGGAGGGATGGGGGTGGTGGCGGGGGTTGACAGGGATCTCTTCTAGATAAATATTGCACCTTCAAATTATTGTCACTGAGTGCTGCAGAAGATAAATGACGGCTGGGAATTTAAGCTCCCCCCCCCCCCCCCCCCCACACACACACACACAACTTTGCCCAGTACCATTTACATCATGTGACGTATGCAAAGTTAAATTGAATGGCAGAAAACTAGTTATTCTGTTAATGTATATTTAATTAGGGCTGTGTGACGTCACTCAGCCTAAAAATGGCTGTCCTCCATTGCTTTCAATTATCTACTGTACAAACATCTGTAACTTTCTTATTTTTCATTCCATTTTGATCTGGTTAAGCAGGGTTTAATAAGGGCTTGCATTTCAGATTCACTTGTTTTCAATGTTGCCGTCCCCTTTAATAATTCTATTGACCTAAGATAGGCCAAAAAATGTGTTTTGCCCTTTTTGAGGCCAATACCAATTCCATACTGAGTTTCCCCGACACATTCCAATTAGCTCTGAGCCCTCCCGAATGGAAACAATCTGGCCAATCAAAAAAAACATCCCAGCAACGGGACCAATATCCAAATAAGCATTGCAGAAACCCAATGATGACAAGCGTAAAAGTGCGGGTTTATGTATTTTCGGCTATATTAGGAATATCTATCGCTAGATAGACATGATAGCTCGATGCCACACTGCAAATGATGTTTTTGATGAGATTTTCAGTCACTCTCGAAATAGTGAAATGTTTATATAAACACCGACTTAGTGACACGACTCAGTCAGTGACACCAGTGCTGTGACGCTACATATACTGCCCTCAGAATGTAAACAACCACGGTGTAACAAAAAACATACAAAATGGCGCTAAATGGCCCCTTACAACTAACCCTCACTTTGTATGCAATATATACAAGACTGTATGCTTACAAAACAGAATTTCTTTGGTATTTTGATACTGGTCTCCAGCAGATGGCTGCTGGTCCTCATGGTAACAGGAGGTTTTCTGATTGGCTGAGTTAAGTCATGTGATATAAGTGCATGTGACTTGAGTCCCTAAAGAAATCCAGAAAAGTACGGAAAGTCTATGAAATTGGCTATAGGGTTAAAGATGTACCACTATTATCATGATTTGAGATGGCCAAACTTTTTCCTTGCAAGCGGGGATTTGTTTAATCTGCTGATAGCCTTTGCAAACAGTTTGGACTCAAACCGTTGTGTACCCGAAAGAGTTAATTTTGAAAAATTCAGCTGTCACCAACAAAAGCAGCTGTCACCAAAAAAGCATTGAAAATTACTCAGGATGCAAATAGTTAAATACATTACATGCATAACCTCTTCCCCTGTGGCAAGAGAAAGGAGAAGACCAACCTGTTAGCACTATCATCTAAGGTTCTCTCCATCCACTGTACGGAAGCTGTCATCAGTGGATCTTGTATGAGACACATCAGATGTCTTGCCAGAGCACAACATCGCTCACTTCTCATTGGATTTCTCTTGTATGGCATGGCACTGGAACCTAAAATATACAGTACAGTCCCTTTATAACACACCTCGTTATATCACAGATTTGGATATATCACGGTCATGGTTCCCAAATTTCTTGCCATGGAATTTTACAAAGGAATTTAATAGGAAAATTACCAATTTTCCTTTGTAAAATTGTCCTTTATAACACAATTCACTTAAAACACAGTCTATTCCTATAGACCCCCAACATAGGGTTATAAAGGGACTGCACTGTTCATGGGTAGAAGCTCAACATTTCCAAAATCTAGAAGTTTACAAATTCAAATCATAAAACTTGCAGTATTCCTTTGAAATAGTAACAAATTTCAAATGGTCAATTGTATTTAGATAGAGTGAAAATAAACCAAAGATACTTTTATATTATAATCTCCCTAATTCAGTATTTTGAGGATAACTTTCTGTGGAAAGTCATCCTCAAAACCCTGAATTCAGGAATAAATCTGAATAATCCTGAAAACTTTCACCCATGATTACAGAAGTCCAGGTAAGCTTTCAATTCAATTGTGTATTTACCCCACCAGAATTTTATCAATTGTTTTTTTCAAAAATGAATGTTTAAAAAAATATTACTCCACATATACATTTTAAACTGCTTTTTTCATGCCTAATCTTGATTTCCAGCCAGATTTCCACACAATTATGGTAATCAGACCAGGTTTTTTGGGATGTATTCATATTTCAAAAAGATTTCATTTTTTCTTTTGCTTTTTTCCAAAATTTTGTTTGTTTGATTTGATTCTATACGTCTCAGTCAACAATTTTTCATTTATTTCGAGAAAGGGTCTTCTTGGGTTGTACCAGTACTAAGCAAGGATTAATGTGTATTGCTCAAGGACATAACGCAGTGATGCTGGTGAGGCTCAAACCCACAACCCCTCAATCTCAAGACAAGCACTCTATGACTAAGCGCTTTTTTAAAAATTAAGTTGCTTTTTGTTACCAACTATTTTGAAAACAATTGCTTTTTTCACAATCTTAATTGCATAAATACCCCCAAAGGCAGCTTATCTGTTCTCTGTGATTATATTAAATTAGCCGCAACATGAGATTTCCAACAATGTGGTATGTGCAACCAGCAAAGCCTCAGATCAGCCTGCGCATACGCACAGTCTGATCAGAGCCTTTGTTAGCCACTTGAATATTCTATGACTGTTAAGCTACCGACTGAACATCATTTAGAGTTCCTAAGCTTAAAATGAGGCTGTACAGGCTCGTCTGAGTCTACACTTGTCAAAATGCCACATTGTTGGATATCACATGTTGTGGCTCATTTGAGCCATGTCATGAGAAAACCTGCTTTTGTTGTATGCAAACAACAAAATTGCAGACCAGCCTGCGTGTTTGTGCAGTCTGTGCCCGAGGTTATAAAGTTGAATAAGTTTCATACAGTTCTGATCAAAATTACTCGATTACTCGAGACAATACATCATAGAAATTGTGATTTTTCGTCAACAAAGGGCAATAACTCTAGATGCCATAAGGCCATATAGACCATTATAGAAATCGAGAAAGACATCATGGTATTAAACCATGTGAACAAATTTCATAAAGTTGTGATAAAAATTACTGGACTAAGAGACCGGACACCATTAAAAATGGTGAATTTTCATGAACAAAGGGCAATAACTCCAAAAAGCATGGTGTAATATGTACCATTATCAAACTTGAAGAAGATATTAAGATACTAAACAAAGTTTCATAAAATTCTGATCAAAACTATTTAATTTAGAGAGCAAACATCCTTTCAAACTGTTATTTTTCTTAAAGAAAGGGCCATAACGCCTGAAGACATGGTGGGATATGAACCATTATCAAACTTGAAGAAGACATCATAGTCCTAAACAATGTGACCAAGTTTCATAAAATTCAAAACTATTCAACTTATAGAGCGGACATCGTTTCAAACGGTGATTTGACTTGATCAAAGGGCCATAACTCCTGAAAACATGGTGTGATATAGACCATTATCGAAATTGAAGAAGACATCATGGTACTAAACAATGTGACCATGTTTCATAAAACTCTGATCAAATGTATTCAATTTAGAGAGCGCACATTGTTTAAATGGTGTATTTTCCTAATTCCTGAAGCCATGGTGTAATATGGACCATTATCGACCTTGAATATATTATGGTACTAAACTTTCATAAAATTTTGATCAAAACTATTCAAGACGTCATTGAGTGTGACGTACGTACGGATGGACAGGGGTAACACTTAATGCCATAGCCATTGTCATGGCGGGGGCATAAAAAAATGATGCTGAAGCAAAGGCTTCATGGCTTCTGCCTGGCTACATGCATGCCCTGTGCAAATAGTTATACATACCAATTTGATCTTTTTCAAAAGGTTCTTCTATTTCTTTAAAATTAGCCAGTAGTCTAATATCTGTACATATCTGAAATATAAACCACGGTTCTTTAACATTTAAACACAAGACGTTTGAAATATGTGCACTGCACAGGTATAAAGCAAGAGTTTAGATTTTTGTGGTTTTTAAAGGTTAAATGCATTAGAAATGTACAATGCATATTTAGTTTGATGCATCAACTTTTATTCTTGTTTTATATTAATTTACAATGTATATTATTTTATGCATTATACAAAAAACGTACCTGTTGGACACATAGCTTTTACAACACAAAGTCTGAATTAATATATCAACAGATATAACTCAATTTCATAACTTCATGAGGGGGGGGGGGGGGGGGGGGGGGGGGGGGGGGGGGGGGGGGGCAATGATAATGCACCATCACCAGCATGTTAATCAATAACCTGATGATGATAATGATTAGGAGACTATGCTACAGTGATATTACCTGGATCAGACATTGATAGCATCCACACTCTCTTTTGTTCTTCCGACAGAGAACTTATAAAAAGCCTTTGTGCAGCGTCCCCTTTCAGCTTGTGGCTCTCTGGGCCTCAGACTAGTCCCAGTGTTATTGTGTGCATGCATCCCAATTATCCGTCCTATCCCATTTATCTTTATAAATGACTAAACAGACTACATAAGGTTTTCTGTTTGCAGAAGAATGTGTCCCCTTCAATACAGGAAATCTCCTTTTGCATTCTTGAAGGCTTAAACAGTCTAGCTCATTGGGAGGCTGATTGGCAAATGAAATTTATTGCTGCTAAATTGCCAAATTTCACTCTATGAGAGTAGCTATAGGCACCAGCTATTCACACAAACAAATCCTTGTTGATAAAGAACTTTGGAAAATGTCAAGTCCGCAACATGCCTTGGCATACCATCACCAAGAACATGCACTGGTCTCAACACATATCTAACATTTCCTCCAAAGCAACTAGGACATTAGGTTTCCTTTGCAAAAATTTGGCTTTTGCATGTAAGTGTCATTTTGTAATTTGGAAGTTGCATACAAATCTTTGGTATGTCAGAATTTAGAGTATGCAGCACCTATTTTGCACCTTTATTGTAAAACTCAAATCTGTCAAATTGAGAGAGTGCAGAGGACAGCCACCCATTAGACCTGTAAGAGATGGCACAACACAAGCTGGATGAATTGCTGTGGCCAACTCTTTAGGTCCAGTGAGATCAGTACTGTCTTCTCTAAGTAAGTAAAGGGCAAATATCAGCAATTGATACAATCAAGCACCACACCTGACCCAGGATACCAATGGGAAAGCAACAACTTCACAAAAATTAATTAAGACATCACAAACTAATTCTCTTGCACAAAATTCATTGTCAGACCATGTAATGTACATAAGAATTAAGTGCCTGGAGTTAAAACTGCCTAGTGATCAAGTGTGCCAAAGGTTCATCAGCAACAAAATAATGCTTCATGGATAAACAACAACAACACTAGATACAGACAAGCTTGTTTGCACCAATGCTTTATGTCCCAGTCAACAAATTTTCCAGTCATATTGAGATGTTTCCTGGATTAAACCAGTACTAAGCAGAGATCAAAGTAGGTGAGGCTTAAATCAGCGACCCCTAGATTTTGAGTCGAGCACTGTAACACTTAGCCACTGTACTCCTCATACAGACCAGTTAGTCTCACCAGGCCACTACATACTGTATCTCCCGATATTTTTATATACCAGACATATACTGATGCCCTAAATAATTCATTTTTTCTTTAGAACTGTTCATATTTGCAGTGACTTGTATTACAAATGTACTGATCTAAGGGCCGGATCTAGAATTTTTGGAAAGGGATATCATATGTATAAAGTGGTGGGGTGCGCTTGCTAATTTTATCTCATTTTTCTTAAATATGCCATGAAAATGAAATAATTTGGTCTTTCATTTTCATAGGATATTTAAAAACGGAGGGCACGGTTCAAGCGAACCCCTCTGGATCCGCCACTGGGTCTCTTTCAGTCACCTGCACGTAACCCTTGCGAGGGGGTGTTGCAGCTGAGTGTTGCAGAAAGTCAAGACCAAAGAGAAGTTAAATTATTCAGCCAGCGTTTTGATGCTGTTGTTTTTTATTCGAGTATTTTAATCACTGTAGTCATACCACTACGGCAATTTGGGTCTCGTCACTTATTCCGGTGTTAAGGTAACTTTCTCATCATGTTCAATTTCTTCATTTAATCACAGATAAACGCCCGAAAATGCGTGGGTTCCGATTAATTTTTGTTCATCAAAGTCACATTGTATCTTTTAGCTTTAAAATTATATGAAAACTTTAACGTTTGAAGTCTAAGGATGAAATAGCTAATTACGGTTTCGTCATCGTGGACAATTAATCAATGACGAAACCGTATAATTATGACTAAACCGTAATTGACATTTTTTTAATATTACTGTACAAAAACACATTTAAAATCTGATTTTATCGCCGTTTTGGCAAAACTACACAGAGATTGTTAACTAGACGATACAATCTCGAAGCAAGCATATTCGAAAGTTCTCATTTTTGTCAGCCTTTATTTGAAGGTAATTTTACTATAACACCGGAGTGGGTGACGAGACCCAAATTGCCGTAGTGTAATGACTACAGTGTTAATGCTAAATACAAAAAAAGCTCCCTGGCATGTTAATCAGCGATTGATCGTCGCTAGTATTATGATAGAAATTAAACCGAAAGTGAAAGTAAAAGCAACCGGAAGTTTAAAAAAAATAGTTTCCGGAATGTCAAGGTCGAACAGTTTTACTTCCTGTTTGGCGAACTTGATTTAAATTGAATCGAATTTTTTTATAATAGTGTTGTCAGTCATGAGTATCTTCAAAGCTTGTGTGTCGGGTCGAAGTAAAAAGGCAACAGTTATGTACTCCATGAAGGATTCAATGGTGAAAACAGACCATAAATCGAAAGACGGTATGTAAATCGTATCGCACTTTTCGGCCACAAAACTTTCGGCCTCTTTTGAACAGTATGCCAGGGTATTGTGATCTATTGTCTTTCCCATCAGCCGCCACAGACAGTTTATTATGATTATACAATTTTATTTTGCATACTATACATTTTCCAAGGTTCAGCAGAATCTAGGGTGAAGAATTTGTTAGTATAATTTAATTATTTAAGCTTTTTCATTGTGTTTCCCTTTTTGATATTTGACCCATTTTGTTACCTAATCCTAGGTTTTGTGTATGACACATTGTCTTGCCCCCAAATGATTTTCAAAATCATTAATGTACGACAGATGTATAGCCCAGACATTTCAAAATGTTCAATTTTTTTTTTAAACATTTGACCCTAGTTGAGTGACCCTGACCTTTGAGATATTTCTCTAGTCACAACACACCACCTTAATGTGGTGAACATTTAACCAAGTTTTATCAATAATTTCTCAGGCATGGTAGGAGTAATGTGTTATGAACTACGAGTATGAACAGATGCACAGTGCAATTACTATAAATATGCCTCCCTTTGGTGGCATAAAAATGTTGGTACAAATTTTAAAAATATATCTTTGCTCTCATGGTTCAAATGTTCAGACTAGATCCATGTTTTATGTAACACAAAAAATATTTAAAGCCTTTGAAACTATTTGCCTAGGGTTTAAAATTCTTTATCGCATGATGCCTTGTCCGGGAGTGATATAATCGATTAACCACTGGTGTTTTTCAGATTTCCGGGTAACGAAAGAAATGACGCTTTTAACGTCACGCCACATATGGCAAAACCCTTACGTTTTTACGCCAAACCTGAGATTTCATCATTATTTTAATGTCATATATGATAAATAGAATATTGCATTCGTACTCCTGTATTATTAAATTTATTTAACTTGTTGCAAAAAAGCAATAAAATGCTCGACAAGCCTCGCATTTTATACATGTATCTTTTACTCAACTCGTTCAATAAATTAAATAACACATGAGCACTCGTGTAAGATCCTCTTTTTTCCCACTTTCTCCCTTTACTTCTTTCTGATTGTCTTTCAAGTCTAATTTTATTTAGATATTTGGAAATATTTTATTTTATTTGATAGTTTTCAACTGAAGTTAACAGTTATAACCATGTGTTGTTTTTCGCTCCTACTCATTCCATTATTTTCGTTTTATGCACATGTATTACCGTACATCTGACACATTAATTCAAGAAATGTTTCTAATTTGACCAAGATTTTGTAGAAGTCTTACACTGCATATTTATTTTTATAACATACTAAGTATAGTAGTCTGGTAGATGTACCAGTTTTCGTGGTAGGGCAGAAAAAAAACAACACCTTTTTCTACTCTTAGAAATTGTTCAATGAAATTCCATCAGATACAGTATCATTAAATGTTCTGATCGTCAGGTATTTGTCCAGCAGCACTACGTCACAAATGACGCCATTTTACTATTATCAGGAGGCTAACGACGGCAACAGGCAGCTTAAACTGATCGTCTACATGAATATTTTTTTTAAAACCAGGAGCCCTTTGCTAGTAGCTACCCATTAAACACACAGCAAAAACTCTGATCTGGCCCTTTTTCACGCTCAATTCTGAGCATGAGATTTCAACTACTCATACAAACTGAAACACTGAAAAAACTGTCATGTTTTACCATATTTTTTTAAGATCCAAACATGACAGAATGGTCAAGTAAAACAGTCAAGACGCATGACCCAAGTGAAAATGGAGAAGAAGAAAGAATTGCTTTTTGGAACAGTGGACTATCTGTGTGCATCAAATGTGGACAGAGGAATCTGGAGTCTCGGGAGATAAGGGCAGGTGTAAGAGCTAATGGAGAAGCCCATGGCACAGATGTTTTTACATGCAGAACAGAACATTGTGGGTGGTCAGTTTCATATCTCTTTGACGATGCTTGTAAGTAACATATATTTCAATCATTAAACCTTTGTATAATGAAATTCTTCCATCCAGAGCACTGCAATAAAGTTTGGAGAGTCCACTTTACATGGACTCTTTGCATGCTGGGTAATTTTTGATGCTTTTTTTGTCATCTGCTGACTTTTGTCAAAATTAACTTTTTGAAAAAAATATATCAAGAACACTATCAGAGTGTCAAATGATTAAGATCCAGCAGGACCAACGTTTTGTCGGTCCTGATCTGGGTCCAAACTGTTATCAGCAGATGATGAAAGTTACCGCTAGCAAGGAAAGAGTTTTAAGGGTTCACAAGTTGGGATTTTTAAAATGAAACTAGCTTGTGAATGGCAAATCTAAAACACTGATCTGTACCTCCAAAGAAGTCTCAGATCATCCTGGACATATGCCTAGTCCACAGTCTTCACTGTCTTTATGCATACTTTTTTTAAAACCATGAGCCCTTTGCAAGAAGCTACCCATTTTAAAAGGACACATTAAAAACTCTGATCTGGCCCTTTTTCATGCTCAACTCTGAGCATTAGATTTCAACTACTTGTACAAACTAAAACACTGAAAAATGAAGATATTACTTGCTTTAAACTCTCATATATATAGAGGATATTTACTTTTTTGAGGTGAATACCAAATATATTTTATCGAGTGTGTTGAAAACATAAGCATTTTTACGAGTGCGCAGCGCAGCACAAGCGAAAATTTCTATGTTTTCAACTCAAGAGATTTTGTCACGAGCTGTCATGTACATATTTTTCTTTGCGTATGTGAGCAGCTGAGTCTTTTGCAAGACTGCCTGTATGATCACGCTTGTCAGAGCCTTTGTTGCTCACATACATGTATACAGTAAGGCCAAATAAAAAAAAACTGTGTTTCGGGTAACCCAACCCTACCCTACCTAAATTTGCTGGTGAAACCTAGTTTTTTCAAGTTTTCTGGAAAAAATATAATTTTATGCATTTTGAAAGTCTAAATGACTTTCAAAATGCATAAAATTATATTTTTTTGTTTCAAATGCCTTTCAAAATGTATAAAAAACAACTAAAAAGTATGTGTCTACCCTACCTAAAATTTTCAGACACCATACCCGAAACACACTTATTTTTTTTTATTTGGCCTAAGTACCAAAATCACATGAACTGACCCATTTGATTGTTTTGTAGATGAGGACTGCTGGCACTATGAAGCTATGGGTTGGAGCAGAGGTATTCAAGGTTATCCTGTCTGTTATATGTTACTGTGGGCAGAGAAACACAAACTACCAAAATCTGTCATGGACAAGATCACAGCAGACCAGGTTACAGGAAACAAAATGTTAGACATGGCACAAAACAATGGAGAAAAGGGATTGGAGGGTACACTGGGTATATCAAAAAAGGTTGCTGAGAAGATCAGAAAGGCTCTTATGGACAAAAGAGGGCCTATCCTAAAAGGTTGAATCTTAAGATATGGTTGTGATTGTTTGATCTGTCTCTGGCATATATACACAAACACAATTTTTACTGAAGGAATGCATCTAATTTTTAAACATGGGTCCAAAATCACACAATATGCACTCTTATCAAGTTATCATATCATTTTCTGTGCTGTTCTGTAGTAAGCCAGAATTTTTGGTATACGTGTAGTTTTAAGCTAAAGAAAAATTGAATTGTTTCTCAGTCACACTGCGTCTGTTTGAAAAGTCCTGCATAATGTCTTTTTATCCTTTCTAAAAATAAAATGAAACAGACACATTTCCGGTCCAAACAATCGATATGGGTAATAGTCCTACGGTACAGGTTTTACCAACTCGGACGTTGTGGTCCAGTTGTGGTCCATTTCGGGTAATTTTTTAAGAATGTGTCTTATCTGAAGTTTAATTCACCATTCGTTTCTGCTATTTTTTGCGCTGATTTTGTCACATTTTCCACTATGTTATCAGGCCACATTAGTGTAACTTTAAATATTTTTCTGATCAAATCAAATCTGTTTGATGTGCAGATGCTTTCCTCATCCATTTTTTGGCCTGACAAGATCAATATCCGAAGAAATACAAGCACAACTTTAAAAAATAATGTTCAGAGTTTTGTAAAAAAAAAATCCTGTGTCTGTTTAGAGACTTAATTGTTTGCTGAATTTGTTGTTTTCAAAATTAACAAAAAACTTAACCGGAATACCATCAGTGTCGAACGATTTGGAGAAAGAGTTTATCTAAGTAAATTTTGGTACTTTGGTTTCACTAATGACACTAAAACAAAGACATATCTGGCAAATTGGCAGGATTTAGTTTTGGTAGACGTCTGGATGAGGTGGACAATGGGGCTAGAGAAACAGAATTCATATTTTATGATTGATCTCTTCTCTAAAATTATCCTTCTTAAATGAATATTGGGATCAAACATGTTTTTCTATGCATTAATATCTGCTGGACCCTGAGGGTGGTGTTGAAACCCCGAACCTGAAAGGTGAGGGTTTTAACGACCCCCTAGGGTCTAGCAGATGTATGTGTATCAGAAAACCATGTTTGAATGTTAATATTGCATAAAGTCATTTTGTCGGAAAACGCTTCGAAAAGTTCATTTGTGTATTACTATAATAGCGCGCAAAAATTTTAAAGCATGAAGGATTCGTAGGTTTTGAAAACACCTGTTTCTGAACAATGACGTACGTCATTCTGTCACTAAATTACGTTCATTTCTATGCATGTTACTGTTGAAGACACCAATTTTTGTTACAGCCTAGAATGTGTATATATAAAGTAAAAAAAACTATGCATCAACAGCCCTGTGAATTGCCTGATTAATACATTGGTTTTTGCCGGTTAAAACATGGCTGCTATCAGTTAATAGCATGCCACATAACTTTTTATGCAAAAATTTGCCTTGGTTATTGCCAATTTAAACTTCAGCCAATATACAGAACAGGTTGTTAAAGGCTTATGTCTTCAAAATGAGCAACTTTTTTTTTCACCTTTAGACGTGCCTTTGATGTGAAAAAGCTCAAACTCTTTTGGTCTTGTACAAACATTTAACCAGTCCAATCAATATTATTTTATTTTTACTATATTGGCCTCTTGAGAATAAAAGATTGTGCAGTAATGGGATTATCCGAACAACAGAGGTGCAGCCCAGATTGCTCATCACCGCAGTCTGATCAGCGCCTTTGTTTTTCACACTCTGTTAAGAATAATAACTTGTTGCATGGAAAAATTCATCATTTAAACTAGTCTCTGTAGCTGTGTCTATAGGGTATGCCCAGCTACAGAGACTAGTTAGAATATTATTACTGGACTGAGTCTTCCCTGAAGACGAGTTTTCTTGCGTCAAGCCCAATATGCAAATCAATGAATTACTGGAAAATATTTATTGAATATATTGTAACTATATATATTTCAAGAAGTTATATTTCAGACGTGTATATATTTTTTATGTCAGACATATTCAAAATTAAAGACCATTTATTTATTTGCTGCTTTGTGTCCCAGTCAAACAGTTTTTCAGTCATGTCAGGATGATTCCTGTTTTCCTGGTTTGAACCAGTTATAAGCAGTGGATAAAGTGTCTTGCTCAAGTACACAGCACAGTGACTTTGGTGAGTCTCTAACTAGCAACCCTTTGATCCCTACCAACTGAGCTTCTGTGCTCTGTTAATGTTAGTTCAACTTCATGTAGACCCACCATGTGCCTTTAATTAAAAAATCTAATCACATGTAATGATATCCATTTTTATAGTGCAATATTGGTTATTTTCTAGTATAATCAAGTCACATAGTCTTTATGCTGGGCCCCAGGTTATAAACTTTTATCATGCTCAACTAAGCTGAGCATGAAAATACAACTGCTCATAAAAATGAAAATGATGAAAATTAAAGATATCTTGCTTTACTCTTGCCAGTCTCTTGGATGTTGAATTTATCCTGCTAATAAATGTTAAAAATGCCAGCAATTGTTGGCATTTTAGCATGTATGAGCAGAATAAGTTTCATGCTTAGTTGAGCTGCCTATAAACAGCTTTATAATCAAGGCCAGGTTGCTTAAAATCCATTTTACACTTTTGCAGTTTCTATGAACTATACATAAGAATTGATGGGTAGTGTAACAACTCTCAATCTTATTTAATTGCTAGATAATTTTCGTTTCAAACCAACTCAGTTTAATATAATAAAGCATACCTGGATATAACATGGTCATATGGTTTCTACAAAATCTGGAATTTACCACTAACTTCAGGTCAATTTTCTGATAAGTTTTTATACAGGAATGTTCATCTATGACACAATCCACCATTTGATCTAGTTTTATTGAAGGATTACGCTTCAGTGAGTGACTACTATAGCCAGTTGATGAGATTTGAGTACTTATCACACAAACTTCCATAGAAACACACATGTGCAACTGTCCATTGGGGTTACAGGCCCTACTTTATTTTAGCAAGCAGTGAAGGCTCTGGCAAGTCTGCGCTGCGCAGACTTGCCAGAGCCTTAGCTGCTTGCACATGCAATAAGTACCAAAATCTCATAAGCTGGCTCAAATATTTCTCTAACCAAATCAGGAAAATCTTATTGTAAAAATACTTATATACTAGCCAATAGTTCTAACCGGCCACCTGCATTTGATTAATTTTCTTCAAAACGTAAAAGGACATGACTACTCTTTTTGCATCTCGAAATAGCCAGACATGTCATGTACCCTAGACAGTAAAGTTATTGACAAAATGTTCAAAAGTACATGCAGGATGCCAATTTGAATAGAGGTACCCCCATTTTCAAAATTCGCATTTTGGCACAATTTGTGAGTCAGGACTTTTAGAAATAACCTACTTTCACAGGCAAAATGTTTTCATTTCAAAAGTCATACTCATATTGAACACTAAAGAGTTGAAATGTACACTCTTCCTGCATAGACTCGTTGCTATCGACCAAAGTGTTAAAAATTACCCCACCACCCTATGCAACTCTTGTGATTTTTTAAATTGAGGGTAAATGTGTTCGGCAAAGCCTCCTGGACACAATTTAATGGATTTTTCTTAGCCGTTTTCTGGTTTCATTTACTGATAGGCTGGGCTATTTTGGAAAACATATAAAAATAGATATGGTGATTATAACTTTTCTGAAAATCAATATAAACACACGTGGCCGGTTAGAACTTTTAGTATATTAGACCTCTGATAAGGAACACTGAAGTCCATATGCCTGTATCCCTGTGATTTGTGAGTGTTGAACTTGTCCCAAGTTTGGATATGAGCCATGACATGTGATTTCCAACAATGTGGTATTGTGACAAGTGTAGACTCAGACGAGTCTGTGCAGCCTTCTTTTAAGCTTAGAATCTCCAAGTGTTGTTCAGTCAGTAGCACTAAACACTAGTAAAATATGCAAGCGACTAGCAAAGGCTCTGATCAGACTGCGCGTATGCGCAGGCCAGGGTTCATCCTAGGATGGGCCCGATCCATTTTGTGAGAAAACTATTAATGTTTTGCTAAAATGGACTTTATTTTTGGCTGGGCCCCATATACAAGCTATTCAAATATCATGTAAATTATGCTCTAATGTAGATATTAAGGATTCTTGGGCCCATCAAATTCTGCTGAGGGCCCATAAAAATTTCAAATGGCCCATTGAAATTTGGAAATTTGCATGTATTTGAATGGGATATGGGCCATTGGCCCATTTTAAGGGCCCATCATCATTTTTGGCTAGGATTAACCCTGCGCAGGCTGATCTGAGGCTTTGCTGGTCGCACATACCAGATTGTTGGAAATCTCATGCCATGGCTCATATCAAGGATGTAAGCGAGTGTTTTTCAATATCCAAACAAGGATATACCTCACACAGATCAGGGCAATTATCCTTTATTATATAAGCTATACATACGAGGGTTAGTCAAAAATAACTGAGCCCTACCTCATTATATCTTGGCCTCACATTGTAGACAAGAAATGTGATTATCTTTTATAAGTATAACATGTCATAGACGTTTTGACCCAAAATAATTACCTCCGTGAAGCCTCTGTTGTGGTTGCTAGGCAACTTAAGATCGTCAGTCAGAGCGATGCGTTCACGATCTCCGCCACCAGGAATATACAGTATGTCTTTAAAAAGCTTGTGGGCTTGATAGTTTTTGAGAAAGACATATTTGACATTTATTTGAATAACAAATGTCATATTGTCTTTTCATTATACTTGGTTCGTAAATGTTTAGATGAACACTGATTGCATGCATTGCCTAGCAACAAAATATGTCAAAAATTCACTAATTTTCAAATACATGAGGATTGTGTTGCCATGGAAACAGAATCATTTATTCCAAACAAGGAATTTGATATTTCTGTGGGTGTGTTTGTGTATGCAGTACTGCATAGGCATTATTAGGCAATTATTTTATGTTTTCTATTAAGATTGTGCTAATATGAATGTGGGTGGGGTAAATTATAGGACTTGAGGCACGTAAAAATTTGCTAAATTCTGAAATTAAACTACCACAGCATCTATAATTTGGGGTCAGTTGTTTTCTTTTCTGTGGCACTGAGTAGGTACATGTAATAGGTATCAAGCGACAGTAAATGCAACATTACATTGATATTATTGTTTCCATGGCAACGCTTAGATACTGATGTATTACAGCGTGAACGCACCCCTTCGACAGGTCATGTTCGGTTGCCTAGCAACCAGTATATAAAACCTACCAACATATATAAATAAGGTTATTGAATAGATGAAATATAACTGCGATGAAATATCATTTAAAATTGTGTCCATTTTACTTGAAGTAAATGTTATAAGGTAGGGCTCAGTTATTTTTGACTAACCCTCGTATTTTCTGCCATATTCATTTATTTATGAGCTTTTTTATGATGTACCAGTCGGAATCTCCACACCTGTGTGTCACTTTTTCAAGAGACACTCTTTGCCTGCTGGAGGCATTTTGCCGGCATTTTGCCATCTGATGATAACCTTTGCAAACAGTTTGGACCCAGGTCAGGGCCATCAGAATTTAGGGCTTGATCTAGATCCAAGCTGTTTGACACTCTGTAATTATTCCTTAAAACTATTTTGGAAAAAGCTACGTTGAAAAATATTTGCAGACTACAAATTTTCATGGCATATATCCCAGTATACAAAGAGTTAACTCTTACAATGGGTGCCTTTTTTTGGCTTCGCTGGGCGTAAGCCAGTTGTAGTCTATAACCGGCGGGCAACTCAATTGATTTGGTTCAGGTGGTGGCTGACCTGCTAGGCGCACTACCGGTGTACGCCGATCTCATAGAATTTCAACCAAGGCGTGGAAGTGGCAAGGCCTGTTTCGCCTCTTAACGGTTCGTACCACAAAGCTAGTACTGTTGCGCCGTTTTTGCTCGATTGCAGCGGCTTACTACCCATTGTCGGTCATGTGATTGGCGTAAGCCGGAGGCGCAGGTGAAGCAGCGGCGTACATCATTTTGGTGCCAAAGAAACACAGCCAATGGTAACATGCAAGTGCATCCAAGTTAGCATGGCATTATAAAGTTACTGTAAATGTGCCAATACCAAGTGATTCTGTCAGAATTTTTATTGACTTTTATTGCACATTTGTTATCATTTGGGCCAGCATATGAATTTTTGATACTTAACCCATTACCTTATAAAGACGCCTTTTAATGCTTTTGCAAACAGAGCAGATCCAGATCAGGCAGCTCTTGTAAGAGCTGACTGATCAGGGTCAACTCTGTTTGCTTATGGAAATATGATATATCTGATCCTACACTAGTGGACCTGTCAAGTAATATATTTGTTCTATTTACCGATGTGAAAATTTCTATATATAATTATTCATAGTGGGTGGAGCCTAGCATGAACATGAATAGAAGGAAATGGTAAAGTAGGTGCAGCTACACAGTAGGACTACAGGTCTAAATTTTGATATTGACCTTCATCATCTTCCATATATGAGCCACGGCATGTGATTTCCAACAATGTGGCATTTTGACAAGTGTAGACTCGGACGAGCCTGTGCAGCCTCCTGTTAAGCTTAGAAACTCAAATAGATGTTCGGTCAGAAGCTCACCAGTCAAAGAATATTCAAGCAATTAGCGAAGGCTCTGATCAGACTGCGCATATGCGCAGGCTGGTCTTAGCCTTTGCTTGTAGCACATACCACATTGTTAGAAATCTCATGTCACGGCTCAATTATTATGAGCACTGATAGCTCTGGCAAGACTGTGTTAACTCAAGTCTGGTCCATTGCTGGTAATTTAAGAATGCATCTTATCTGCAGACCTGGGGCCAAATACTTTGAAAAGTATTCAAATACATTACAGTTACTTTGACTTATCAATGATTACAATTACATTACAATTACAAGACCTGTAGAAATGTAATGATTACAATTACAATTACTTTAGAAATGTAATCAAATACATTACTAATTACTTTTGAAGTTTTTATGTAAACTTGCAATGCTATATAGTACTCACTTTTAAAATCATAAAGATGCAAGTTATATATAAAGCCATGTCCTAGACTGTTATTTCTTAAATTAGCTATGAAATTTTATTCATGTTCTTATTAAAGTTAAACAAATATATATATACACTATGCACAGTTCATACCAATGTGGTTTTAAAGTTGGATAAATTAAACTGCTGTTGGTATGAAGTAGAAACAAGATTCTGACTTTATTAAAAGTATTTAATGTTTGCAGGTCTAGAATATTTACAGAAACAGAATTTAAGCTGTTGATCTCATATTTTATCCGTCATGCAATGCGTAGATCAACACAAAGAACAATACAAAAGTGGCGCCTTGATAAGGCGTCCAATGAAAAACAAGTAAAAACAAGTTTGAGCTTTTCTACAAATAGAGACACTCCCCAGACTGGTAGATTGTGGACTGGTTCTGCCGTTTAATTAAACATTATGGAACATATTTGCACATCATTTCACAACTGCAACCTTTTGCACAGTCAGCTATTTTTAAATTGTTATCACTCAGATTTAACTTGATGATTACATTTAATCATCATATTACAGTTTTTCAAAAGTGTCATCTCTGAGGGAACATCTTTCAGGCCTAAAAACAGGGCAGATGTTGCACTATTGGATGAAAAAACAGTTATTTAGCCATTCCACAAGAAAATGTACTTTTGTGTAATAACCTTTGTCCAGTTTGCCACATATACAGGTAGCTATTAAGAAGGTCATAAGTACCTATTCACATGAGAAACAAAAGATTTAACACCTTTGAGTAGTCTTCTGTTATGATCTGGGTTTGATAAATTTACATATGAAATCAGCTAAGAATGTCAAAATGAACAGAAACAGTTTTGTTTCAAACATTTCTTTAAAAGCGTCCAGCAAATAGGAGAGACAGAAATGCTGTCAAGACTGAATTTTGGGAGAAAAATGTACCTTATAATACCCTGTTAAGTTGTCTTTTGCCATATTTTTTAATTTTGAAAAAAAGGTTTGGTTTTTAATTTTTATACAAAATGCAAATTAATCTAAAACACCATGTTAAGTCTGAAATTGACTAAGTGTTTTAAAGTGTGCTACTTTTATTGTCCACAAAAGTCATTATGTTTTATTTATCCTGTGTTCTTTTTACATTCATAGATCTGAATTAAAATATTACTATTAGTCACCTATTTTTGTTTCTTGTGTTGGACAAATTTTCTAAGTAAATAGCCAAATGTATTTGAAAAGTATTTGAAAGTAATTATAATTACAGCTTAAATATTTTCAGTAATCATTACAATTACATTACATGTATTTGAAAAAAAAGCATGATTACAATTACATTTGATTACTTTGAAAATTGTATTTAATTACAGATAATTACAATTACTGATTACCATTACACCAGGTCTGCTTATCTGAAGGTAATACGCAATTCATTTCCACTTTATTTGCACTGAATTTGTCACATATTCCACTGTATTTGTTAGTTATCAGGGGGGATTTGAGCCCCATAAGTGTATGTTTTAAAATCTGCTTGATGTGCAGATACTTTCCCTATCCATTTTTTGGCCTAACAAGATCAGTATCTGTAGAAATACAAGTACAACTTAAAAAAAATATAGTTCTGAGTTTTGTAAAAAAAAAGTTCGCGCTTCTTACTGAAAAGTAATCTATTTTTTTTTTAAAATGGCCGCCTGCGAAACAATTTAATGTTTTTTGGGGGGCCTTAGTCTTATTTTTTCCGACTGACAGGGAGCAGCAACATATGAATATGCAGAATGTAGTGTATGTCAATCGGAAAAAAAAATGGATAACAATAACAACTACCATATGGGCCTCGGCACGAGAAAACCTGTCTTCGGGGGTTTGCGAACAACAAAAGCGCAGACCAGCTGGCGCAGACTGATCAGCGCCTTTGTTATTCCCTTATTGGAAAATAATATATAGACTTGCTGCAAGCGAAATGTCAATTTTCTAGCTACTCTCTGTAGCTGGGCAGTTTGGTTTGAATCTCTGAAACCCGAAGACAGGTTTTCTCGCGTCACCTCCTATATTTGACCTAATAAGTGCACACTGAGTACTTTATTGGTTGTTTACACCATAATTAACTTCTAGATACCAGCCAATCAAATTTCATCATTAATATGGTTTCATTGTTGGATGAAAAATTGTACAGAACCTGATCAGCTGGCTTCATCAGAAGCAACCTGATCTGGATTTACTCTGTATCAAAAGAGGGTTCAGAATTTTTAAAAAGCTATACGTGTGGTGCATTTGTTCACTCAAATATAGTAATAGCAGATTACAGTGGACTCTCGGCCTCTCAGTGATGCTAAATCTGTCAACTGAACTCACAGTACCTACTTAGCTCTTTGCATGCTGGGTAATTTTACATGTTTTTTAGTTGTCTGCTGATTTATTTTTCAAAATTAACTTTATCGAAAAATATTTACAGGAATACCATCAGAATGTCAAACAGTTTGGAGCCAGATCAGGCCTGACATGTTGTCTGGCCTGATCTGGCTCCAAACTGTTTGCAAAGGTTATCAGCAGACAACAAAAGTTTCCGCTAGAAGGGATAAAGTTTAGTCAAAGTAAATTTTGTTACATTTGATGCACATTGACACTACATATTTGGCAGAATTAAGTTTTGGTAGGCCTCTAGATGAGGTGGACAAATAGGGATTCATATTTTGTGATGAACTCTTTTCTCTAAAATTATCCTTCATCAAAAATTTGCCTTGCTTATTGCCAAATTTAAACTTTAGCCAATATACGGAACAGGTTGTTAAAGGCATATATCTTCAAAATGAGCTACAATTCTTCATAAGGCCAAATAAAAAAAAATACCTGTGTTTAGGGTAACCTGACCCTACCTAAATATACTGTAGAAGCCTAGTTTTCAGGTTTTCTGGAAAAAATGTAATTATATGCATTATATGCGAATTGCCTTTCAAAATGCATAAAATTATACATTTTTTCTAAAAAAATATGTGTGCCTATACCCTACCTAAAATTTTCAGACCCATTACCCGAAACACACTTTTTTTTTGATTTGGCCTAATAAACTTGTGCCTTTGATGTGATGAAGCTCACCCACCCCTTTTAGTCTTGTACAAACCATTTAACCAGTCCAATCAATGTTATATTATTTTTACTATATTGGCCTCCTCTCGAGAAGAAACAGATTTTCTGCGTCAAGGCCAATATGCAAATCAAAGAATTGTTGGAAAATATTTATTGAATATATTGTATTAAATTAAATATATTTCAAGAAGTTATATTTCAGACATGTATATATTTTTTATGTCAGACATATTCAAAATTAAAGACCATTTATTTGTTTGCTGCTCTGCGTCCCAGTCAAACAATTTGTCAGTCATGTCAGGATGATTTCCTGTCTTCCTGAGTTGAACCAGTACTAAGCAGCGGATAAAGTGTCTTGCTCAAGGACACAGCACAGTGACTTTGGTAAGTCTCTAACTAACAACCCTTCCAGGGGACAAAAATTCCACTTGTCTGCTCGTTATTACGAGTGAAATCTAGATAGGACGAGTAATTCTTCTCAAAGCACTCGTCCTGTAGGAGTCCTTTGGGAAGAATTACTTACATATTACTCCCTTTTGTTCTTTATTGCATACGTTTTTAAAGGACAAGTGCATGGGTTTGCAGGGCGAGTGAAAATTGTCAGTCACTCGTCCTGCAAGACAAGTGCAATATTGGAATATTTTTGTCCCCTGCCATCGATCCCTAGTCTAACACTCTACCAACTGAGCTACTGTGCTCCGTTAATGTTCAGTTCAACTTCATGTAGACCCACCATGTGCCTCTAATTAAACAATCTCATCACATGTTATGATATCCATTTTTATAGTGCAATATTGGTTATTTCTAGTATAATCAAGTCACATAGTCTTTATGCTGTGCCCAAGGTTATTTAACGTTTTCCATACTCAACTGAGCTGAGCATGAAAATACAACAGCTCATAAAAATTAAAATGCTGAAAATTAATATTTCTTGCTTTACTCCCAGATGTTGAATTTATCTTGCTAATAAATTTTAAAATTGTTGGCATTGTAACATTTATGAGCAGAATAAGTTCCATACTTAGTTGAGTTGCATGAAAACAGCTTTATAATCTCAGGTTTCTTAAAATCCATTTAACACTTTTGCTGTTTCTATGAACTATTCAGAAAAAAATATATGTTATTAAGGAGGAAATAAATTATTAAGAATGCTATTATGTGCCTTTATGCCAAAATCAAATGATGTTACTACTCATTTTTGAGGATATGGCAGAAAACAAAAATGGAATGTGATATGTAAATTAATACATCTTTAGTTTAAAAATACAGGACTATTTCCGGAGAGGGATGCGAATCAGATAAACAAACAAATGCTAGTACTCAGTTTAGTTTATCAGGAAATATTTCTTGTATTTTAAAGTTAAGGTGGATTAATCTCTATGTATGCTTTATAGTGATAATAGTAAAACCCAAGGCAACCAAAATAGTCCATTGTGTATTATTATAATATGGAAAAACGGATCGAACCTACAAAAATTGAAAACAACAGGCTGCAAAATGGATCCCTCAAAAAATAGAACCTACAAAAAGTGAAAACATTTCATTCAGACTGTTTATGAGAATCAATGAAAAGTGCAACAACTTTCATGACCCCCTAGTGACCATATATAAATAATTTGGTAAAATAGACTTTTCAGAAGTAGAGGGATCCTACAAATTGAGTCTTTACTTAAGAATTGATGGGTAGTGCAACAACTCTCAATCTTATCTCATTGCTGGATAATTTTCTTTTCAAACCAACTCATTATAAAGCATACCTGGATATAACATGGTCATATGGTTTCTACAAAAATCTGGACTTGTACCAGTCACTATAGGTCAATTTTCTGATAAGTTTTTTTACAGGAATGTTCATCAATGACACAATCCACCATTTGACCTAGTTTTATCAAAGGATCATGCTTAAGTGAGTGACTACATGAGCCAGTTGATGAGATTTGGGTACTTATCGCACAAACTTTCATAGAAACACACACGTGCAACTATCTATTGGGGTTACAGGCCTCAATTTTGGCCTGAGCCTCCATCTAGGTCCCCACTTAATTTTAGCAAGCAGCGAAGGCTCTAGCATTGGGGTCTCAGGCCTCGATTTTGGCCTGAGCCTCCATCTACGTCCCTACTTTATTTTAGCAAGCAGTGAAGGCTCTGGCAAGTCTGCCCTGTGCAGACTTGCCAGAGTCTTAGCTGCTTGTATATGCAATAAGTACCAAAAACTCATAAGCCAGCTCAAATATTTTTCTAACAAAATCAGGGAAATCTTATTGTAAAAAATACTTATATTAGACCTCTGATAAGGAACACTGAGTTTCATATGCCTGTATCCCTGTAGAGGATTTCTGCACTGATTTGTGAGTGTTGAACTTGTCCCAAGTTTGGATATTGAAGGTACGAGATAAGAGTGCGTAACTGAAAATTATTTTTCTTATTTCTCAACCAAAACACATGTTGTGGGTACTCAAAAGAACCGTCTCAATGAGATGGTTCTTTTGTGTACCCGAAACACATGTTTAAACTGATGGATAAGGAAATAATCGCAATTTTACGCTGAAAAACTTTGCTTAACTGGACCTTTGACGTAAGCGAGTGTTCTTCAATATCCAAACGAGGGTATTACTCACACAGATCAGTGCAATTATCCTTTATTATGTAGCTTTACATATTTTCTTCCATTTTCATTTATTTATGAGCTTTTTTTGTTGGAATCTCCACACCTGTGTGTCACTTTTTCAGACACCATGGTTGTTTAACTCTTTGCCTGCTGGGGGCAAATTTTGACATCCGCTGATAACCTTTGCAAACAGTTTATCTAGGTCCAAGCTGTTTGACACTCTGTAATTATTCCTTAAAACTATTTTGGAAAAAGTTACATTGAAAAATATCTGCAGACGACAAATTTTCATGAAATATTACCCAGTATACAAAGAGTTAACTCTTATGGAATTAGCCTGTATTTTGCTAAATGTGTAACCTTTGAAAATAAAGACTATTATTATTATTATAATAATGGTAACATGCAAGTGCATCCAAGTTAGCCTGGTATTATAAAGTTACTGTAAGTGTGCCAATACCAAATGATTCTGCCAGAATTTTTATTGACTTATTGCACATTTGTTATCATTTGGGCCAGCGCATGAGTTTTTGATACTTAACCCATTACCTTATAAAGACGCCTTTCAACGCTTTTACAAACAGAGCAGACCCAGATCAGGGTCTACTCTGTTTGCTTATGGAAATATGATATATCTGATCCTACACTAGTGGACCTGACAAGTAATATCTTTGTTCTATGTACCAAGATGAAAATTTCTTTATATAATTATTCATAGTGGGTGAAGCCTAGCATGAATATACATGAATAGAAAGAAATGGTAAAGTAGGTGCAGCTACACAGTAGGACTGTGGGCCCCCGAGGTTGTGAAACTTTTTCATGCTCAACTCAGCTGAGCATGAAATTTATCTTGCTCATAAAGGTTAAAATGCCAACAATTGTTGGCAATTTAACATTTATTAGCAAGATAAATACAACATCTGAGAGACTTAAAGCAAGAAACTTCCATTATCTGGTGGAATTTTAGTTTTTATGAGCAGTTGAAATTTCGTGCTCAGTTGAGTTGAGCATGAAAAAAGTTTTATAACCTCGGGGCCCAGGTCTAAATTTTGATCTTGACCTTCAACATCTTCCATATTTTATGAGAGCACTGATAGCTCTGGCAAGACTGTGTGGATGACCAGGAGTGTCTGAGCCTTGGTTGCTCACCGTGTGATAAAGTACCAAAATAGCATGTGCTGGCCCTTGATATTTTATAGCTTTTTAGCTCATCTGTCACATAGTGATAAGGTGAGCTTTTGTGATTGGTCTTCGTTCATTGTCTGTCCGTCCGTTAACAATTGACTTAAATGACATCTCCTCTAAAACTACTGGTTGGATTTTGACCAAACTTGGCAGGAATTATCCTTATATGGCCCTCTTTAATTATTGTTCAAATGGGCCAGGTCCATTGCATATTTAGGTCACACAGGCTAAAAATAGATGTTCAAGATGAAAACTTGTCTGGTCTGAAACCACACGGCCTTGAGCCTTGATATTTGGTATGTAGCATCACCCAGTGGACCTCTACCAATTTGGCTCAAATTATGCTCCTGGTGCCAAAAATGGCCCTACCCCAGGGGTCACATGTTTTACATAGGTTTATATAGGGAAAAACACGGAAAAATCTTCTTGTCTGAAGCCACAAGGCCAAGAGCCTTGATATTTGGTTTGGAGCATCATCTAGTGGACCTCTGCCAAGTTTGTTCAAATTATGCTTCTGGAGCCATTTTGGCTCTGCCCTGGGGTCACATGTTTTACATAGGCTTACATAGGGAAAACATGAAAAAATCTTCTTGTCTGAAACCATAATGCAGAGAGCCTTGATATTTGGTATGTAGCATCACCTAGTAGACCGCTACCAAGTTTGTAATTACCAAATTACACCCCTGGGGCTAAAAATGGGCCTGCCCCGGGGGTCACATGTTTAACACAAGCTTATATAACGTAAAATATGATAAAATCTTCTTGCCTGAAACCACAAGCACAAAAATAGTCAGTGAGTATTATCAGGAAATACCACAATCACAAACTGCAGACAACCCCACGGTACAGCGAGGAAGAGCCACACAACAATCACAAGCCACCAGGAAGACAAACTAAGCAAAGCAATCAGCTCTCTCTTCCCCATCAAGATGATTGCAAAACTAGAAGGGACATAAAGTAATGTACAACAAAACATAGAACAATTACATAGAAAAGCCTTTATATTTGGTATGTAGCATCACCTAGTAGACCACTACCAAATTTGTTCAAATTAAGCCCTTATGCCAAAAATGGGCCTGTCCCAGGGGTCACGTTTTACATAGGCTTATATAGGGAAAACTTGATAAAATCTTCTGGTCTGAAACCCAAGGACTAAAGCCTTGATATTTGGTATGTAGCATCACCTAGTGGACCACTACCAAGTTTGTTCTCTTTCAGAACAGGTCATGTTGCATATCAAATTAATTGGAATGAAGCATACAATTACATGCTAGCAAATGATTTACACACATCCTTGACTCCTGGGGAATCAAAAGGTCATTCATTTCTGTAAGTAGTCATGTTGCATGTGGAATTAAACTGGAATGAAGGGGAGAACACAATGCAAGCAAATATTCTGCCCTTTTATACACTCATGGCCCCCAGATGGGGTCAAAATATTTTTTTCTGAAGTAGGTCATGTTGCTTATCTCGAAAGACTTGTAGAACATTATGAAAGTTTGACCTAATGCACACCCCTGCCATTTTGAGCTGGTAAAAAAGGTCAGACATTGAATTTATGCAGATCATAAGTATATTTGGTTGAACTTAACAAATTGGTAGTCTTTGATTATGGTCTGAGACTGAGTGATACCCAATATGGACTAAGGTGTTTGAGAAGTGGGGTTTATATTTTATGGTTAACATCCTCTCCTTGGGACCACAACTCAGGTGAGCAATTCAGGGCCCATGGGTCCTCTTGTTTAGAATTGAGCAAAGAAATGTGACTGTGACAGTGTACATACACAACATTCCAATATACATAAACAGCATTCCAATATTCAAATTATGGCAAATGGTCTAAATTTTTTAAGACTTTTCTCTTTCTTTTCTTAATCAAAATGTTGGTTACCAAGGCTAAAATTCAGAAATCAGTTGTCAGAATAGCAACCAGGTAAGACCCTGATCAGACTCTGGGTCTGCAAACAGGTAAGACCCTGATCAGACTCTGGGTCTGCACTGTTTGTTGAGGCATTTTTTTTTGGTAGGCAACTAGTGTTCAAAATTTTAGAACATTTACTGTAGCTTTTTATAGACCTACGGTATACATATCATTTATATGAATGCTATTATTCATATTGTATATATTGTTTTAACCAATGGAATCTACCACCCAAGTTGATACAATAAAATTTGGAGGGTTCTTTATATACTTTAAGGGATCACAGGTTATAGATCAGTCCCTAAGATTGTTTGCCTTACCAAACAGTGAAGATCCAGCTGAGATGCCTTGTCTCATCTGGGTCTACACAGTTTGTCATGTATCCATTTACAAGTTTCTTGTCAACAAATGGTTTGTGAATATTCATAAAAATGTATTTTATTGTACAATCTAACAGCTTTTAGTCAAATATACTTTTTGTCCATTTTACAGGGAAATATTTTGTATCCTTTTGCTTTAAATAAATTAAAATATCCAAAAATGTTCTTGTCATCAATACAGTTCTATATGATTAGTGAGCCAGTGCATGAGATTTCCAACAATGTGATATGTGCAACCAGCAAAGCCTCAGATCAGCCTGCACATACATGCAGTCTGATCACAGCCTTTGCTAGTCACTTGAATATTCTATGAGTGTTAAGCTACTAACTGGACATCATTTTGAGTTTCTAAGCTTAAAGGGGGGCAGTACAGGCTCGTCTGAGTCTACACATGTCAAAATGCCACATTGTTGGAAATCTCATGCCACGGCTCTAGTAGTATTATACTGATTAACCAAAACTATTGATGTTTTGTTTGTGTGGATGCTTTATGTCCCAGTCAGCAACTTATCAGTCATGCCGGGTTGAAATAGTACTAAGCAGAGGATAGTGTCTTCCCCAAAGAAACAACATAGTGCCTCCATTGAGTCTCTAACTAGTGACACTTCGATCCCAATTCTAACTTCAACCACTGAGCAACTGCGCTCCTCAACTGTTGATTACAAATTTGGACTACAATTGGAAAATATCAATAGAATTTTTTTACATAACATTAAGGCTTCTATGATTTATTGAGTTCTTATTTCTCTCCACTGAAACATGTTTCAGGTCAACAATGGGATGTGGTCATCAATGGAAGTGTCCCATTCCATTTAGCTCCCACAACAAATGTTTTCATGAAGAAATTAGAAAATTACATTTATCACCATTTTTGATTATCTTATCTAGCGTTATTATAAAGGTTGTCATGCTCTTTTCCTGAGTCTTAAGTTTTCTCAATATACCAATGTCAAGATAAAAAAAAAATTGAGCATAAAATTGTGAATGTTTTCTTATCCATCAATCTTAACATGTGTTTTGGGTGCTCAAAAGAACCTTCTCATTGAGATGATTTTTGAGTACCCACAACATATGTTTTGAATATTAAAAGTTTGAAAAATAATTTTTTATAACGCACTTTTACCTATGGACCCGATATACTAAACTATAATTTCTTAAAGTAATATAAATTGTTGCTTGGCTTACACATGGAGATGTAGCTTGTAGCTTAAAGTAATATATACTAGGCCAAAAAAGAAACGCCGCATATAAAGATTAAACATATTACGCGTTAAATGAGAGTTACAAAATTGCATCTGCTGTCTATGTTTCGCTACTATTCCTGCCACACATTATTCCCATTGTCTTATTGGGCTCAGTCAACCCAAATCAGTGTACTGGCTGCCTTTTTATTTTCAAGTTTTTCACGTGCACATTCATTTTATTTAGATTTACACATTTAATAACTACTGAAATCACTAGTCTAATATCCGATTTGTTTGAAAACATTTTAAAAATTTAAAGTTAAAAGTTACACCTTGCTTATTTACGATGCTAAAACGGACACATGTTGAACGCGAAAAGATGATACGAATGTTACAAGCTAACGTGACGCCATTGGTGATAGCCAAACAATTTCGATGCCATGTAAGGATGATTGAACGTCTTAGGAAACGTTTCTGACAAATTGGAACAATGTCAGACCGTGCGCATTCATGACGTCATCCTCAAAAGACGCAACGTAAAGATCGATAAAAAACGTAGGTTTAAACTGATGAATCAATTTCGTCTGGTGCCAATGACATCTAGGGCAACCACAGGAACTCGTAATCCAAGAATCATCGCGCTCAAACTGTGACAAATCTTTTGCGAGAGATTTGTGAAAGACCCCCGTATACAATGTATGTTTTATATGCGGCGTTTCTTTTTTTGCCTAGTATATTTGTTTCTTGACAAAATGATATATTTGTTTCTTGACAAAAGGCTAGGTGAAAGAAAATTTGAGACAGAGTGAAAAAAAAATTTCTCTGTATAATTTCTGAGTCTACCTTCAAAATATAAGATGTTTTCTCAAGGAAAAAAACTGATATTTCATGACATGAAAATACTACTCACTTTGTGGATAGATGCTCCTAAACTGGCTAATGTAGTGAGGCAGTCTATGTCAACTTTCCGAGAATAGGTCTGACCACATATCAAGAAGTGTCTGTGAAAGAAACAACACTATAATCATCATTCCCTCAAAAGAACAATATTGTTTGTCAGAAGATATACACATTATGATAACAGTAACTTGATCTGGCTTACTGTATCACGTCTAGTGGATTAGCTCATATCATCTGATCACACGAGACGCAAAACGTCGAGGGTTATCTGATAATATGGGCTAATCCATGAGATGTGATACTCTACACCAGATCAAGCTGCTATTATAATAATACGTTTATTATAATATACCTTTTTTCCGACATTATTCTGATTTTATAAAATGTTTTGGTCTTTAATCCAGAAAAAGAAGGGAACGTTTGCCATTACCTTACGTTTCATGATGTCATGTCATCATGTTTTCTGTCACTGGTTCCATGCTTAAAATTTACTTTACGTAATGTTGCAGTAAAAAAGAGGTAACCGACGCTAGCCTCGTTTTAAAGGATAGTGATATGGAATCAGAAAACCTCAGTTAATTCAATTACTAAAGCGATGAATGGCTTGTTCAAATAAAATAGAAATCGCGCCTGATTCGCTGGTGCGTTAAACTAGTAGGGTCATCTAAAAACCGTTCATTTCATAGCACGTGCCTATGAGAAAAATTGCACTTCATACACGTTACTACAAATGAGCCTGCTTTAAGTCAATTCTGCATATGCACGGTAAATTCTGAGTATGTTAACCGCCTTTGAAGAACGGGATATGCACCGTGTCCGAATATTTTTTTGAAACTACCCCTTTCTGTCATGCGTGTACGAATTATATCTGTCACTAAAAGACTTAGAAATTTAGGACGAATTCAATTTATTGCAAAATCTTCATCTATATACACAAAAATCTGTTTGTGCCACAAGCACAAGACCTTTTGAAGAAGTTGGCGGAAATTCTCCTCTACAACTTTCATCGCGAACACATTTTGCTAAAATTGAAAACAAAGAAGTTATTGCGAAAAATTAAGTCTAAAAACTTAACAGCTGGAGTTTAGTGGACATGACAAGTAATTTCTTTGTTCTATGTACCAAGATGAAAGTTTATTTATATAATTATTCATAGTGGGTCGAGCTTAGCATGAATATTCATGGAGGAAAGGGTTAAGTATTCAATGGGGCTTTCCGTAAAGATTTTGGTCTGAACCTTCATCTACATCCATAGTTTTGAATTTGAACACTATAGCTGTTGTAAAAACTTTAAAAAGAATAAAATTACATTATAAAGTTAGAGCCTGTGAAGATGGTTAATATAAGCTATCTTATCAAGATCATGAGTTTTTGGAAAGGTAACTTGATATACCTGGCTGAAAAGGATAAATAAAGTTCAGGAAAATACCCAACTATAGACTGGACACTGCCTTATTTAGAGGTGTCCTGTGATAATATAGATAAGAAGTGATAATCAATTAATATCTTATTTTAGAACAAAAACTTATAGGTACTCAAAGGAACCATTTTAGTGATACTATTCTTATGAGCACCCAAAACATGTTTTGATTGATGAATAAGGAAGTAATCACAATTTGATTCAAAATAATTTACTTATCTGAGCCTATGAAAACTTACTGTTTGAATCCTGCCATATCTGTGACTAGTTTGTCTAATATTTCAACCTGAAAAAGGAAAGCAAACAGCATGTTATCAGGATTATTAGTGTGTCTTGTAAAATGACACAAGTTGCAAATCACTATATGTGATATGAGGAAAATGTGTTAGGAAGTGAAAGAGGATATGAATTCTGTTACCCTTGTCCTCCCACTATGATCTTGACCTTGGAGCAGGGCAACTGAAACCGTTCCTCTGTATATTGTCTCATTGAGGTGTACATGTGCTTGAAATATTTTCAGAATTGGACCAAGGGTTCAAGAGATATGCACTGGAGGCAAATTCTCTACATGCCACCTTTCTTTAACCTGCTTTGACCTTGACCTTGGAGTTAGGCAACGTAAACAAGACCAAACTCTGCTCTGGACCTGCGTCGCCGCTGCACAGTTGATATGCAAAATTCAAATATACAGGAATGAAATCAGATTACATCCAAATTACACAATGTAATCTACAGTAGTGACTTAACAATTTCTAAGTTAAATACTCAAGAATATATTATCAAATGTGCATAAATATAGGGTGAACATGTTCAACGTGGGAAAAAATCATAATACAGTCAACCCTCTTTATAATGACACTGTTTGTTCCAAGCTATCTTGTGAATTTGCTGTTATAAAGAACTTCTGACCATTACCAGATTTCCACATAATAATCATTTGGTGAAATAAAATATCATACAAATGAATTAAAACGCCATTATTCCAAATGTATACATCAGTTCAATTTTGTATGGCATCAAAATGCACAAAGCTTCCCACTTATCAAGTGAGACAGAAACCTGTTCATGCAAAAAGACCTTGTTCTGATCACGAAATTGTCTAACACATGGTAACAATTCTGTTATAATGTATTTACTTTCAATAGAAATTATATATATCTGTTCCCAGAAGTTACTTTCGGTGTCGTTAAGTGAATATTCTGTTATAAAGAGGGAATTTTAATGGAAACAGATCCGTTCCCAGCAATTTTATGCTGGATATTGAATATTCTGTTATAACGAGTGACGTTATAAAGAGTTTTGACTGTATAAAGTTTGAATATAAAGGAATGAAAACTGCTTGAGTTACAGATTACAAACAAGACACCCCCTAAGCATTTGGATGGAAAAATTATCTAAGTTCGACAGCCCTAAAAATAAGAAAATGTTTTATCAAATTTTCACAAAAGGGGAGGCACATGTTCAATGTATGAACAAATATTATGCAAAGTTTGAACATTAAGGAACGAAAACTCTTGGAGTTACAGATAACACAAACCAGAAACCATCTAAGCAATTGAAAAAAATGTCTTAAGTTCAAGACCCCCCAAAAAGGATAAAAATATTCATGAAATGTGCATAAAATAGAAGGTGCACATCTTCAATGTGTGAACAATCATTATGCAAATTTTGAATATTAAAGAATGAATAATGTTGGGAGTTACAGATAACACAAACTAGGCACCCCCTAAGCATCTAGGAAGGAAAAAATGTCTAAGTTCAACGCCCGTCAAAAATGGAAAAATATTTATTAAAAGTGCACAAAATGAGAGGTGCACATCTTCAATGTGTGAACAATCATTATGCAAAGTTTGAATATACAGTAAAGAATACTGTTGGAGTTACAGACTTCACAAACTAGGCACCCCCTAAGCATTACTGATGGAAAAAATGTCTAAGTTCAACACCCGTCAAAAAAGTGAAAAAAATTATGAAATGTGCACCAAATATAAGGTGCACATCTTCAATGTGTGAACAATCAGTATGCAAAGTTTAAATATACAGTAATGAATACTGCTGGAGTTACAGATTACACATACTAGGCACCCCCTAAGCATTTCTGATGGAAAAAATGTCTAAGTTCAAAACCATCAAAAATTAGAAAAAAAAATGAAACATGAATAAAATGGGAGGTGCACATCTTCAATGTGTGAACAATCATTATGTAAAGTATTGATATAAAGGAATGAATACTGTTGGAGTTACAGATTACACAAACTGGGCACCCACCAAAGCATTTCTGATGAAAAAATGTCTAAGTTCAACACCCCTCAAAAATGAAAAAAAATTATGAAACGTGCACAAAATAGGAGGTGCACATCTTCAATATGTGAACGATCTGAATTATTAGGCAAAGTTTGAATGAAAAGGAATGAAAACTTTTGGAGTTACAGATTACACAAACTTGGTACCCCTAAAGTGTTACGGACTGACAGACGGACGGACGGAGTGGACCCACTACTAGACCTGCTTTCGCTAAATTGATGCAGGTAACAGAGAAAAAAAGTATTTCAGAATTATTCCCTCTTATTCAGAGCCCTTTGATCAAACTTAGGCCAGCTTATGAGATTTTGGAGCTATGACATAATGCATATAGTCATGCTTTAAGCATGCAAGGAGCACAGTGGTAAAGTGTTAGACTTGAAATTGAGGAGTCACTAGTTTGAGACTCACAGCAGGCACTGTGTTGTGTTCTTGAGCAAGACACTTTGTCCTCTGCTTAATACTGCTTCAGCCCAGGAAGATGGGAAGTCATGCCTACATGACTGAAAAATTGTTGATTGGGACATAAAGCATCAACAAAAATTAAACATGCAAACACAGCTATCAAGTAGGGCTATAAGTCTAAATTTTGGCCTGAGCCTTTATCTACATCCTTACTTTGTATTTAGGAGCAGTGAAGGCTTGGATGAGACTGCAGATGAACAAGTTCGTCTGAGCCTTTGTTGCTTGCATATAGAATAAACCGGTCTTAAGTGGCCACTCAAAAATAGACAAAACAAAGGTCTTAAAGATAGATGTTAGCTTAATGCAGGTCGAAAGTATTGCAGAATGCTCCCTCTGGAGCATTCTGCAATACTTTTTACCTGCAGCAGCGATAATTGGTCTTGAAAACCAATTTTGGTCTTCTTTCTAGTGGCCGCTTACGACAGGTTTTACTGTATGTGATGTAAACCAAAATCTGGCAAACTCGCTCTATAGTGGTACCTTTTCTTCCTCCCCTTCAAAGAGTGCAACAAAGCTGGCCTGCGTACCAGTGGTACCTTTGACCCCTCGAAACTTGAGATCATCTCTACCCCTCTCGATGTTTCTCAGATCCATTAACAAATCCTGTATCCAAATACAAGCTCTCTTTCCAACAGTTGTCAACTGAGCTGGTCTGAAAAAAATAGGAGAAAATATCAAGTCCTTAAATATATTTCAAAAATAACTGAGTTAGAGACTATGTATATAATTATTAAATTTTAACCCTATTTATACAGAAAACCCCTAAATGCATACTTTTATGAACAGTGAAGACCCAGATGAAATGCCGCATTTCATCAGGGTCAATACTGTTTGATAAGGTATAAAGATCTTCAGACAAAAAAAATACAATATTTTGTGATACCCCTAGATATGTACAATGGACAATCTCAAGTTTATTGTATCAAATCAGATGGAAGAACCCATTAGTATACAAAGGGTTAAGAACTGAAACTTCCATCAAGGTAGATATAATTTGGCTATGGATGGTCCATTATTACAGTCTAAGGGTCAGAGATTGTAATTTGTATAGTAGCTTGGTTTTAGCTTTCTTGTAAATATCATAGTACAAGAGAAGCGGAGCAACTTTAGAATCTGTTCGTTACTTTCATCTGACCTATACTTTTAGTTGCTAAAATGAAAATATATATAGTTACTACCAAACATAACCCCAACCATCTGGCATCATGATCTTTAATCTTGTACATTATTTACATGTATTGAGAGGATAAAATATCCTTTTCCGTGTATAAACGTTTGCCAGGCCCGAGTGTGATATGTGTTGCAACCCGAGCCGCAAGGCAAATGTTTATACGGAAAATAATGTTTATCGTCATTGTTATATACCTTACTTTCCAGCACACTGCCTCAGGGCTTAAATGGCAATGAAGCCCTCTGCTGCTGTGTATTAATGGGAGTGAAGCCCACAGCCAGTGATTGGTCAACGATCAGCCAAATAACGACACATTCCGTTCCAGCACACAGGGCTTAAATGGCAATGCTGTGTATTAATGGGAATGAAGGCAGCTGCCAGTGATTAATCAACAATCAGCCACATTGCGACACGTCAAATTTAGATGAAATATAAAACTGTCAGCAAATGAAACACGTCAAGTTTCTATAGTAAACACTTATTAGGTATATAACAGTGTATGTTAAAGCATGTTCACCAAATGAATATAAGTCATCACAATAGTGGTGGATAGATTCTAAAGTCTAGCCATGGGAACTATTGTAGTTACTTAAGCATCTGCACTATAGTCGGTGAATGGACTTTCCAACCCTTATTAGTTGGATCAGTCCATTTCCAATTTTGAATAGTTGGGTGGTATTTATCATTCAAATCTTAATAGAACTTTCTGTTAGCAAACAGTGGAGACTGCAAGATATCTCAGAATTTGCATTTTAGTGCCATCATGGAATAAATCCCAAATGCATGCATGCTACAGGATAAAAATTGGAAAGGAGTGTAGTACATAAAAATATTCAGCAAGACAAGGGTTCAGATACATACTGTAAATGAGTATATGAGAGACAAGGGAGATCTTTGTAATCTTCAGCAAACACAGCCATTCTCTGAATACAGCGGGCAAGCTGAAAAAGTATACAATTTGATAAAAGGACTTTTTCACTGAACTGCAGAAACAACCAGTACTATGCCTAGCATTTTTATTATCTGGACCTATGGTATCTACAAATGTTTTCATGAAGGAGAAAATTAACATGAATTTTGAAATAATAGCACTATCTCAATGTGCCCCAAGTGTTTAAGTTTCCTAAATATGCAGGATTCGACTCTTAAGCCTTGTTTATATGCACAATTTGCACCCTGGTGCAAATTTACTCCCGGGTGCAAAATTGCACCCAGGGGTTAATTTGCTACCCCTTATGTAGCGTTCATATGCCAATAAATTGTGTTCATATGTTATTGGATTTGCTCTTTAAACATATCACAAATGTTTCAGTTTTACTTTAAGGAGAAATTTGATGTGTTAAGAATGTTTCAATTATTAGTCAGTTCAAGATACCGTCGTGTGAGAAAAATGTAACTCCATTTGGTTTTATTTGCTTTATTTATTTATACAATATTTAAAGAGGATAATGCACCAGTCATTTGTATCCATGGCCCCCACCTACGGGGATAGCCGTGGAATAGCCGGGGTAAGGTGCTGGACAATTACTTTTTGATTGTCCCCGCAGTGCTGGAGAAGTGTGGGGGTTATGACATTGGGACACTTACCCTGCTGGGATTTACTGTTGCGTAGGGTGGGGCAAAGAGCAGGGTTGTTACCATCAGCTTGTCCCCACAGGGCGGGGCTTATACCGGGGCTCTGGAAAGTGAAAATCATTATCCCCACCCATCCCCGTAGGTGGGGGAGCAGTGGATGCAAATGACTGGTGCATAAATGACACTTATAGAAGCTGTTGCAGCAGTACTAAGTAAATATATGACTATCTGGCCAAGAGAGGTGGAAGGACGTAGTGCTTGACACTTATACATGTGCTTCCAAATGTCACAGGCTCTGCAACAAACTGCGCGAATAGCTGCAATGGAATGTGAGTGTGCGTTAAGTTGTTTCGATTGAACTGCTGGTGACAGTTTGACTTAGTACTGCCCAGAGCTGGACAATTGAGAACCTCTTAGTAATAGCAAACTAAACGTCTTGTGAATGTGTAAAACGGGTTTGGTCATCAATTGTTGACAAACCCTTCTAAATCTCTATTAAGTTTCCGAAGGGCAATGGCTCAACCGAGGTTATCAATGGCTACAAGAGGTAAGAGGTTTGGATTCCAAAATGGGGGGGGGGGGGGGAAGGGTAAGATAGAGGGTAGACATATTTTAATTATTGCTCTGTCTGAACATCACGTTGATTACATGAATCGTAAAGGGTGGTCACTCCGTTATTATGCAGGGGGGGGGGGGACATTTTCACCGATGTGTACATCCGATAGCATGGACTCGTGCATGGCGCCAGGGTTCTGGCAAGCTCTGGTTTCCATTGCTGAGGTTAGGAAGAGATATTGTTCGGAAAAAGAATGGTGCAAATTGAAGCCCATAGACCAGAAATTCCAGTTGTTCTGCGTGGCAACCCGGCGTAGCCGATGAAATAGTGACTACAGAGAGAAGCCATGACCTTAAGTTTGATAAAGGGACTATTTATATAGTTTATTTTCATACACATGTACATGTTCATATAGAAAAGATGGGTAATTTATCAAAATCTAAGCTCAAATCGTACATATGTGATAATGTGATAACAAGTTGCGTTCATATGCGCAATTTGCACCTAGGGGCAAATGTGCACCCAGGTGCTAGTTTGCTCCACCGAATTTGCACCACCAACAAAGGTGGAGCAAATTCGCACCCTGGTGCTAATTTGCATCCGGGTGCATTTTCTTAAAACACCGTTTATGACCAAAATACACCCCAGGTGCAAATTTACGCCCCGGGTGTATATTTGCATCGGGGTGTATATTGTGCATATAAACGAGGCTTTAGATCACGAAAGCTCAAAATCAAGGCTGCAAACTATTAGAAATGGCACACAATATATGCAGCTACATAAGAGCCTTGTCACAAGCAAACCTGTCTCAGATAAATAAGGCTCAATTCAATCTGCTCAGCTGCAGAAATGATCTTCAAAAAACAATAAAGACTTTCTAAAGAGAAAAAACAAATGTCCTAAATAGAATGTGCAGACGGGACATTTGGATATATCTTTGAATGTATAAGCTCAAAAACTTTAATACCCCAACTCTGGTCAATGCTATTCACTGATACCAGAGTAATAAGTCTATACTGTATTCAACCTACGTAATAAGCACACAAATACAAATGGTTTATTTGCTAATCAAAGCGCCAGTCATGAGCAGAATAATTAACACAATGACCTAATACAATGTAGATTGAAATGATTGGTTACGTACAAACAAGGACATGAAAAAATAACAACAGATCTACCAAGTACAACACAGGCACGCGCACACACACACTAGAAAAGTACTGAAGTACTAAACAAAGAAAAGTATTTTCACAACAATATGTATAGGACATCATAAGGATTCACAAGTGGATGCGCAAGTTCAATGACCAAGATTAACTATTCTTACTGTTAATATGTAATAGCCAATATCCCTCTCACTAAATAATGCTTAGAGAGTAATTTGCTAATAGTACGTAATCTGCACTCATTAACCAGACAAATTTTTGATTTGTATTTAAAATAGATATGTTTTTAGATTTCAAATACTATTTAAAATTACAGACCTAAGTGCTTCTTCAAGTTTAGAAAGTAAGAAATGCATATCATCTTCTACTTCAACATTACATAATTTACAGATTCTTTTTTCCCAATTCAATTTGATAATACAGTACCTTCCTTATTCAATTTCTAAATCGTGAGATGAAGTTATGAATTAACACAAAATTTGTCTCTGATTTTGATCATGTATCTGTATGTTTGTATCTGTATGATTTTTCTTGTTTTATGTTTGTTTTAAATTGTTCTATAAGTTCTTAATTTGTTTCCAGCGTTTTGCTGTTTTCGTTGATCATGAAATAATTGTTACCTCCAAACCATATTATACACAGATTTTAATTTATTTATAATAGACTGTTTAAATTTAGCCTTGCTTAATGCAAAAATATCTAAATCTAAAAATTTCATGATGGTTTTGACACATCCTATCCAAAGAAACTTGTCCTGATCTTGAGCAGCAGAGGATTCTTTAAAGTCATTCCTTAACAAGATATCATCAGATGTACATAGTCTTTTATAATATTTTAACATGTTAACTACAATGTCGAACATATAAGGATAGCGACCAGTCTCTCTGACCACAGGGGCCAGTCCAGTGTTTACAGTATGCCACAAAGTATATAAGTTGGTGACAATAATAACAAACCTTTGGTAAGACAATATCGAAAGCATCTTTCATTACTATCAGGTCCTGTAAAAGACAAGAAATAAAACATCATCAAAAACAGTAATACACGCTTTCTTTTGTGACAGCTTGACTCGGG
Organism: Loripinus fragilis; assembly: GCA_964019695.1. Classification (NCBI taxonomy): domain Eukaryota; kingdom Metazoa; phylum Mollusca; class Bivalvia; order Lucinida; family Lucinidae; genus Loripinus; species Loripinus fragilis. The sequence goes on from OZ026516.1 coordinate 23,275,375, forward strand.
ATCAAGGGGTTGCTGATTCGATCCTCATCACAGGCACTGTGTTGTGTTGTTGAGCAAGGCACTTTATCCTTTGCTTAGAACTGTTTCCACCCAGGAAGACGCATCCCGGCATGACTGAAAAAAATGTTGACTGGGACGTAAAGAATCAAATCGTACAATGTCACAATCAGTTTAATTCTTTTCTTGTTAGTGGAAACTTTTTTCGGCTGCTGTTTACCTTTGCAAACAGTTAGAACCCAGATCAGACCGACAAAATGTCGGTCCTGATCTTGATCCAAACTGTTTGGCACTCAGATAGTGTTCCTGAAAGAAATTTTTCATTTTTTTTTTACAAAATGTCAGCAGATGACAACAAAAGCAAGAAAAATTACTCAGCATGCAAAGATGTAATAGCTACAAGCAGTTCTATGTAGCATAGTTGGTAGTGAGTCAGATTGGCAATCTGATTTCTGTGGACTGTTGAGTAGGGTTGTGAGTTCAAACCCTGGTCTGGCCACATACTTTCATAGAGATTGTTCTCCCTCCTGCTGATTCAAGCAGCACACTTGTCAGTTACTGAGGAAAGTATAAATGTACTTAGTACTGGTAAAATTAGCTCTTTGCATCATGCTTTTTTGTTGTCCGCTTATTTTTTTCAAAATCAACTTTTTCAAAAAATTCTTTCAGGAAAACCATCAGAGTGTCAAACAGTATGGATCCAGATCAGGCCCAACATTCAGGAATACCATAAGATATATCAAACAGCTTTGATCAAGATCAGGCTGGACGTACTGCTGGAGCTAATCTGGGTCTAAGCTCTTTGCAAAGGTTATCAGCAGAAGACAAAATTTGCCACCAGCAGGCAAAAGGTTAAAGCTACTCAAACTCCTTGACAGGCTTAGGTCCTCCAATGTAGATGAGCAATAAGTTGCATGTGCACGCAGCGAAGGCTCTGATGAGACTGTGCACCTGTGCAGACTCATATGAGCTTTCCCTTGTCTCCTTAAGGGCTCTCAAGCTGATTCATGAGTTTATTGTGAGTACCGATTGACCAATGTATCATCGAGATGGAAGCAAGCACATTAACCCTTCCTTCATGCATATTCTTGCTAAGCTCCGCGCAATATGAATAATCAATTAACAATATAAACTTTCATGTTTAACTTTGTACATAGAACAAAGAAATTACTTGTCAAGTCTACTAGTATAGGATCATATCTAATCATATTTCTATAAGCAAACAGAGTAGACAGAGCAAAACTGCTAAAACTTAAAGGTGTCTCTATGAGGTAAACATGGAGAAATGACTCAGCACACAAGATTTGCTAAAAATTAAGGGTAACAAAATATTTACAATTTTATGCTGATTTTTTTTGTTTATCTAAACCTATGCAAATTCATACTTTAAACATCCAGACTGATCTATCTAGTGGGACTAGAGATCTAATTATTATTCATATTCAGGTGTGTAGTTAAAAAAATCAACTGAAACATACATATGTTGTGGGTACTCAAAAGAACTGTCTCAATGAGATGTTTCTACACTTGTTACAATGAATGAATAAGAAAATATTTGCACTGAGTTTTACACTCAAAACTTTTTTGTTTATCTTGACCTCAGCCTTAGTATACTGAAGGACTTTAGAAACGCACCACCTGCTAAAATGCTAATTTATCGTCAAAATGTAATATCTTAATTATGTGAAAAATAAAATTGACAAGTCCCTTCACTTAGCTTGCATTCAATAAGAAAATCGAAACGCTGTGGCTTATGGTTGCCGTGACATCGCAATTATCCTGAGACATCCCAAATTTAAAAAGTCACAGAATACCAGTACCTTCAATTATGAGCGCAATTTTTTTTTGAAATGATGTTTGTTCTTAAAAGCACAAGGAAAGACAAAATCAAATCATGACGTTTTAGGCCTCTGCTAACGTTCATTTCGTCTAGGTGACGTCATTATTGTTTTTGACGTAATTGGCTGTACATATCCTAAGGATCAGGAATTATCAAAGTGTTTTAGTGCAACAAGCTACTCCGCAACCCTTTGCGTAGAAGACAAAAGTATCGTGACCTGCGCGAGCGTCATCCGCCTGTTATTGCTGTTTGAAAAATTAAGACTGACATTAGCAAAGAAACGCTGCGACTGTAAGTGTAATTAATCGATTATTTCCGAAACTTTTCTTGTTTTTCGGTTGGTTAAGACATCTGGCTACCAGCTCAAAGTGTTTGTTTTTACATTTAACTAATCTCACAGCTGTCAGACGACAATTGTTGAAAAACACTTTCAGTGTTACGTCAGAATGAACCGCATTAGCAAATTGAAACTATGGCCAATCATGGTCGATTGTGTAAGGGGATAAAAAGTGATAAAGAAAACACCCTCAGATCAACCATGTGGAAGAGACAGTGAATATATAACTGGTGCGTTTCTAAAGTCCTTCAGTATATGATATTCCATTGAAAGGAGGACATACAGTATTGTCTCCCACATAAGCTGAGGTGGCACCAAGGTGTATGATAGGAGCGGCTCTTGGACAGCAAGCAGCGTATGTATGAACATGCGCCATAACATCATGTCTGACTCTTTTCTCCTCCTCTGCAGCTCTGTTAAAGTCAATGTTGGTAACATTGGCCTCCATTTCTGCAATTTGCTCTTCACTTATGTTCAATCCAAGAGTCTGTAATTATAAATGTGCATGAGCTTAGATATTTTATTCAGCATGCATTTCAAAACATAGAACCATAAATGATCAATGTAAAAGAAACAAACTCCAGAAATGGCAGTGTGCATTTTGTTCGCAGGAAGTCTGTAAAGATAAACAGTATTTATTGAAAATGCATCTGTTAAATTGAATTTTTAACAAAATCAACAGACACATTTATAAAAAGGGGGTTTCTGCAAAAATTTCCTCAATGCAAAATCAAAACTTTTACATCATCAAGATCGCATCAACAAAGTCTACAGTTTGGCTGGAGAATGATTTTGCAGTTTTTTTGGCAACATCTGCGCAGAGTATATAAAGAATTATTTCAGTGCTTTTAAGTAGACAAATCAGTCTATTGTTGATTAGTCCAACTATAATAGATCAAAATAGATGTGTTCCCAATCTGATTACTTTTGATTGCTAATAGCAAAGAATCAATTACCACACTTAATTACCCTAAACATTTGGACAGATCTATACATTTAAGCCCAGAACCAATGGTGGTGTGTAAGAGTGTGGGCCATATGATCGACACCTACACCGTTTGACATTAAGTGGCTTTAGTATATTTTTCACAAATCTAATTCTCGGAACTTTATCATATTAGCCAGTCTTTTCTTTTTCTTTTCAATAAAGAGCCTGCATATCCAGCTTGAGCCAAACTTATCTCACCAGCAAAACGCCAATCAAATGGCCTGTGGGTACAGTCAAGAAAAAGGAAAAAAGATCTGATCAATCAGCAACAAGTGACTGATTCTGTCAAACCATCAGATATGAAGGTTTTGATTGATTCGGTCAAACCCTCAAATATGAACAGGTTGGGAACACTTCTATTTTGATCTATTATAGTTCAATTAATCTAAAATAGACCGATTTGTCTACTTAAAAGCACTGAAATAATGCTTTATATGCTCTGCGCAGCTGTTGCCAAAAAATTGCAAAATCATTCTCCAGCCAAACTGTAGCCTTTGTTGATGCAATCTCGTCGGTGTAAAAGTTTTGATTTTTCATCGAGGAAATTTTTGCAGAAAACCTTTTTTATAAATTTGTCTGCTGTTTTTGTTAAAAATTCATTTTAACATATGAATTTTCAGTAAATGATGTTATTCCTTACAGACATCTTGAGAACAACATGCACACGTTCATTTCTGGACAGAAAGTTGATAATAATGTCACCTGTTCCACTGCAAATCTATTTTTCCCCTCAACAGCATCCAAAAGTATGAAGGCAAATAAAGGACATGCATATACAGAGAAAATTTTAGTTTTTTGAGAAAACAGTCTCTATTGTGTGCTAGTTCAGGGTTTTCCTTCAGGTGTGTATTACAGGAGTCAATAGGACTCTCTTCCTATGGTAGGGAGGTCAGCCATTTGACATTTTCCGATAATACCTTCTGACATAATGTAAAATGATCAATTTTCAATCCAATAATTTTTTATTAAAATGTCAATAAAATTAAAATCTACTGACACCAAATTAAAGAAAAAGTTTAAACTTACAGTTTAGCTATGCAGATAATTTCATATTATCGATTTTATGTTCTTAATGATTAGTTGAACATGACCGACTTTCTAAAAGTGAGGACGGCCGCCATTTAAATTCATTTTATACCTCGTTTAGGTGACCTTTTTCATCATTTGTAATTTAACAACCGATTGGTTTTCTTTTAATATCTTGATGAATATTCAAAGATTAAAGGTCAATCTTTAACCTGATATGCAAATTTTTCATCCTGGCTCTGTATTTTGACGGATGCCATTGGATAGAAAATTGCCTATTTTCACACAAGGAAATCCCCCACTTCCGCTTAAAAGAAAAGCACCGAAAAAAGCCAAATGATTAATGAATATGTAAACAATGATATCATGCTAAAATTCTAATTTTAAACCATAGCGCACATGTCCCGCATCAAGGTCAAAGACGCCTACTGTCTCCATATAAGATACACATGCCGTCTTAAAAACGCCGGGTACCAGCTGTGTGTATTGACGGATAAAGCTGACAGAAAAAGTATTTGACAACAAATCTTTAAAACTCAATAACTTTAACAATTTTGCACCGATTTTCAAAATTCAAACTGCTACTTGTTTCTAATAATGTCCAGAATTCATTAATGATCTTATTTTATTATTTGACTTAGTTTTTGAAAAATCGCTGACCTCCCTACCTATGGGTTTTGAATGTCCCAGTGCAAATTTTAAGAGTTGCATAAAACAGGTTTTTGCTTGTGTTGTTTTAAAAAGCCAACACTTGTAAGCATGTCAAGGGAGGCAACTACAAATTATTGAAATAATATTTTGTCTGAGAAAAAGTTTAAATTTCTTTAATATTTTGACACAGAAACAAAATACTAGATAAAAATATATAAGGAGAATAAAATTCATGAGTTTTAGAATAAATATATAAATGAAACCAAATTTAAACTGAGGCAATTGTATACCAGATGTAATTGAATTATGCACTGTATTTTAACTGTAAACCCATTTCTCTATATATGCATGACACTTATTGGCCACCATACATTTGGATGATGTTATGGGAAATTTGATTTGCAGCAGCCCAATCAACCTAATTATCATGACTGGGTCAAAGAAAGGCTCCAGAAATGGCAGTGTACATGTAAGAAGTCTGGAAGCTTCAACAGCATTTATTGTAAGTTCATCTGTTAAATTGAATTTTTAACAAAATCAGCAGACAAATTTATAAAAAAGGGTTTTCTGCAAAAATTTCCCCGATGAAAAATCAAAACTTTTACATCATCAAGATCACATCAAGAAAGGCTACAGTTTGGCTTGAGAATGATTTTGCAATTTTTTGGCAACAGCTGCGCAGAGCATATAAAGCATTATTTCAGTGCTTTTAAGTAGACAAATCGATCTATTTCAAATCAATGAACTATAATAGATCTAAATAGGAGTGTTCCCAACCTGATGAAGGTTTCGATGATTGTGTCAGTATTAACAAGATATAGATATTCTGTCAAACCCTCAACTATGAAGGTTTCCAATTCTTTGAGAGAACACCCCCCCCCCCCCACACACCAAAAAAAAAAATAACAATAACATGAAGGTTTCTATTGATTCTGGCAGTAACTAGAGTCAAACCCTCAAATATGAAGGTTTCAAAAGTTCTTTGAGACAACCCCCAAAAATAACAACACTGAAACCTTCTCCGCTTTTGCAAGCCACGTCCACAGCTGTCGCCAGGTGGTGAATTTCTTCATCTCACTAAAGTTGTATGCCATTTCTGGACTTGCATAACGTGACACTAAGGGTGTCCTGTATTTGGAGAATTCTGCCGGTAATTCGTCCATTGTTAATCCGTTCGCCATTCTTTTACCCACATGTGTATAAATTACTTCCGGTGATCTTCGGTAAGTGCCGGTATATCTCGATGGTTTCCGTGAAGACATCCTGCTCCCTGAAATAAGAGCACAGGGTGTGGAGGTAGGCAGAACCCGGCAAACATGCATATATGGGTCCCATATGGGCTATCCTATGTGGGTTTGCCCAGATGGGTCCCAGCTTTATCCAAACTTCCACTATTTATTTTATTTCATCATATTGTATTTACATGGGACCCATGTGGGACCCAGTTGCACTTCCTATATGGCTCCTATATGGGTGCCCATATAGGTCCCATATGGACCCATATAAATTGCTAGCTGGGCCTTGTAAACATGCATATATGAGTCCCATATTGACTATCCTATGGGGTTGCCCAGCTGGGTCCCACATAACAGCCCCATACAAATGATATGAACATATTTATTCTAACTTGTTTTCTTGTTTATATGACTTGCTTGATCTAAACTTCCACTACTTATTTTATCATATTGTATTTACATGTGGTCCATGTGGGGCCTGGTTGCCCTTCCTATACCGGTCCCATATAGATTGCTAGCTGAGAATGACTCACATATTAAATTAAAAAATCATCTTTAACAGTATACTTAATATAGAAAGTTTTATCTGGTAAAAAAATCTCATTGTGTAGGTTTTAATGAGTAACTTAGATTGTGAGTGCATCTTGATTTTTTTACATTTCATTTAAGCTAAATTTCAAAATTTACACTCCCTGGCATAATTATCGTATGTGATCGTGTCAGTACGAGAAGACTGTTGTCACTTTCCCGTTGGTATCCTGGGTCACGTGTGGTGCTTGATTGTATTGATTCCTGATCTTTGTCCTCTTTCTTACTTCATTTACATGAACCACGGTGTTGCGAGATGTATCCCCGAATTAGATGGTGGCCGACAACCTTGTGCCGTGTCCAACATACTTACCGACAGGGCGGTGTCACTGAGCCATGAGCTTAGACATATACGAGGGTCTGGATGGGGGGGGGTATGATTTTCACTATTCATTAAAAAAATAGCTCATTATTCATCTCACTAAAATTTTGGGCTATTCATTAAAATTATACCAATTATTCGTTAAAAGTAAGGAAGGTGGCAAAAAAATCTGATTATTCACTATTCATTATTTTTTCATAAATTCATTAAAATAAATAGGATTATTCATTATATTTTAGGCCCTCATTATTCACTATTCATTATTTCTTGGCTCATTATTCACTATTCATTATTAAAAGGGACATAATTCACTAATCATTATACCCCATCCAGACCCTCATATACAAAACCATGATGTGAAACAACACCAGCTGCAGCCAGCAGGGGAGCTGAAATATATTTTACTGGACAAATCTTGCACTAGATTATGCTGTAGTCAAAACACACAAACCTGCTATTCCAAAGCATTTCAGTGTTCAGTTCGACTGACTTTGTGTTTTGTTATTCTCATGCGGTTTCGTTGTTGTTGTTGTTTTTGTTGTTGTTGTTGTGGGTTTTTTTTGTTAGTTGGTTTGTTGGTAATCAGATATAATGATATGCCGAGAACGGCTTTTACTATTTGTGCCATAACTAATCTAAGACTATGTCATTCCCTTCTCACCAAACTGCAGTCATATCAGCCCACTATATGATTTTTCCCTTTTTTATCGAGCAAAACATATGCTGTGTGTACTCAAAAGAACCGTCTCAATAGCACGATTCTTTTGTGCACCCAAACAAATGTTAAAATTGATGGAAGAAAATATTTTTTAATTTTACGCTAAAACTGTCTATCTGGACCTATTTGCAGCATTGGTATTTGGGCCAGTGCATGATTTGCAAAATAAAAAAAAATGTGCCAGTGCATGAGATTTCCAACAACGTGCCATTTTGACATGTGTAGATTCGGATGAGCCTCTGCAGCCTCCTTTTAAGCTTAGAAACTCCAAATGGTGTTCATTCAGTAGCTTAACACTCATAGTATATTCAAGCGACTGGCAAAGGCTCTGATCAGACTGCGTGTATGCGCAGGCTGATCTGAGGCTTTGCTGGTCGCACATACCACATTGTTGGAAATCTCATGCAATGGCTCAATTGAATAGAACAAAACAACAACAACAACAACAACAACAAAAAGTGCGTTCCATGAACACTCATATCAATCTGACCACTCGCCCATCTGATCAGTGTCTTGATTACCCGCGTGAAAAAAAATGTTCTTAGTTAATACATATACGCTGATCCATGTCTTCGCACAGTTCGCGCTATAGGTATTGTCATGCATTGGCTCATTTACTCACAATACAGACAATGTGAAATGACGGACGAACGGACACCCAGTAAAAAAGTAAATATCTTCTGTTATGTGACTGTGGGATAAAATGACACAATAAAGAAAGTCATACGGGTATATCATATGAGAAGAAACAGAGAGAGAGAGACAGACAGACAAACAAAATATACTTACGTTTCAAGTTATTCTCTAAAACTGTGTTTGTATATTCACATTATGTAATTTCCTAAAAAGGTAAGAAATCATAAATAGGTGTAACAATGTAACAAGGAAATTTGATATGATTTTGCGCACTTGGGGTACGATGCCTCTTTCAGAGATTTGGCAGCTTTCAAATCTAACTTTTCGTCAGCTGTATTGTAAAACGTCTCTGTGGTACCAGCGTGGACCCAAATCAGACTGCTCCTCTAGATCTGGGTCCACACTGTTTGTCTGTTTTGCCGAATTCAGTCCTTGGCGTAAGCATTTATATGCATCAGACGAGTTCAGAAGACATTTTCAATTGCATTTTTCATTAAAGCAGGCAAAGGGCTAAGAAATAAAACGTAATCATAGATTGGTGTATATATCTCTATCTAAATTCATATAAGCAAACAAAACACTCAACTATTTACATTTCAATTTATATCATTGCGTGATAAGGATAATCTCTGAACTTTTAATAGAATGCATTTAAAAATATTTGTTTTAGTAAATCAATAACAAATAATGCTATTGCAGAGGCGACTTTGACGTAAACTATTATTTAAATTAAACTTTTTAAACTAACATAACGATTCAGTAGTTAAAATACATGATAAAGAATCATTTATACCCCCTCCCTAAATTCTGGATGAAATAAAATTAAGCTGTGTCTTGCTGAATCCGGATAAACACTGTACATCCAGATTAGCTGGCGACCAATGAAGCAATCTGATCAGGGTATACACTATATTCCTATAAGCCTGTAAGCATGCTTATAATTGGAATGTTGCAGGATCACGAGACAAAAATTTGGAAGGAGTGTAGAGCATTAAAAAATTCAGCATGACAATAGTTCAAATTTGATCGTGTCTTTTTTTTGTTGTATGCTCAGTCTGAGCAGGACCTTTGTTGTTAGCTGCCTAGATTGTATAAATCTACCTTTTTAAAGTTTCCACGACCAGTTTCTGTAGCTGAACAGGCTGGTTTGGGTTTTCTTGGAGCGTGACGTCATTAAATGCATACATAAATTTATCTAATCCTTAAAATGAGCATTTTTTTCAGCTGACACTAATAATCAAATACATGTAAGATCATTAATTAGAATGTTAATTGATGGTACAAAAATACAAGTCTATTTTTGACAAGAAGAAAAGTCATTTACTCGTATTTTGTTAGAAAAATCATTTTCATCTAAATGTGAACAAATGTAGTTTGTTTTCGGCACACAACTGATTCCCTTGTCATATTCACATATATTTTCATTTGTACCACCATCACTATTCAAATATGATCATATGATTTTTGTGTTGATCTGCTCTGCACATGAATTGTTCGCGTATATGAGAAATAGGCTCATAATAGCCTTTGGTGAAAAAGAAAAATATATATCGTAATCAGAGGAGGGAACATAAAAATTGAGCACCATCTATACTCGACAGCAAAAGAAACGTATACTTTTTCAATATTTGTTTTTCATAATCTAGAACAAATTAAAATATAAAAAAATATCAAAACTTTAAGGCTAACTAGTAGTCAGATGTAAAAAAAAAATGAAGAAAAGAAATACCTCATTATCATTTTACCACTGATGATAAGAAAATGTTATCATTTTCCCTTAAATATTTATCAACTACATGAATATTGAGTTCTGTAGTTCATACATTTCTTACCTGCATAGTTTAGAACCAATCTTATTATATAAAATAGTATCAGGATTCTCTTACACCTCAAACAAAAGATCAAACAGTTCAATAACGAAGGAATGAACCGAAGTACGAGAAAATGTTAATTAAAACACACATGAACAAATTCTGTATTAATCTACAAAACGTATAAAAATAAGATCTGTCAAAAGTGAGATATTGGAACATTTCTAAGTTGACTAAATTTGTGTATTGTGTTTTTAAACAGCACATTCGTATGTTACCCTAGAGTGGCGACACCTAACCCTTTAACAACATTCCTGCTTTCAGTGCGCAAGCAATGGGTGTGCATATGCACAGGCTCGTCTGAACCTTTGCTGCTCGCTTGTGCGATACCCAGCCAGCAAACACTCTCGGACCACTATCGGCCCACCAGCGAAACGCCATTTAAATGGCGTTTCGCTGTTGGGCCGACAGTGGTCCGCTTTTACTTAGTAAGTACCAAGATCTCATGAACTGGTCCATATGTTGGGTAGATTTTCCCATGCATCAGCAATATTGATTCTGCTTTCCTGTTTCATTGAGTTTTTATAGATTGGAAGAATTAAATAGCATGGGCTGAGATATCATATAATACTTTTAATTAGAGAATTATCAGATGCTCAAATAAGCACACATATCCGATAATTTCAATTAAATATCGTATAGGAGCAATAGTCTCTTGAGTGTTTTATGTGTATAAATGACTTAAAATTTAAGTCCTTGTTTTGTTATGCAGTACTTAGTGTCCTTTCTAGGGGTTTCAATCATCTTGCTGAGAGAGAGAGAGAGAGAGAGAGAGAGAGAGAGAGAGAGAGCGAGCGGGTTGCTTCACTTTTATTATCTCCCTGGTGTCTTGTGACAGTTAGTGTTCATGGTGCCGTGGGTTGGTGTGTGGTATGTGAGTGTGTGGTATTTCCTAGTCATACTCACATTTACTTTTTGGCATCATCTAAATAACTGTTTAACCAGCGCACAGTTCATCACATTAAATTGCAACTGAAAAACTTACTTTTGCGTTTAAACTGCTTTATCACAAAGTGTACGTGGCGTAATGAAAGTTTTTCCTTTGAATTGTAAATGGGGGTAAAATACCAGACATATTATGTAGGCTAGTTTTACAAGAGTCCTTATCAAAATCAAATGTATTGTTAATTTTCGATTCAAGCAAATGGTGTATCCTTGAAGGAAATATGCCCCCATCACTCTCTCACGTGTACAACTGTACAAATATGTACATGTACCGCGATGTACTGATGTAAAGAGAATTAGTTAACAGCACTTTCTGAAAGTTAACAACAACCGCTACTTGATATTGGAACTACTATTCTTGATTCTTGAGAATGTGAGGACTCTAGCTATTGCTATCAACCTGCCGGTCATATAGTTACTAAGGGTTTGAAATTATTTTTATTACTGATTCTAGAATTCGGTATGTTACCTTCACTATAGTGTAGATTTTATTTTCTTGTCCTTTGGGATCATGGGTTTCATTGTGGAACTTTGAAACTATTAGAGGGTCACTGATGACGCCTAAATGGCAGAAACTAGCTAGTCTGGCCCAGGAAATATACACACTCTAGTTTCAGTTCTTTGGTGCAGTATTTGCTTCCAAGGGATACTTTTTTAAGAACATACTTGATATATCTTTTCTTCGGTTTCCTTCGATGATAGACTTCACCAAATGTCGTGAAGAAATTGCTGGCGCCTTACAAAAATGTAACCGCTGCTACAAGCGAGAACACATTTAATCCAATGCTTTGAATACTTGAAAAAATAAAAATACCTAATGTAATTGATAGCAGAATTTTATTTTCTCGTAAACATCCTGAAGCTAGACTTTGGCATGAGCATACCTATGCTTGACGAGAAGTCTGTCATAGATAGGCATAAGTGTCATATGGCTGCTAAGTTTGGCGTGTTTGTTGATGAGAATCACAACAAGATTCCCACGATGTACTGGTTACTTAAACTTCATAAAAAACCTATAAATCACGTTGTATTGCTAATTCTAGGTCATATAATACTATTGAGCTGCCCATACTTTCAACGTCTTGAAACTATGCATTTGAAATTATGAAAACGTTTATAAGAGAAATGGTAAAATTCTATTTTAGTCTATCAAAAATTCAGGCGAGGTTCTTAGTAAACCAACATTTAAAGGTGTTCTAGCCTAGCATCTAATGTGTCTAATATGATTTCTCTACTCTGTTTGAAGTTCTGGATGGGGTCTGGTATTCAATGATCGTTCAAAATTTAGCCCACTATTCGCTCTCATTAAACGTTTTGCTTATTCATTTAAAAGAATTCCATTATGCTTAAAAATGATGGCTTATAATTTTATTTATGGATTCTTTATTATTTTAAAACTTATTATTCAGCATTTATTTTTCTTCTTGTCATTTAAAAATTGAATTATTATATATATTTTAGGACCTCATTATTCTGTAATCATTAAATTGTTTGCTTTTCATTCTCTAATTATTATGAAATAAGGCCATAATTCACTATTCATTAACGTACTACTAAATTACCTCATAATCTAAATTGAATTGATTGAACAAAGTTTTGATAGAGTGGCTCTCTTTATTTGGCTTGTAATGAGAAATGCGCACGCATTTTCCCTTCTGAACAACCAAGCCAAAATATAATTTATGGTCCTGCCAGAAAGTTTATGATGCTCTCCATTAATATTTGGACAATATATTTATTATATTTGGCTCTAAATTGTAAATTATCATTTGTAAAAAAGAATAAGATATCAGACTAGTACAATTTTACAAATTGTAGGTATTCCAAGGGGAACTCACTGTGCTCCTCTTGGTGCAGATTTGTTTTTATTTTGTTATGAGAGAGACTTCGTGTTGTCTCCTCCAGACAAAAATCAACTATACTTCAAATAATTGAGTTACTTAATATTGATATTCCTTATTTTGAGCAAATGGTAAGCCAGATACAGGTATATCCCACAGAACTTCAGTTGACTACAGCAAATGACGCCCCTTTTGGGGCTTGGCATTGATGATAACTAATGGCATAGTTTCATTTAAAATTTATGATAAACCAGAAAATTTTACTTTTGAAATAGTTAAGGACCTCGGACAATTGCCGGGCCGCGTAGCGCAGTCGGTAACGTGTCTGGCTACAGATGCGTGTCTGACTGCAGATCCAGGGGTCGCGAGTTCAATCCCGGTCCGGTCCCATACTTTCGTGGAGATTGATCATGAAATGATTTCTACAGTCATTCTCCTCCTTCCGCTGATTCATTCAAGAAGGGTTGTTGTCAGTTACAAGCGAAAGTATGTGCACGAATTACTGGTTAACCGCTTGTTCAAGCCTGCCCAGGAAAAAGTGTGGTTAGGTGAACTGACCGTCCCGCAATGACCATAGCTGTTGACTTGGTACGTAAAGCAATAAAACGAACAAAGAAAACAAAAGTTTCCTATTCAATCTGCCCAAATTTTGACAGCATGTGGCTAGGATAATGCATAACGGACACCTATAGTTTTGTGCTTAAATCAAACCCTTACATTTAGTGCACCTAGCAAAATAAAAATATTTTGAAAATATTGCATAATTATGCCAGGACAATAGGGCTTAAGGGGTGGGGTTTATTTTGTGACCAAATTTTATTTCACAGAAAGTCAAAGTTTCGTCGAGTTTTCGCCTAAATACATGTAAATATTATGTTTGCGGCATAAAACTTGAGTATAAAGTGATGCGTTTGCATAAAACTCGGGTTGAGAAGATTTTATTGTTTCATCTAAAGAAGTGTGCTGTCAATTACTTTTGACTATTACCTGTAATGTTCCAAGTCATCAAGTTTGACTTGTGCACTGAGGTGTATCATATCTGCATACTGTATAAATCATAATCTAGATAAACACAGGTTTTGAGCGTAGAATCGTTAATATTTTCTTACACATCAGATTTAACATATAATTTGGTGCTTAAAAGAACCGTCTCATTGAGACAGTTCTTTTGAGCACCCAAAACATATGTTTTGGTTGAGAAATGAGACAATTAATTAATTTGTAAGCACTCATAACTAAAGCCTTGATGCATGCCATTGCAAATTGATATTTACCTACAGGTTTTTACAAAATAAGTTTCTAATAAGTTTTTATAATAAAGTGTTTTTTGAGCATTTCGACAACGTTCCCCCCCCCCTCCCATGACCAATCATGCCATTTTTATATGATGTGTGAAATGTAAAACTACAACTGTATGCAAGGATTAGTTTGGTCACGGGGAGGGGGGGGGGAAGCACTTCAGTAAAACGTTTTCTATTTTCTATATGTTGAATAGCAAAAACATAGTTTTCAACCCTTATTTTTCAATTGGTACTCGTCCAATGAGAAAACTGCTTTTGTGGATAAGTCGAGGGTTGAACCTACTATCTTTTTTATGGAAAAAAAATATCGTTTTCTTTGAAAATTTTCTCTGGTCATTTTTATGGGCAATCCTTCATTAAGACTGTCCAAGGTCCTTGGAGAAGTTCCTCGCTCCTCTGCTATTTCGTAGTTATTCGTTTTGCAAGAGTAAAAAATGTAAATCAAATGTAAATGACGTCAACAACAGGGTCCTCTTCTGGCAAATGAATCCACAAACAATTATCTAAGGCTCCATCCAGCGCCGTAAGTTTGGGGTACTTCAGTCTTTATCGTTGAAAGATGCCAACTTTCGGTTTGCAGTAGTAATGCGAAAATGATGGTAAGTGACTTTGAACAACATCAACAGATAGTCTAGCTCCTAGACCTTGATGTTTGTTAATATGCTTTACTTTTCATTCAGTATAAATTGATTTCATATAGCTAGTCTCATCTCTTTCTCTCTTTGACATCAAGTATCCTAACCTAATCACAAATACTGCTGTCATAGAGGATTATAGACAATTTTCGATGGATGGATGGATGGATGGACGGACAGATGGATGGACGGACAGACGGACGGACCAAAACATACGTTCGCACGCACGCACACACACATGCTTTATATACATACATACATACATACATACATACATACATACATACATACATACATACATACATACATACATACATACATACATACATACATACATACATACATACATACATACATACGCTTGTACAGGCAGACACATGTATGTTCATGCACAGACAGACGGATATACATTATACATGTACATATAATTCTATAGACGGGCAAACTAAAGCATGTACAGACAGACAGATTAATAGAAACATCCATAATCATGTACAGAGATGATTGATAGAATTATACATGCGCGTGCATGTCGAGTCATACATGCGAGCTAACAAATAGTTTGGCTTATAGAGACATACATGTACGTGTATGCTAATGTACAGACATACTGGTTGAATCTCATACATAAGCATGAAAGTCGTCTGTATTTCAAAAAATATATGCGCCGAGTTGCCTTATGAATTTGGGCCGAGTTGTCTTATAAACTTGGGCCGATTTGTCTTTGGCCGAGTTGGCATGGGCAGAGTTGGTTATGGGCCGAGTTGTCCTTTCTTTCTTTCTTTCTTTTCTATCTATACTGGTTCGCTCATACATATTCCGTAATAATATGTATATTGCTTCGAGTTGAAAACTACCAGGTCATCCCATAGTGCTCAAGACATAGATCTAGTTAACCCCTAGGCTGCACTTTAGGGTGTGGCCAACAGGTATAACAGGTTTAACAGTGATGTCCTGAAGAATCCCCCCCCCCCCCCGAACTATTCCACATTCGAATAGTCTGTCTCCTACTGTGGCCAATATCCAGTCCACAGAGGAGTTTAGGACACTCCTTATTTAAACACAAATTCAGCCAAAAGTTGTTCTGGTTTTTTTTTTTTTTTTTTTTTTTTTGCTGTTTTTTTTTTGTTTGTTGTTCTTGTTTTTTAATTTATCAAAATTTCAAAATTAACACTCCCTGTTTGAGCGAAGCCAGTACGATAGAAAGAAAGAAAGAAACACAGATCACAGCAAGAACCCGAAATGTCGCACGTGCTCGGAAAATGTCGCACGTGCTCGGCGTTCGTGGTACTGGGGAGTAATTTCAAGAATGAACTCTCTAAAGTGAGTTACGAATGGTGTGTTTAGCTAGTAAACGAAGCACAAAACTTGAAAATAAACTGTGTAGTCCACAAATCTGGAAATAGACACAATCTTTATAGCATTGGAAGAGATAGACAATTGTAATGGGGGACCGGGGCAAGTTGCCTCCTGGAAAACGACCTGCTAAATCAAAAGGTATCCTGAAAATAATGTTCTGTGTTTCACCAAAGCGGCATAGGAAATTTTTATTATAGGGGTTGTCTCAACACTTTCTTTTCTTTTGGCAAGCATTTACCGTTTATGGTTGTGATTATTCTATCGTTAAGTCATCCGGGTGTTTTAGGCTGTATGTAACCTCACGCTGAAGAGCTCCGCTGAAATACTCGGTGAAAATAATGCCAGACACTTATTAAAAAGCGTTGAAAATTCCGAAATTTTAATCAATAATATGTCCGTAAATATGTCCGATTATTTTATAATCACTTTCTATATCAAATGAAAATCATATTTCTAATCGATACTGAAAATTTCAGCGCAAAATTTTGAGTAGTTTTAAAGATATTGCAAGTTATAAATTCACCAAAATACGTTGGGATAACGGAGAGTTACCTGTGTTTTCACTGAGTGCGTAAAGCGCCTAGATGATCCAGAGCGGGATATGACGTATCACTGTTTAAAAGAATAACATTGTTGAACGATAGCGCTTGCTCAATTAAAGTGGCTGCTTCCTATAATTAGCCAATTAAATCACTCAACTCAGCTCAAATTTATTTGCAAATCATATAACATTTGACAGAGACACCTGATTGTAGCCGTTTTTATGTGTTTTTAATTGCACCTGGTACGCCTAACAGCACCCTTGTACATACTTAATATGCGGCGATGCTCCAGAGAGGGCCCTGCATATCACTAGGAAGAAGAAGAAGAAGACAATTGATAGGGCTTAAATGAAATGTATGTGTGGTTCCTGTTGCCTACCTACCCTAATTTTTTTTACCCTACCTTAAACATTAAAATGATCTTTGGAGAAAAAATACCGAAAATGGGCACTTTTTCAGATTTTGTCACTATTTTCTTTGTTAAATGTTATAACAAAATTTAATAATTTCCCTACCTACCTACTCTAAATTTTGTTGGTGTGCAACAGGAACCACACATATATTTCATTTAGGCCTAGGGCAAATGACCCAGGTATTCGACCAGCTCTAGTATTCAGCTACTTAGGATAAGAATTTGATTTAATTTCATTTCAACAAAGGTTACAAAGCCCCCTCTGGATCATCGCGGCGCTTTACGCACTCTGTGAATACACAGCTAATTCTCTGATATCCCTACGTGTTTTTGTGAATTTATAACTTGCAATATCTTTAAAACGACTCAAAATTTTGCGTTGAAATTTTCAGAATCTATTTGAAATATGACTTCCTTTCGTTAAAGTCTGGTGGGGATATATTATTGGTTAAAGTTTCATGATTTTGAACGCCTTTTAATAAGCGTCCAGCAGTACAGATAAGCAGCGTATCTGCGTAAATACACTATTAAAATCATCCAAAAGCAATTAGAATTAAAAAAAAGACTTGTTGCTGTCTCAGGGCTTTAGATAAGCCTGCGTACCGCGTAAAATACGAAAATATTTGGCAGGATACGCATTTATTTAAGTTCTTGTGCGTACCATGTAGGAAAATCAAAATAAGCATTAAGCAATTAATGTTTTTTCAGAGCGTAATATCCGAAATGTTATATTTCGTTTCTTGTTTACACCTTTGGGAAAAGGTAGAGGAAATCCGAATTGGTTTCCTTTCGGGCATGTTCGTTTTATAACGGAGACATCGCACATCTTCGTAACCACATTCTAAATATAGACTAGTTAGAAATGAAACATGCATTAGTCTCCGGTGGATCAATAGTGTAGCTTGTGGAAACAATGGGAAACCATCGACTTTGTTTTACTTTCGGGTCTGCAAAATTCCGGCAAAGAGCTATAAAAATTCAAGCCAGGTGATGGGTGGTGTGAGAAATTAATACACAAAATCCAAACAAGTACTGGCTTATACAAAAGTCGTCCTATCGTATTTCGGTCTGTCTAATGATTTATGAGAAGAAATTCATTCAGATCAGGTTTTCTTGAACTTTTAAGTAGCTGTGTAGTTCACATCCTATATTTTGATAATTTCCACTCAACCCCTCACTCACCCCGTCCCAAAGTGTACAAAAGTCACCAAAATGGGACACGGAATGCTGCAATTGGCACCTTATTTCCCAAACCCACACCCCCATCTCCCCACTGCGTCTGTTGTATTCCTGCAAAACCAAAAAAACCTACTGATGCCAAAAAGAAATTCAAATTCATTATCTATACTATTATATTTGCTTTCTTGTTAATGAATAGCCTAGGAAAACAAGCAGTAAGCACAGGCTGAATTAATCAGCGTGTTGAAATTGCTTTGTTGTTTCTTTGTGTATGTTTTTAAGACAAACAGTCAGTACTCCTTTAAATTTCTCGTTACTCCTTTTTAGCTCACCTGAGCCGAAGGCTCTGAGGTGAGCTATTAGTATACCAGTGACTCCGGCGTCCGTCGTCCGTCCGTCCGTCAACATTTTCAAACATCTTCTCCTCTGAAACCACTGGGCCAATTGAACTCAAATTTCATATGGAGACTCCTTAGGATGGGGGAACAAAAGTTTGTTCAAATGTTCCTGGTCACGTGACCAAGATGGCCGCCATGCCCATATATGGTAAAAACCCTTTAAAAATCTTCTTCTCCAGAACCAGAAGGCCAATGACCTTGGGACTTGGTATGTAACATTGGGGATGTGGGGCCTACCAAGTTTGTTCAAATAATGATCCTAGGTTGACCTTGACCTACTTAACGTCAAGGTCAAATTTGCTTCCTAATAGATTTAAATGGGAATTTTTTTGAAAAGTGGATTTTTTGAATACTGTTAAAGCCAAAGTGATTATTCTCACTTGATATGTTGAAACTAATGAGACAATGGCTATAAATAAGTTTCAAAGGTCAAGGTTGACCTTTGCCCTTTCAGCCAAGGTCGCTCATATTGTGGTCCAATTAATATATTAAAACATAGTTTTCTCACAAACCATTGGCCCAATTGAGCTCAAATTTAATGTGAAGACTCCTTATGATAAGTCAGCCAAAATTTATACAAAATATTTTGGTCACATGACAATGGCCGCCACGCCCATATATGGTAAAAACCTTTTAAAATTCTTCTCCAGAACCAGAAGGCCAGTGACCTTGAGACTTGGTATGTAGTATTAGGGATGTGGGGCCTACCAATTTTGTTCAAATGATGATCCTAGGGTGACCTTGACCTACTTAACATCAAGGTCAAGTTTGCTTCCTAATGCATTTGAATGGGAAATTTTTCGAAAAGTTGATTTTTTGAATACTGTGGAAGCCAAAGTCATTATTCTCACTTGATATGTTCAATCTAGTGTCTATAAATAAGTTTAAAGGTCAAGGTTGATCTTTGGCCTTTCAGCCAAGGTCGCTTATATTGGAGTCCCATCAACATATTAAAACATAGTTTTCTCAGACAATTCTTGGCCAATTGAAAGCAAATTTCATTTGACAACTCCTTATGACTGGTTAGCCAAAACTTATACACATTGTTATGGTCACATGACTAACATGGCCACCATACCCATATATGGTAAAAACTCTTTAAATCTCTTCTTCTCTGGAACCAAAAGGCCATTGGCTTTGGGACTTGGTATGTAGGATTGGGGATGTGGGCCCTACCAGGTAAGCACAAATGATGAATCTAGGTTGACCTTGACCTACTTTATGGCAAGGTCAAATTTTATTCCTAATGCATTTACATGGAGAAAATCTTAAAATGTTCATTTCTATAACTGAGCCAGCCAAATTCATAATAGTTAAACCTATTGCGACAATGGTTATTACTAGTAAATACCAAATGTCAAGCTGACCTGTGACCTTTTATCCAAGGCCACTCATTTGGACTGCCACATACCTATCTAAACATTTTTTTCTCAGAAATCATTGGGCTGTTTGATGGATTATTCATTAGATTGTTTAGGTCACTTGACCAAAATGTATATGGTATTAACAAAATTTGTTCCATTAAAAGCTGTAGTTGACCTTGACCTATTTTAACATTATTAAGGAGATCAGGTGAGCGCCTCAGGACCTTCAGGTCCTCTAGTTTACAAAATGGACGAGTACTGTACTCTTTTGAAAATAAAGCTTATCAAAAGCCCTGCTGTCTTCATGTATAGTTTGATTACCCATCTATGAAAACGGCGACATCACTGTATATACATGTATGTACAAGTAGACAAGAATATTGGAACAGGGATGAATATTTTTATTGCCATCTGTAGCCGTGCTGCTCTTCCGAGAAATTTCTACTTTCATTTTCTACTTTGACTGGTTCACATAAAATTACAAGGACCAAACTGATAGCAAACTCCTCGAGAGTGGCTTCTGCGCTCATATTATTCTGAAAACACATGTTCTTCAAGGAGACATGGTAAGGGGACGCAACTGAATATTGAGGAGTTTGTATTGAGGCAAAATAAAACATCGATTTGTATTGAGGCAATATAAAACATCAATAGTATTAGTTGATTCTGGACTTCTGAACGCATAAATGTTTGACAGAATCACAGATCAGTTCAATTATCAAGTGTCTTCTGATTCGAATTGGGTGAGAAATACGGGTTGCCGGTAAAATCGTACCATACAGGCAAAAAGACACCTGTATTTGGTTCGTACTAATTTTCAACTCTATCCGTATTTGGGGAAAACGGACATGTAATTTACATCAGTACAGACGCTATTTGGAGCACTGGAATCAGGATTAAAAGCATAAACCCCCAGGGGGGATACTCTGATATTTTCACACATACGTAGGCTCGGCTCATTTTTTTGGGTTCAAAATTCTGAATTTCAATAATTTTTGGGGTTCTCAGAAAAATGAATATTTTTTTGGGGTATGAAGATTTTGTGGATATTTTTTGGGGGTCATCACAAAATTGGGCTAGTTTTAGGGTCATTTCTATGCAATTTAGGGTCTTTTTTAAGGTCAAGGTACAGAATTGGGATATTTTTTTGGGTTGCTAAAATTTCAAATATTTTTTTGGGTGCTTGAAATTCCTGATATTTTTTTGGGGTGAACAGTAGATACTGGGTCCGAGCCTACGTATGTGGAAAAAATTAGAGTCCCCTCCCCCTCCCGCCCCCCCCCTGGGCATAAACCCTGATACACTCATTAACTTGCATTTCCTTTTAGATATTTTTATTTGATTCTTTAGGTCCCAGTCAACAATTTTTCAGTTATGCTGGGACGGGTCTTAATGGGTTGAACCAGTACCAGTACTAAGCAAGGATAAATGTCTTGCTCAGGGACACAACACAGTGACACCGGTGAGACTCGGACCTGCCGTCCGTCGGTCTCAAGTCAAACACTCTACCACTGAGCCACCATGCTCTCTTATATTTTGATAATATTTGAAAGGGTTATATATCAAGTGAGGAAGGTGTGTCACATGCAAAAAAATGATTGCTGTCCTTTGTTTAGTGTTTGAGTTATCTCCCATGAACAAATATAGTGTACATCATAAATACTTGGTTATCAGTTTGTACTGCTTACTTTAGGTCAGTGGATTTGCCATTTCCTCTGATGGATATTTTTGTAAGGATCAATCACAGGTTTAGATAAACAAAATTTTTCAGTGTAAAATTGTAAAT
Source organism: Loripinus fragilis (assembly GCA_964019695.1). Classification (NCBI taxonomy): domain Eukaryota; kingdom Metazoa; phylum Mollusca; class Bivalvia; order Lucinida; family Lucinidae; genus Loripinus; species Loripinus fragilis. The sequence goes on from OZ026516.1 coordinate 23,297,346, forward strand.
ATTAGCTTACCCATCACTTTTAAAATATGTTTTGGGTGCTCAAAAGAACCGTCTCATTGAGGCGATTCTTTTGAGTACCCACAACATATGTTTTGATTAAGAAATAAGAAAATTAAATTTTCGTTACGCACTCTTTAATAACTAAAGTCCTGGTCAATACTTTTTCATTCTTCCCTACAGGTATACCACCACCAGGTGACCTCATCCCCCTGGGGGCATCTTCAGCTGCAGAGAAGAAACTGTCGTTGGGAAAGAGGGAGGCGACTAGCCTGCTCACCCCAGCTGCTGCAATCAAGAAACCAAAGATATTGTCACAGACACAGACGTTCACACCTCTTGGTCGACCAGCAGACAGGGATACAGATCGTAGAGCATCACCTGCCCCAACTGTCAGTTTCATATATGAGGAAGCTGCAATTGAAGGTAGGACTCAAGCAAACTCAAAGATGAGATTTTTCAAGGTTATTCCTGAATTCAGGGTTTTGATGTAAAGTCAGCCTCAAAAATCCAGAGGCTGACTGTTATAGCTTTACTAAAGTTATTTAGTTTCATTTTATCTAAAAACAACTGACCTTTTAAACTTAAAGGGGGCCCCCAGATAAGAGTGCGTAACTGAAAATTATTTTTCTTATTTCTCAACCAAAACATATGTTGTGGGTACTCGAAAGAACCGTCTCCATGAGATGGTTCTTTTGAGCACCCAAAACACATGTTTTAACCGATGGATAAGAAAATAATCACATTTTTACGCTCAACTTTTTGCGGTACTGGCCCTATTTTAAAGTTGTTAATAATTTATAGACATACTGCAAGTTTTATGGTCTAAATTTTTAATGTTCAGGCATTGAGTATTTTTTTAATTTTTGAATCATTACGGTAGGTCCAGGTGAGCAAACTTATAGTGTAAAATCTTATTTATCACTAAATTATCAGTTTATTATATACATGTGTTTTGGTTTCTCAAAAGAGCAAATTTTATCCATATTTCTCAGCCAGCTTATCTAGATCTGTAATTTGGCCTTTTAATAGTATATCTAGACAGGAAAGCTGGGCACTAGTGAATGTAAGCATTTACATGAAGCAGAGACATTCAGGAGACATTTTCAGACACATTTTTTTTAGCTCGCCGAAGGCTCAAGATGAGCTATTATGATTGGTCTTCGTCTGTTGTGCGTTGTTCGTAAATGTTTCTTTAAATGACATTTCATCCTACACCACTGGTCCAAATTTAAAATAATTTCACTTGAATGTTCCTCCATAATGCCCTCTACCAAAATGGTTCCAGTCTGCCGAACATGAGGGCCACCAGAGCTCTAGATAAGAAATCTTTTTAAACATAGTCTCCTGAACCACTGGTCCAAATTTAAAATAATTTCATAGATTTGTTCCTCATGATGCCCTCTACCAAAATTACTCAAGTGGTTCCACTCAGCTGAACAAAAGGGCTGCCACAGCTCTAGATAATAAATATCTTTAAACCACATCTGGTCCTGAACCACTTGTCGAAAAATTCAAAATAATTTCACAGAAACAAGGGTTAAGAATATTAAGCAAAAGTTTTGAGCATAAAGCAGGGGTGTGGAAATAGCAAAATTTTATACTTGCCCAGGGACAAGGAAATGGCCATAATGTACTTGTCCAATGAAGATTTTACTTGTCCCAAAGAACAGACAATGCACAGAGCTAAGCTTAGCCCTTTCTTTGCTGATACCATATATAAACTCTTTAGAAACAGTATGGAACCAGATATAAACTCAGTTGAAAACAGTTTAGATCCAGATCAGCTGGCTTCTTCAGAAGCCAGCTGATCAGGATCCACACTGTTTTCCATACAACATGGCATTGTGAGTTCATGATAATTAATTAAACATGTAATACAGAATTGCATTAACTTTGTTTATGCTTGTCCTAGGAAAAGTAAATAGAAATTTTTGACTTATCCTGAATGAAATGGGACCAGGTTGGACAAGTCGGGCAGGGTATTTACACACACCTGAAAACGGCTTTTTAAATGTGGGAGTGCAGTGGCTCAGTGGTAGAGTGCTTGAATCGAGACTGAAAGTTTGCAGGTAAGAGCATCAATGGTATCACTGCGTTGTGTCCTTGAGCAAGACACATTAATTGTAACTTAGTACTGGTTCAACCCAGGGAGACCTATCCCGACGTAACTGAAATATTGTCGACTGGGATGTAAAGAATCAAATCAAACAAACAAAGCTTTTTAAATTTCTTATCACTCAATGAAAACATATACATCGGTAGTGGGTACTCGAATGAATGGTATCAGTAATATTTTTCTTTCCGGTACCAACAATGTATTTTTGGTCAAGAAAAATAAGAGAAAAAAATCATAAATATATTCTCATGTTTCAGTTGACAGTGCCCATCTACTGAGTGAGTTGATCAGTGCTGATGAGTGCAATGATTATGAGAGAGTGGAGGGTCTACTCTGTGGAACTGTAAAGCAGCTGCGTGACAACCGGTCAAAACCAGATCAGCTGGTCTACCTCACCCTCCTGAATCTGGCAAGGTCAAGGCCAAATATGTTCAATAGTGACATTGTCATAGAGGTAAGAATTAACCAATATCATAGATCCTAATAAGGAAATTTTATGAGCATAAAATTATAATTATTTTCTTACCCATCAATTTAAACATGTGTTTTGGGTGCTCAAATGAACCGTCTCATTGAGACGGTTCTTTTGAGTACCCCATTAAGATGGTTCTTTTGAGTATGCACAACATATGTTTTGGATGAGAAATAAAGAAAATGGTATCTGGAGGCCTGATAACACTGTGGTCATACTACTACGGCAATTTGGGGTTTGTCGCCCACTCTGGTGTTATAGTAAAATTACCTTCAAATAAAGGCTGACAAAATTGAGAACTTTCGAATATGTTTGCTTTGAGATTGCTGTTAGTCAACAACCTCTGTAATTATCCACGATGACAAAGCCGTAATTAGTTATTTCATACCTTGACATCAAACGTTAAAGTTTTCATATAATTTTAAAGCTTAAAGATACAATGTGAATTTGATGAACAAAAATCAACCGGAACCCAAACATTTTGGGGGCGTTTATCTGTGATTAAATGAAGAAATTAAACATGATGAGAATGTTACCTTAACACCGGAACAAGTGGTGAGACCAAAATTGCCGCAGTGGTATGACTAAAATGGATATTGTGGTGTATAAATATGGTATTTGAAGGGCTTTAATTGGTGTTTGAATTTTTAGGGTTAATTTGCTTAATATTGTATTGTTTCTTTCAGGCATTTTGTAGTTTATTGAAGAGAGACATGTCTCTGAATTTCAAGTCTAAAGGAAATGCCCTAGTGTCAGTGTTAGCTTGCAATGTTATGATGAAGGCATATAGTGAAGAGGAGAACTGGCCAGATGACTTTGTCAAGGTGGGTGACATTCAAGCCCCTAGATTATAAGGCTTAATTAAAGATTTTTTTTAATATATCAACCAAAACGTATATTGTGGGTACTCAAATGAACCATCTCAAGGAGATTGTTCATTTGAGCACCCTAGGGCTTTTTCAGCAATTTTGGGAAAAGGCCCCTGGCCAAATTGGGAAAAAATGACCGACATAGAACATAACAAGGGGAGCAAAATATGTCCTCAAAATCAAGTTATTTTAGAAGCATACCACTTAAGCACAAGTGTTTTAGTTATCATTCTGATATAGGTCATTGTTTCTCATAAGAAGTAGTGGTCTCTAAAAAATTTTTTTTATTTTTTTTTTTACTTTTCTTAATTGGGAAAAACAGACATGGTATTGGAAAAAATGGTGGCTATTTTCGACTGGGAATGGTGCCGTTATTTGGCCCCTAGAGAAAGGCAGAAAACCTGTATGGTATGTCTATATGGTATGTCTAAAAATATTCTCTGCAACCTTATTCACCCTCCTTTAGCCAAATACTCAAGCAATACTCATGAGAAAACTAATCTCACACAGTATTTTTGCACATTACTTTCAAGCGTTCATCAACTCTGACTAATTTGTTGTCTGTATAAATAATTTGTGATGACATTTTACCTGGAAATTAGATTGTGAAAAGTGTGTGTATCACTATTTTTTATGTGTAATTACAATAAGTGCTGCATACATAGGCAGTACACATTCCTATCTCCAGCACTGCTTATTCAATCAACAAAATAACTCTTTGTTCGCAGGCCTGGAAACAATTTTAAATTAATTTTCTTATTTCTCCGCCAAACTGTATGTTGTGGGTTTTAAAAAGGGCCGCCGCATTGAGATGATTATTTTGAGCGCCAAAATATATGTTTAGAATGACAGACAGGTAAATACATCCAATATTTGATGCTCAAATTATACTTATCTTTACTTGTGCAATCATGCCTCCAGATAAGAGGGGATGATTCCAGATTGTTTTCCTATTCCTCAATCCAAACATGTTGCGGGTACTCAATGAGACGGCTCTTTTGAGCACCCAAAACATATTTTAAGAATGATGTATAAGAAGTCAATTACAATTATACTCTCAAAATGTTACTTATCTGGACCTACAGTAAATGTTCTAAAATTTCGAACACTAGTTGCCTGCCAAAACAGTCTAGACAAACAGCGAAGACCCAGACCAGACTGCTATTCTGTCAAGCATTTTGTGAATTCCAGTCCTGAAAACCAACTATTTATTTGAGAAAAGAAAGAGAAAAGTGATTGAAATTTTAGAACATTTACCGCATGTGTGATGTTGTTTAGGTTTACATTGATGATGCTCTTGGTGAGAGAGTATGGGTTGATAGAGCTGACTGTAAAGGTTTTGTGGACAACATCATCACAGCGTTCAACACAAAGCTGCCAAAGTCAAGCATGCTGACTCTTGGAGATCCTGCAAAGTCAGAACAGGCTGGTTCTGGTAAGTTTATTCAGACTTTCTAAAAGTCCCTTTACCAACTTTTAGAGTCTATTCCTACTGTTTCCTACTTCTCAGAAAACCCCCATTGCTTCATCATTATACCCCCCGCAAACTTTGTTTTTGGTGGGTATACTGTTTTCACGTCCGTGCGTGCGTCCGTCCGTCCGTCCGTAACGTTTTGTTTCCTTAATATTTTGAAAAGGCATTGCTGGATTTTCATCAAACCTCGCAATCATGTTCATATATGCAAGACAAATACTTAAGCAAAAAAGTAAGGGCTAGGGGCCAATTCTATTAGAGTTATTTCCCTTTGTAGTTCTAAATGGCTTTTGTATAGGGTTTTATGCTTGTGCTATTATAGGCCATACACGGGCCGATCAACTCCTACCACAGCTTTTGATGGCACAATTTGATACTTTTCCTATACAATGTAGACACATTGACATATGCATGAAGGAGTTTGGTTCAGGAAAAATAATTTTTGACAAAATTACAGCTGTGAGAACTTAGACAATTTTTCCTTAATAAGGCTATTGTATATGCATTGATGGTGCCTTCATGGGCCGATCAACTCCTACCACAGCTTTTGATGGAGCAATTTGATACTTTGACTATTAAATATAGACACATTGAACATATGCATGAAGGAGTTTGGTTCAGAAAAAATAATTTTTGACAAAATGACAGCTGTGAGAACTTAGACAATTTTTCCCTAATAATGCTTTTGTACATGCATAGATGGTGCCTTCATGGGCTGATCAACTCCTACCACAGCTTTTGATGGAGCAATTTGATACTTTACCTATTCAATATAGATACATTGAACATATGCATGAAGGGGTCTGGTTGAAAAAAAGTAATTTTTGACAAAATGCCAGCTATGAAAACTTAGACAATTTTTCACGTATGTGGCTTTTGTATATGCATGGATAGTGCCTTTATGGGCCGATCAACTCCTACCACAGCTTTTGATAGAGCAATTTCATACTTTGCCACTACAATGTAGACATATTGAACATATGCACCAAGAAGTTTGGTTTGGAAAAAATAATTTTTGACAAAATGACAGATGTTAGAACTTAGACAATTTTCCCCTAGCAAGGCTTTTGTATATACATAGATGGTGCCTTCATGTGCCGATCAACTCCTACCACAACTTCTGATGGAGCAATTTGATATGTTGCCTATACAATATAGACACATTGAACATATGCATGAAGGAGTTTGGTTCGGAAAAAATAATTTTTGATAAAATGACATCTATGAGAACTTAGACTAGTTTTCCGATATAAGCTTTGATTTACCCTGTATAGAGCTTTCAGGTGTGAATAATTTTGACCTTAAAAAATGTTCCAGATTGCAAGCTTAAAATCATTTGCACAGATTCTACTGAAATCTTGTTTTCACAGATTCTACTGAAATCTTTTTTTCAAAACTAGGGTCTGCTGGTTTGAACTATCACTTGCCAAAACTTAAGTTTTTTCACTGACCCTTACTGAGCGGGGGGTATCTAATAAGCATTGCTTATTGACTTTTTTCATTTTGTCCTAAGGCCAGATTTTTTTTTACTAGTTGATTTACGGATATTTTTTCAGATCTAGGGTCGGGGGGATGAAAAAATAAATAAATAATCTGAAAATGACCAGTTGACCAGTCAACTGGTCATTTTCAGAGTGTTTTTTTTTTCAGAGCTTTTTTTTTTCTTTTTTTTAATATTCCAGAAAAACAGTAAAACTAGTAAAGTAAACCTTAAATATTTCATCATTTACCTAAAAATCTGGACAGGACAGTCACTTTTAACAGTGTCATTCTCAAAAATGCACAGACAGAACCTCAAAAATATATACTCATGTCCAATGAAAACGCACCACTTTTCAGATGAGCAAAGTTGTGGCCTTTCGAAAGCTGTGCAAAATTGTGTTGTTTATGATTATTATTTAGGACAAATGCAATGTTTTCGCACAAAAATTCCAATTCCAGTGACTCTGTTAACACATGAAGTAACATCAGCCTCCAAATTGCGTTAATCGCGTTTTGGGCGTCTACAAAAAGACTCCAAAATCACGTTTAAGTGTTTTCTGTTTGCCAGTAGATACCCTGTTATTTCGCTACAACTTTGACAGTTGTGACGCAACACCTTACACTACACTAACGCGAAAAATGTCACTATGAAAGCTTAAATATGGCATGGTCCGTCAAAACTCGACATAATTTTTTTTTAAAATTGCGATTTCTATAGTCCTAGTGTTCTACATGCACAATGCTGATTTTCATCATGCAAACCCACACACATGCAAAGTGTCATCAAAATCATCAAAAAAATTGATGTTGCATCTTCGACGTCAACTTTGAGCGCGTCGCTAGCCATTGTTCGCAAAGCTAGCGTTTTAGATCTTCTTAAATGTGTGTTCATCTGTTGGTGTGAGTATTATCACACATAAAGTTCAACATAGATACTCTTAGGTTTGTGTATGCAAGCTTTTAGAGATTGTTGTATATAAAAAAAACGTTGATACTTACGCTCCGTCGATGTTAAAGACCCACTACACGAGCTAGAAATCTTCTTGCTATGACCTTGTCGTAATTTTGCATCGGTAAAAGAATGAATCCTTGAATGTCTCGATTTTACGGGCTAGTCAAACTGATGCTAGTGACGTCACATCGTGAGGTTATAGCCGATTTCAAGGAAGATGACTATTCCTGGCTATCAATTTAGAGATTCTTTACAATTTATGCACAGAAAAATGCGAGAATAATGCTTTTGAAAATTCTGACACATTTGATGGCTGGTTGTGTGACTTCCGTTTTGATGGTTGTTTTGTTAAATGCTTCCAGCACGTGTCATCGGTGATCATTTGGTTTTAAAGACCTATCAGTAACTTACGGAATGGCTACAGTACAATAAGATGCAATTGCAAAAATAAAATGCTATGTTGTTAGAAAAATATTGTCATTTTTGTAGGTGGTGCGTTTTCATTGGACATGAGTATATTATTTTTTTCAACCAAGCAAATAATATTTAGAGTCAGCAGATAAAATATAAAAATAATTTTAGAAATTAAATTTTATTACAGTAGGAGGGTTTGTAAATCAATTACAAGGTAATAAAAAAAAATTCTGGCCTAAATTGGTTTCAGGAAAGGTCATGATCATAGGAGAGTCATTATCCCTTGAGTTTCAGGAGATAAACATAGCCATATAACAAACAATACAAGGGTTGCCATGTCACTTCCAAATTATGATACTCTTTCATAAAATGATTTGCTTATCTTGCAATGGCAAAATGCCTGTCCCCATGTTGAAATAATCCTTTCTTTTAGAGGTAGATCAAAATTGGAAATCTTTGTGTGAAAAAAATGCAAAGAAAGTGACTTCAAGATTTTTGTTCACCCTATTCCCACCATTCACAACAAAAGTCATCTGCTCTTTCATCTGCTAACCCTTAAAGGGCCAAGTAAAAATGCATCTGAAAATGTCATCTGCTGAAGTTGTTTGCTGCAAATAACTGCCTAACACTACTGATGAATTTAGTATAGAAGCAAACAGTGTGGACCCAGAACAGACTGCTCCTATAGGAACAGTCTGATCTGGGTCCACACTGTTTGTCACAGATGCTTCTTAAACATTTCAGCAGATGAGAAAAGCAGATGTCTTTTGTTGCGATTGGCACATTAAGGGCTAAATTGGTTTCAGGAAAGGTCAGGATCATAGGAGAGTCATTATCCCTTGAGTTTCAGGAGATAACCATAGCCATTTAACAAACAAGGGTTGCCATGTCACTTCCAAGGAATGATACCCTTTCATAAAATGATTTGCTTATCTTGCAATGGCAAAGACAAACAATCCTTTCTTTTAGAAATTTAGAGGTTGATCAAAATTGGAAATCTTTGTTTGAAAAAAAAATTGCAAGGAAAGTAACTTCAAGATTTTTGTTCACCCTATTGCAACCATTCACAACAAATATCATCTGCTCTCTCATCTGCTAATATACTAAGGACTCCAGGGAGGGGATATTTTCACCTAGTATATTTTTGTATCATAGCCAGTCCTACAGTTGGTATAGAAGATGATGAGAAAGTCATGGAAGTGGACAGTGAAAAGTCAGCAGCCGGCGCCACAGAATTACAGAACATAGCAGTTACTCCCAGGTCAGTATAAAACAGAATGGGGTCAGTTGATAAGGGTGGGGCATTGCAAATATTCATACTTGTGTTATGAAATTGGGACTGACACCCTTAATACAATGAATCAAATGCCATATCACATCATTTAGGTATCATGCATCCCCTTTGTGTGGAAGTGAATGCATGGAACTTGCATGTAGGTGAATATTTCTCTTATTACATGTTCCTTGGGCTGTATAGAATGTGGGTGGGGTATCAGCTTTGCCTCGTATATTTCGCGCTTGGTAAGAATGGAGAACCAGTTTACCGTTGGTAATTCTACCATTTCTGGTCATGGCACTTACCGTTTCTACTGTTCTGGTAGAAACGGTAAATTCCAGCCAATCGCGTCACGTTAATTCTACCAAGATTACCGTTGACGTCACTTACCGGGACGTTCGAACCGAGCGTTCATTCCTGTCTTGTCTTGCTTCATGAGCGGCTGCATCTTTGTCGATCTCATCATCTTCTCTTGTTTATGAACTTATTCTCTCACTTCTCTCGATTACATCAATTCAAACTGAAAGTGAGTCTTACGATCTGTCATATTGCAGTCTGTTTTATTTGAGATCTTAGCATTTCGTCGAAATATTAGCAGTTTATCGTCTTCGCGGAGATTGTAAACAAAGTGATGATTCTGGCCATAGCGAGCTATCGATGTCCAGATTTATGATAATCCTTCCGAGTTTATTGGTCCGATAACAGTGACCTGTCGTTTGCGACATCCATGTTTTGATTAAGCACATGTTTGAACTATTGATTTACGCATATTGTGACGTATTAGGTATAAAAGCGAGGCAGGCTGAACTCCCCAGTACCACGTATTTTATGTTTACTTAAGCTATTATTCAGGGGTCTTGATAAGTGACTTTGTTAAAGGGCAGAGCATAAATAAATCTAACTTGTCAACCCTAAAATATCTTGCTTATCTCTCTTACTCAGTTGAGCCCATTTTAATATATTTATTGAGCAAGACTTGGAGTTCTGTCATTTTAGGATTGCACTGCACTAGTTGAGCACCTTCCTGAGACAATCATTATAGGTGCTAGCTCATGCTAGGTTTAATCTGACATCTATGACACAAGTCAAAGTCTTGCACTAGACCATATGGACCTTGCCTCAAACTGGCTGGTGCATGATTTCATATGAAATTCCCACACCGCTTCATATGCGCCTTGTGATATCTGGCACATATTTTATGAGCCTTGCATTTCTGGCCCATACTTTATGAACCTTGCACTTGCTGGTTCATATCCTTCACAAGTTATCTGTAGCACTGAACGCATATCACCTTTGCACGTCAAATAGTGCTAGCAAGGCGAAAAGCGTAACACTTGTATTAAATACCATATAGTACAAATGTATTAAAACATTTTAAACTTGACTTTTGACTCCAAGGTTGTATCAACGTGAATCTTTCACTGCATGGTCAAATTGGCGATCTAAAACCTTACTTTTCATCTACACACCATTGGCAAATGAACACCCTCCATCAAAAAATGTAAGAGGAGTAAGTGTTACGAGCCAAACAGGATTTTAAGTATATTTGAAATTGACCTTTGACTCAAAGGTCATTTGAGCAATCTGAAACATTCAATGCTATTTACGCACGAAGACAATCATTGAGCCAAATATGAATACCCTCCATGCAGTTCCATTTATGACAGGATATTCAGAGACTAGATGATATCGGAATAAAGTATTAAAACAGTTATGAGAAAGATTAGAATGCATAGTCATTCTTTGACTTTGTTGAATTTCTGAAATAGCCACACCTTAAGAGCAGCCTGAATTGGGTCTAAATTGTTTGCACATGCAGACTGATCTGGGTCTAAATGGTTCCCACAATGCATTCTGATCTGGATCTAAGTTGTCTGCAGATGCTTTTCCTGTCTTTGTTATTTGGTTCCAGTACTCGAAGAGTTAAACATGCTCAGTTATCTGGTAGATAAGTTATCTAATATTTCCCTAACCTTTCATCTTATTCAGTACTTTGTGTAAGGAAACAATGAAGGCTTTGGGAAGATTTATAGGCTCATCGGAGTATTTGCTGATACTCCAATGAGCGTATAAATCTTCCTATAAGCTTGTCTATACAAAAACCAAGTTCTGATGAGCTGGCTCATGCAATGTTTTATTTTATTTCTAGGTTTCCCTATCAGGTTGGTAGTATTGAGTGTTTTGTGATGGAGATAGTACGGGATCAGCTTGCTAAGAGACAGTTGATGGATGCCTCAGCTAAATCTCTCATCAAACTCATGACAGCTACTTGTGGGTACAGTGATGTTAGACAGCTTGCCTCACAGAAACTGGAGTTATGGTTACAAAACCCTAAGGTAATGTATGATGAGGCCAACATAAGTTAAATATCCAATAAGACACATAAGAGCCTCACCAGTGTCACTGCGTTGTTGTCCTTGAGCAAGACACATTTATTCTAGCTTAGTATTGGTTCAACCCAGAAAGACCTGTCCCTGTTTAACTGAAAGATTGAATTAAATTAAATTAGTTACATTACCTGTTTACAAAATCTTGTATTGTGTTAGGGTATTGTGTGAATTAATTTGTTCAAGTAAGTATTTTTTAATCAAATTTTATTGCTATTGTTACAAACTTTTCAGTACTTTTTCACCCATTTTTAGCTCACCTGAGCCGAAGGCTCAAGGTGAGCTATTGTGATTGGTCTTCGTCCATCGTCTGTCCGTCCGTTAACTTTTTCTTTAAACGACATCTCCTCCTGAACCACTGGTCTTAATTTCATATTACTTCACATGAATGTTCCCCATGATGCCCTCTTTGAAAATTGCATAAATGGTTCCGCTCCACTGAACAGGAGGGTCGCCAGAGCTCCAGATAAGAAATCTTTTAAACAACACCTCCTCCTGAACCACTGACCCAAATTCAAAATAATTTCACAGAATTGTTTCTCATAATGCCCTCTACCAAAATTGCACAAATGGTTTGGCTCTGCTGAACAAAAGAGCCGCCAGAGCTCCAGGTAAGAAATATCTTTAAACGGCATTTCTTGAAACACTAGTTCAAATTAAAAATAATTTCACAGAATTGTTCCTCATGATGCCTTCTACCAAAATTGCACAAATGATTCCGCTTGGCTGAACAGAATGGTTGCCAGAGCTCCAGATAAGAAATATCTTTAAAACGCATCTCCTCCTGAAACACTGGTCCAAACTCAAAATAATTTCACAGAATTGTTCCTATTGATACCCTCTGCTAAAATTGAACAAATGGTTCCCCTCCACATAACAAAAGGGCCACCAGAGCTCCAGATAAGAAATGTCTTTAAACGACATCTCCTGAACCACTGGTCCAAATTTCACATAACTTCACATGAATGTTCCCCATGATGCGCTCTTTCAAAATTGCATAAATGGTTCCGCTCCACCGAACAGGAGGGTTGCCAGAGCTCCCCATAAGAAATCTTTTAAACAACATCTGCTCCTGAACCTATGGCACAAATAAAAAAAGAATTTCACAGAATTGTTCCTCATAATACCCTCTACCAAAATTGCACAAATCGTAACACTACGCTGAACAAAAGGGCTGCCAGATATCCAAATAAGAAATACCTTTGAACGGCAATTCCTCCTGAACCACTGGTCCAAATTCAAAATAATTTCACAGAATTGTTCTTCATGATACCTTCTACCAAAATTGCACAAATGGTTTGGGTCTGCTGAACAAAGGGGCGGTCAGGGCTCTAGATAAGAAATGTCTTTAATCGACATCTCCTTTTGAACCACTAGTCCAAATTCCATATTACTTCACATGAATATTCCCCATGATGCCATCTTTCAAAATTGCATAAATGGTTCTGCTGCACCAAACAGGAGGACTGCCAAAGCTCCAGATAAGAAATCTTTTAAACGACATCTCCTGAACCACTGACCCAAATTTAAAAAAAAAATCGCAGAATTGTTCCTTGTGATGCACTCTACCAAAATTTCACAAATGGTGCCACTCCACTGATCAGTCATTCTCAGGTGAGCGACCCAGGGCCCAAGGGCCCTCTTGTTACTTTTTAATAAACTGAAAGGTTTAAAAAAGTTGTTTGAGTTTAGTGTTGCTACTACATTGTATGGTGGGTTTGGCATAAGAAAAAAACACAGACTTTTTTTTTAAAATGTGTTTTTTAATGTAGATATCTGGGTCGGCCCAAGAGTTATTGGTGTCAGTGTTTATGGACTGGATTAAACATGGCGCCAGTGAAATTGAGGTGGTTGCTCTGCTTATAAAGTTCAATTTTAATTTTCAATGCAATTCCAATTTTTTCAGTTGGCTAGAGCAGCCCAGGAATTGTTAATGTCAGTGTGTATGAACTGTAGTCAACATGATGTCAGCCATATTGAGGTGATAGCTCTGCTTATCAAGATCAATTTTAATTTTCAATGTCGTTTCAATTTTTTCAGTTGGCTAGAGCAGCCCAGGAATTGTTAATGTCAGTGTGTATGAACTGTAGTCAACATGATGTCAGCCATATTGAGGTGATAGCTCTGCTTATCAAGATCAATTTTAATTTTCAATGTCGTTTCAATTTTTTCAGTTGGCTAGAGCTGCCCAGGAATTGTTTATGTCAGTGTGTACGAACTGTAGTCATCATGATGCCAGCAATATAGATCAGTTTCATTTTTCAGTGTAATTTCAATTTTTTTCAGTTGGCTAGAGCAGCCCAGGAATTGTTAATGTCAGTGTGTATGAACTGTAGTCAACATGATGCCAGCGATATTGAGGTGGTTGCTATGCTTATCAAGTTCAGTTTTAACTTTCAATGTAATTTCAATTTTTTCAGTTGGCTAGAGCAGCCCAGGAATTGTTAATGTCTGTGTGTATGAACTGTAGCCAGCATGATGCCAGCGATATTGAGGTAATAGCTCTGCTTATCAAGATCAGGATGAAGACTAAACCACTTATCAACCATTACTTGAACTGTATGAGGTAAGGAAATATCATTATTGGCCTTATAAGCGTACACACTGTAAAACCTGTGTTAAACGGCCACTCAAAAATAGGCAAAACAAAGATCTTAATGACATATGGTAGCTTAATGAAGGTCGAAAGTTTTGCAGAATGCTCCCTTTGGAGCATTCTGCAATACTTTTGACCTTCATTAAGCAATAATCGGTCCTGAAAACCATTTTTTGGTCTTTTTGAGAGTGGCAGTTTTACACAGAATTTACTGTACTTTTATTAGTGCACATTGAGTAATTTACAGGTTGTTTAAACTATATGAATCTCTGATTTCCAGTCAGTCCTGACTGAGCCACATTATATGAATCATGTATTTTCTGTCCCTTTTAGGGAGCTGATGGGCCAACATACAGAGAACTTGAGGATGGTGTTGACCCATACAATCTACAATGAGTTGTCTACATCCAGAAATCCTAACAACATGTCTCTGATAGGAGTGGTATTCCAATCACGTCCAGAATCAGCTGCAAGGGTAGGTTCATATGCTTGATAGTTTCAAACAAGACATTTATCATTTTGGACTAGTCACGAGAAAACCTGTCTTCGAGGTTGCCAACAAAGTATGACTCAAAACCAGGCTGCTACGCTACAGAAAATAGCTGGAATATTGACATATTGTATGAAGCAAGTTTAGTTATTATACTTTGCAGGGGGCAAATAACAAAGGTGCTGATCAGACTGTGTGGATGCACAGACTGGTCTGCACCTTTGTTGACTGCATATAACAAAGTCAGGTTTTCTTGTGGCTAAGCCCATTTTGTACCTGACGGATATTTATAACATCTATAGGGAGTACAGCAGCTCAATGGGTAGAGTGCAGGACTAGTGACCAAGAGGTAGAGGTTTCCATTCCCACAGCCAGGGCGTAGTTGTGTCCTTGAGTAGGACACTTTAACTTTATTGTATAGTACTGGTTCAACACAGGAAAACATCCGGAGTCCTAGAATTGACTGAAAAAATGTTGACTGGGGCGTCAAGAGTCAACGTAAACACACTTGACAATCAAGTGGAGACCTGTATATATGGCAAAACAGAGGCAAAAAAGAATGCTGCTCAGGCTGTCTTGATTCCTTAAAATGTTTGCATCGTAACAATCTGGTTTACCCATGATATGCTGGGCGTGGACATATCCTATTGATCCAGATCAGCTGGCTTTTCAGAAACCAGCTGATCAGGATCTGTACTGTTTGCACCATTGTTGTAAATATTTCAATTTTGCTAGTAACTGAAACTCTGCAAAGTAATTGGACAGGAATAAGAGAAGAGTGTAGTACATATAAAATCCACCATGAAAAGGGTTTAGAATACATACCCATGTTTGTAAATATTGTAAACATTGTTTTGTTACTACAGATTTTGGCAGAGATATTCCAAGATCTTCTTGTAAATAAAGATGACTACCTGCGGGCCTTAAGAGCTTTATTTAGAGAGGTTGTTAGATCACTAAGACATGATATCAATTTCTCTGCCTTCTGTCTCGGGCTGATGCAAGAGAGAACTGAACCAAAGTTTACAGACATGGAACCAGTATTTAAGGTAAGTGATAATACTATGAATTATTTGCATACTGGGTCATTTTTCATGGTTGTTGTATAGGGATTTTTTTATTATAAAAATTGCCCCTTTTTGAAATATTTTTCATTTATCCCAATCAGATCGTCAAACAGTTTGGATCCAGATTAGCCCCCACATTTTGCTGGACTTGATCTGGTTACAAACTGGTTGAAAAAAATATCAGCAAGGAAAGAGTTAATAAACCAGTCCTTGTAACTTGAATTTTTGGGAAGACATTTTTTCAGAATATCATTCCTAGTTTCACAATGATATTTTTGTAAAGCACACTGAAGGGGGGGGGATGGATGAGTTATTAAAGTGGAAAAGGCAATATATGAAACATGCACACATACTCACAGGTACCACATTCAGACACATACACTCATTTGCACAGACACAACATATATACATAGATGCATATGAAAATACATTTCCAAGATCTGGCTAGGCATCTTCTGATTTAATAGAAATAAATACAGTAAAACCTGTCTTAAGCAGCCACTCAAAAAGAAGACCAAAAATTGGTTTTCAAGAGCGATTATCGCTTAATGCAGGTCAAAAGTATTGCAGAATGCTCGCTTGAGCATTCTGCAATACTTTCGACCTTCATTATTTTAAAGCTACCATTTGTTTTTAAGACCTTTGTTTTGTCTACTTTTGAGTGGCTGTTTAAGACAGGTTTTACTGTAGGTCTAATCTCATAGATATCAAAGTCAGCATGTTTGCTTAGGCTTCCAGATAAGAATGTGTTATTAAAATATTTTTTTTATTTCTCAACCAAAATAGATGTTGTTGGAATTCAAAATAATTATCTCAATGAGCTCCAAAAAATATGCTTAAACTTTTGCTAAGAATAAAATAGTATTTTTGTGTTCAGAAAGCTTGCTTATCTAGACCTATGGTTGTCGTTAACAAAATAATAATTACAGTAAAACCTGTTTAAAATGGCCACTCTCAGAAAGACAAAAAAAATGGTTTTGAAGACCTATTATCTCTTAATGCAGGTCAAAAGTATTGCAGAATGCTCCATGGGGAGCATTCTGCAATACTTTTGACCTTCATTAAGCTAATGTTTGTCATTTAGATCTTTGTTTTGTCTATTTTTGAGTGGCTGATTTACACAGGTTTTACTGTATTTTATAAAAT
The DNA here is from genome assembly GCA_964019695.1 of Loripinus fragilis. Lineage (NCBI taxonomy): Eukaryota > Metazoa > Mollusca > Bivalvia > Lucinida > Lucinidae > Loripinus > Loripinus fragilis. Next base: position 23,314,087 of record OZ026516.1, read on the forward strand.
GAGGCATTTTGTGTGAAAGTCTGTTAGTTCCAGATGCAAACAGCAAAGGTTCAGATGAGCCTTAGCATGTGAACAGACTCTTCAGATTAGCAATTTGTTGTTTGCTGTTAATACATTCAAAGTTTTATGATTTTAGCTTGTCTCTATACAGTGTTGTGCCTAGGTCAAGATTTCTGGGGGACATTTGCTAACTCTGGGGGGACACACCAAATCTGACCGATTTTTTTTGCCGGTTTAATTGAATACAGTTTCCAGTCATAATCTCAGGTAGTTTCCGTTCGTCATTACATAATTCTGTACTTGATTTCGAGGTTTTTGCTTGACAATGGGTGTATATGTCAGAGCAGTAGTTTCTGCCATTGCCATAGTTATTAATTTGCCTGCAAGTTTTCTATTTCTATATTAAATAGCTTTTGCGGAAGAAAATTTGTTTTTTCCGCCATTTTTGCAGTATTAGACTGATTGAGAAATCAATATGCTATGCATTATTACCATTGTTAATTACTGGGAGCACAGTCTAAATTGTGCTATTTACTTACCTTTACTAGGTTGCGCTTAATACCGAAATGGTTATAAACAGCAAAAAAAACAGCAGATTTTTGACGGTGCGCCCATAGGCCCGCGCTGGGTGCGTTTTAAATGGACACTGATGGAAAACTCAGGAAAATCCCACAATGCCAAGCTCTAGGCACAACACTGTTTGTAGCTGGGCAGGGTAGGATGGTTTGTGTCTTATTAGATAGTGTATCCAGTTGACAGGTTATATTGTGATGTGGCTCAAATGATTTTCTACATGTATTTATAAAGGATTGCAAGTAAAAGATTGCCAATTATTGTCATTCTAGGAGCGGTACTTGGTGTCAATAGCAGACTTGGTAACACTGAGTGTATTACAGGCTATTACCCCATCTCTGAGAGAAGCGGTATCAGCAATAGCTAGAGGAGACAGGAAAGGTATATCAATAGCATACCTGGTCACACTGAGTGTGTTACAGGCTATTACCCCATCTCTGAGAGAAGTGATATCAGCAATTACTAGAGGAGACAGGAAAGGTAGGTCAATAGCAGACCTGGTCATATTGAGTGTGTTACAGGCTATTACCCCATCTCTGAGAGAAGCAGTATCAGCAATAGCTAGAGGAGACAGGAAAGGTATGTCAATAGCATACCTGGTCACACTGAGTGTGTTACAGGCTATTACCCCATCTCTGAGAGAAGCGGTATCAGCAATAGCTAGAGGAGACAGGAAAGGTAGATCAATAGCAGACCTGGTCACACTGAGTGTGTTACAGGCTATTACCCCATCTGTGAGAGAAGCGGTATCAGCAATAGCTAGAGGAGACAGGAAAGGTAGGTCAATAGCAGACCTGGTCACATTGAGTGTGTTACAGGCTATTACCCCATCTCTGAGAGAAGCAGTATCAGCAATAGCTAGAGGAGACAGGAAAGGTATGTCAATAGCATACCTGGTCACACTGAGTGTGTTACAGGCTATTACCCCATCTCTGAGAGAAGCGGTATCAGCAATTGTTAGAGAAGACGGGAAAGGTAGGTCAATAGCAGACCTAGTAACACTGAGTGTATTATAGGCTATTACCCCATCTCTGATAGAAGCAGTATCAGCAATAGCTAGAGGAGACAGGAAAGGTAGGTCAATAGCAGACTTGGTCACACTGAGTGTATTACAGGCTATTACCCCATCTATGAGAGAAGCCGTATCAGCAATAGCTAGAGGAGACAGGAAAGGTATGTCAATAGCAGACCGGATCACACTGAGTGTATTACAGGCTATTACCCCATTTCTGAGAGAAGCAGTATCAGCAATTGCTAGAGGAGACAAGAAAGGTAGATCAATAGCAGACCTGGTCACACTGATTGTACTGCAGGCTATTACCCCATCTCTGAGAGAAGCAGTATCAGCAATAGCTAGAGGAGACAGGAAAGGTAGGTCAATAGCAGACCTGATCACACTTAGTGTGTTACAGGCTATTACCCCATCTCGGAGAGAAGCAGTATCAGCAATAGCTAGAGGAGATAGGAAAGGTAGGTCAATAGCAAAGCGGATCACACTTGCTATTACCCCATCTCTGAGAGAAGTGTTATCAGCAATAGCTAGGTAGGTCAATGTATTACAGGCTATTACCCCATCTCTGAGAGAAGCCGTATCAGCAATTGCTAGAGAAGACAGGAAAGGTAGGTCAATAACAGACCCGAATCACACTATATATAGATATGATACTACTTATAAGCGAATAACAAAGGCGCTGATCAGACTGCGTGGAAATGCAGGCTGGTCTGCGGCTGTATTGTTCGCAAACCCCCGGAGACAAGTTTTCTGGCGACGAGGCCCATATATACTTAGTTATTAGTTTGCACTGCTTATCATTAACCTCAGGTTGGGGGATTTGCCATCTCCTCTGTGAGATGACTATTTTTATGTCTGCTACATATATTCCAGGGCACTTCAGACAATATTTTTTCATGTAGGGAGCAGTCTGATCTGGTTCCATATTGTTTACAACATAGGCTACCTAAAACATAAACAGATGAGATGAGCAAACAACAAAAGTCGTGACTGGTGGGAGAAAGGTTACACTTAATTGAGTCGGTATAAAGGTGCAATAGTTTTAAAAATGTGACTGTTTTGTCTGCTCAAATAAGGCAATAATATACAGTTAGGGGTAATAGTTTTGACTATACTACAAACAGGCATGAAATAACTGTTTTATTACCCAACCCTGTTGATGAAATACTTAGCAGCGTTTCTTGAATCTGGTTGCTGAAGACGATGCGGTTTTGTTGCAAAACAGAAAATTTCACCAAATCTGCTCAATTTTGGTCTCAAAATTTTCCGCTCGTTCTAACTAAGAAAACGAGTACCCACACTATGTTTCTGACCATAAACAACGAAGTTATTGGAGTTTAAAGTTACCATAGCATGGCTCATTTTCACCACTGTCGTGCATGTCGACAAGCCCCTGTGTGTTTTTTAACAGTGAAGAGGGAAACCAGGCCATGGTATAGTGCCAGTCAATACGGTAAATCTTGTATTAGTTCGTACACTCGAATAGTTCGTACACCATAAATTATTCCATGGTGGTCGGACCAAAATGTCATGTATTAGTTCGTACAGTGGTCATTTTCCGATTTGTAATTTTTAATAGTTCGTACACAACGGTTTTTCCCTTCATTTGGTACCTGCATGACTTTTAATCGGTGTGTCTACGATAGTTTCGTTTTTCTTCCGTCGAGCACGCCAGTTAACAAACATATGAGCGGAACAGGAGTGTTTCTCCTGTCAGTGCGACCGTCAGTGTCGCTAACATGCATCCAGCATTGATGCATTCCCTATTCCCTGATAAACGCTAGGTTCAATGAACGTCGGACTGATGCAAATTTGCACGCTTTTGTCGCCATCATTGGAGATGTTTTGTCCAGTCATGACAAAAATCAAATACATGTACACGACCATATGCGCGTGCACACAGTGTCCTAAATTGATTGAGCCTTTCTGATCTTTCTGTGTCATAAACATTCTCGAAACGGGAATCTAAGCATGTCAATTCTTATGCGAACAAAATCCACAGCTTATTTTAGCGTAATTTCCTCTTGGCGACTATTAAATCGAGAGAACACACACGCGCGTGTGTGCAACATGGAGAACTTCTACGCAATGCCCATGTATCTTTTTGTTTGAATCACTGGATCCGAGCATGATGAAACCATATCACAAATGTGATCAGCGAAAGCTCGAGAGAGCCTGTGTTTTGTGCAATCTCGTCAGGGTCTCGCTGCTCACTAACTCAAAATTTTGAAGTGGATGAAGACTAGGGCCGAAAAAATCTAGACATCTACGTACTCCCACTAATAAGCTGTGCTTTAAAGATGCGAACATCAATTTTATAGGAGTTAGATTGTTTTCTAAGTTCACCAAAACGCGCACGCAATAAGCGTAATAAAATAACTCTATACATTGTATATCCAATGGAACTTTTACCAAACAAAGACCACACTGATGAGCCTAGCGCGGCGTCCTCATGAAATTTAATTATGGATTTAACACATTAAATGATTCCTGTGATCATCACACGTACGCACAGACGCACAAACCAAGATATAAATTGATTTTGGCATGCTTCTGCATCATGCTTTACATTGGGCTGTCAATGAAACCAGCCAGTTCATGAGATTATGGTACCTCTCGAACATGCAACCTGCGAAGGCTCAGACGAGCCTGCAAATCCGCACAGGCTTGCCAGGGGCATAACTGCTCACATACACATAGAAGGAACATGTCTAAAGTTGGGCTTATAGTCCCACTAGGTGGCTGTGTATAATACACCAATGATAAGAAAAAAATGTACGAAAAAGCGTCTCGTTTATGACTAAATTTATACAGTCCGAGTATACTAAATTTGCAACATCTTATATCAAGAAACTCGACTGTGTTGTATGCAAACAACAAAGGCGCAGATCAGCCTGCGCATCTGCACAGTCCTATCCATTAGCTCTAGAAAGTATGATAGCTAAACCTGCTACATGCAAAAAAAAATAATTTCCACCGTCAGACATGCGTGCGCGGATCCAAGACAATTCCAACGGGGGAGGGGGGTCGAATTGCTTCTCGAAGGAGGTTCGTTCCAGTTCTTCTTCTGGGAAACAAATGACAGCTTATGATTTTCCAGGGGAGGTCCGGACCCCCCTGCCCCCCTCTGCTTCCGCCCATATCAGAGTTTCAAACAGTTTGAATTCACATTTATTTATTTTATTAGTAAGACATATTTGCTGGGCCTGGTCAATTCACAAACCATCTGCTAATTATATCAGCTGACGTCAAAGGCAAAGACAGCATCTTTTTAAGATCAAAGAGACCGCTCACTTCAACTCCGGCCATGTGTTGTTTTAGTGTTTGGGGTCGCACGTGGTGGCCTTGACGCAAGAAAATGTACATGACAAATTAAGCTGAGCCTTGTGTCCAGTTTGTAGGACATGTAAACAGTGGCCCAGATCGGAATTCTTAGGCCTATGAACAGGGTCGCCACTGTTTGCTTACAGAATCAAAATTTAAAAAAAGATACCAACCAACGATGACACACGCGGATCCAGAAAAAATTTTCAGAGGGGGTCCAACTTTTTTTTTCTCCAAAATACCACTAAATTCGAGCCATCATTGGCCCGCCAGCGAAACGTCATTTAAATGGCGTTTCACTGGCCCAACATTGAATGCTGGCTTGGTAGCTTTGTGATTTTTCAGGGGATCCGGACCAGTATTGCTAAGAAACCCTATATTTTTGTGATTTTTCAGGGGGGTGGGGTCGGGACCCCCTGCTCCCCTCTGGATCCCCACATGGACGACTAAAACGGAAATGAGCTGTCGGGTCTATAGGTCCTGCTGTTCAGGAGGGCCAGCTACACGAGATAGGATAGCTTGGTGTTCAAATAGCAGTGCAAAGACTAGCATGCGCATCCAACTCTGTTTTGGCTGTTAAAGAGTCAGTATGATAGATCCCCTGCGAAATCCAATTTTCACCTTGTGTAACCAGGCCTCAATTAACGAAAGACAGGTTTTCTCATGTAATGGCTTTTCCATGATCATGACGAAGTGCGGGATGATTGCCATTATCATAATCTTTAGAATGCTAACGCGAAACGGGTGTGCGAGCAAGCTGAGCATATTACGTTGCCACAAGAAATGGAATACGACGTCACGATGAAGACTCGAACCAACCTATGCAGAAATATAGGTGATTATACAAAGCCTTTAAATGGAGTAAGCATTCGCAAAGACGTAAGTTGTGGGTCTTTTTACAATACGAAGGCTACTCTCGTTCGTTCCAGTTGTTCATATTTCACATTTGGAATTCGTCATTTTCATTTTCAGTTTTCATTCGGAACGCGCACTGCACATCAAGTAAAAATCAAATCAATAAATGAGTCAGTGCATGCGTACGTCTAACCTGTCGGACTGAATGTACGTACGCATAGATCATAAACTATTGTCTTGTCTACTTCCGTGTTGCATTTTCGAGGGTTCTAAGAAACTAAGAATCTACATGCTTTTACCTGTACCATGACCCAAAATATACGAGCTAGTCGTCTGTAGTGAACAGAAGTTGTATTTTTTGTGTTGTGATTCCAATCAAGACAATTGTCATAGAACGAGTCTGACTTGTATGACCACAACGAAACACCCCTTCCATAAAGTATAACCGGGTGTATCGCACGTTGCATGTGAGTCTTAGCAGAAAAAAATTTGGTTGAAACGGCACAGTAGGTCAGCGACTTTTATGTTCAATCTTTCACCATGCTATTAAGAATGTTAATTTAATTGAAAATACTAATCAGACAATCAATCTGTGCTGAGGCTAAAAGGATACCCAGAAATTCCTCCCTCTTTGGCAATTTTTGCATGTTTTGGCCCCGTTTTATCGAGCTTCAGAATTTCATTGTATTAGTTCATACAGTGCCGTTTTCCAGAAAAAAATAATTTTTATTAGTTCGTACACAGAGAAAAATAATTATTTTTTACTGTACGAACTAATACAAGATTTACCGTAGTCAAATTTATGGACTGGTCAATAGTTCAGTGACTCATGACATAGCAAAAAATAGACAATTACTCTGTAGTCTGTATATAGACGGTTGGGTAATAATCACAAATATGAAAGTCAGTCTTTAAGTAAGCATATACAGCTTTCTAGTGTGGCTACAGGTCCAAATTTTAATCTGACCCTTTCATACATTCATTTGTAGTATATGTTAGCAGCGAAGGCTGGCCAGACTATCCATGTACACAGGCTATATGTGGAGCTCAGTGGCTCATTTGGCAGAGCGTTAGACTGGAGATTGAAGGGTTGCTAGTTCGAGCTTAGTACTGCTCAACCGAGGAAGAACTGAAAAATTGTTGACTGGGACGTAAAGAATTAAACTAAACAAACAAATACACAGGCTATATAGCTTCCTGCAGCAAGTGGCTGTTTTCTGAGAGATTCTTTTTGTCATCTGCTGCAGCAGTGATTTATGCTTTGAATGCTTTAAAATGATCAATATGTATAGATATTTAAGTCCTTTATAACTACAGTAAAACCTGTCTTAAGTGGCCACTCAAAAAGAAGACCAGAAATGGTTTTCATGGCCAATTATAGCTTAATGCAGGTCAAAAGTATTGCAGAATGCTCCCCTTAATACCTTCGACCTTCATTAAGCTACCATTTGTCATTAAGATCTTTGTTTTGTCTATTTTAAGTGGATGCTTCAGACAGGTTTTACTGTACCAGCAGCTAGTGGCTGATATACAGAGATTCTACTTGTCGTTTTTGTCGCAGTCATGATTGGTGTTTTAAAACATTTACTGCTGTATTTTCAGATATTGAAGTCCTTTATAACTTCCAGCAACAAGTGGCCATTATACAGAGAGATGCTATTTGGTGGATGCATACTGTTGTACCAAAATTTGCTGAACCTAAAGCATCAGATTATGTTTCATGGTTAGTACATTGCCATCTAGTGTCGTCTGTTGATATTTTTTTGAAAACAGATTCGACCCAGATCAGACTCATCATATTGTCAGGACTGATCAGGATCCAAACTGTTGACACTGATGGTATTCCTGAATTTTTGTTGTGAAAAAAAATTAGCAGACAACTCTAGAAAGCATTCAAAATTTCCCAGCAGTTAAAAGGTTAAATGAAAAAAGTCCTAGTCCTATTGTATTACTATGTTTGAGATCCTAAAGTAAGTATGCTTGTCTTAATAACCCTAAAAATTCAGATACATAGACTTCTTTCCATTTTCATCCTAAAAACTTGAACTAGTGTGTTTGACTACCTGATGAGTATTAACCGATGACTTTTGTCGTCAGCTGATAACCTTAGCAAGTTAACAGTTTGGACCCAGATCAGGCCCCACAAAACATCAAGCCTGATCTGGGTCTAGACTGTACCTGAATTTCCTTTAGAAAAAGTTAATTACAAAAAAATTGCTTACAAAAAACATGTAATATTACCAAGCATGTCAAGAGTTAAGGTGTAGCATGGAATGGTAATCAGTGTAAACCCTGATCAGAATATTGAGGATACATCAGGCCTCCAGATAAGAGTGCGTACTGTAATATTATTTTTCTTGTTTCTCAACCAAAACATATGAAGTGGGTACTCAAAAGAACCGTCTCCTTGAGACGGTTCTTTTGAGCACCCAAATCACATGTTTAAATTGATGGGTAAGGAAATCCCTGCAATGTTAAGTGCACAAATTTAACCTTTTCTGGACCTATAATACATAGGCTATATATTAAGAGTATCATATGACCCATGTCACAAGAAAACTGGTAACTCGAATTACCTGCTTTGAATGTAGCAAGTGTATGTATTATTTTATCAAGGGTGCCAACAAAAATGATGACGTCTTGTTGATCAGACTTCACAGGTGTGCAGGCTGGTCTGGGCCTTTACAGATTTTGTCATGATATGGTTCATATTATAAAGGCTACAAAATTAAGAGTTGCCTTTTCCTAAAGTTGCTTTGTATTATCTTTATTCTGAGAGTAATGAGCTTGATAACTGTATTATAAATTTTCATTGAAATACGTTCGGAAATGTAAAATGTGATTTCCGACCGTATATCCAACAATATATCTCCCCAACTGAAAATTTTGAATATGGTTATCCCCATTCTAATGCACTTCTGCAGTCTTGTCTCAAATTGGAGTGTTGCTAGCCGCATAAAGCTGCACGTCATCCAACGAAATGTGACATAATTAATGACATCAAACTATTTAATACTGTCGCAAATTTTTGACGCTATCCAATCAATACCATCTTACAAAAGCAAGTGCATTAGAAGGGCTATTATGGCATAATCCACCCAAATGGATCCAAAATATAACAGGATGCATACTCATATATGAACAGTGACATGAGATTTTCAACTATGTGGTATGTGTTACCAGCAAAGGCTCAGACCAGCCTGTGCATACACACAGTCTGATCAGAACCTTTGCTAGTCGCTTGAATATTCTATGAATGTTAAGCTACTGACCGAACAACATTTGGAGTATCTAAGCTTAAAAGGAGGCTGCACTCGCGCGTCTGAGTCTATTCATGGAAAATGTCACATTGTTGGAAATCACATGCAAACTGTTTGGATAAAATTACCCAGCATGCAAAAAGTTAAAAATGCTCTTATTTGAGTTTCTTTGTGGTTTGATTTACAGTATAAGAAAGTTGTTATTCATGGAGAGTTCAGAGCAGTATTGTAAAGATAACTGGCCAGCAGAAACAGACAGAGGGTAAGATACACCAAATAATCAAGGACATAATTGGCAAGCAGACAATTCACATTAAATATCAAGCCCTATTAACCCATAAAGCGCCACCTATAATTTGCAGCAGACGACAATTTAAAATTTTGCTGCTTTTTCAAAAATAACAAATAAGGCAGGATATTTCATGAGAATCGTCTACCTTATTTTTTCTGAAAATTAGGGAAAATGTTGCATAACTTGTCGTCTGCTTCAGTCGTGATTGGAGCTTTAAGGGTTAAGTTGCTAAAAATGGTTACAAAATTGAAAAATGTCTGCTGGAAATTTTAGGAGGTAGTTTAGGGGTTAATTTGGATTAAATTTGATCCCTATCCCTACTTGAGGAGCGGCTGTGGTGTAGTAGATAAAACCACTGGCCTTGTCAATCAGGGGTTGCATGTTCGATCCCTGGCTTCACCAGTCTGTCTGATGAAACTAAGTTGTGACCCCATCTCCATATGACCTTAGCTGTTGGTGGGATGTTAAACACACACCTATTCATACTTGAAATAAAATCACCAAATAATTTGGTGCTTTTATCTACAGTAAAATCTGTCTAAAGCGGTCACCCAAAAGGAAGACCAAAACTGGTTTTCAAGACCGATTATTGCTTAATGCAGGTCAAAAGTATCGCAGAATGCTTTAAGGGGAGCATTCTGCAATACTGTCTACCTTCATTAAGCTACCATTTGTCTTTAAGATCTTTCTTTTGTCTATTTTTGAGTGACTGCTTAAGACAGGTTTTACTGTATAGTGCTTATAGTGTTCGTTTTTCTATATTTTGCCAAAACTAAAAAAAGCATTCATATCTTATTTGCTGCTGACAGACCAATGTTGAGATTAGCCATGGACTGCCCCGTGTTAGAAGATACTTTGATGAGAGTGCTAGTGATTGGTTTATCTCGCGACATCCCACTGAGCCCAGGTGATGCTTTGGACTTTGCTGATATTCTTGTACGGAGGGCTGCCAATCAGCAAGCTGAAGGTAAATAAAGTATTCACACCTTAACCCTTTTTTTACGTACAGTTAAACCTGTGTAAAATGGTCATATTCTAAAAGACCAAAAATTGGTTTTCAAGACCAATTATTGCTTAATGCAGGTCAAAAGTATTGCAGAATGGTCCAAAGGAGCATTCTGCAACTCTTTCGGCCTTCATTAAGTAACCATTTGTCATTAAGATCTTTGTTTCGTCAGGGAGTGCGGTGGCTCAGTGGTAGAGTGCTTGACTCGAGACCGAGGGGCCCCGGGTTCGAGCTCACCGGCGTCACTGTGTTGTGTCCTTGAGCAAGAATATTAATCTTAGCTTAGTACTGGTTCAACCCAGGAAGACCCGTCCCTTTATAACTGAAAGATTGTTTCATCTATTTTTGAGTGGCCCTTTTACACAGGTTTTACTGTACATACGCTGGAGGCTGTTTTTGTTGTTTTTTTGTCTTAAGGAAATCAGTTTTTTCTTGAGAGTGTTGTAACTGTCAAAATCTTTTTTTTCAGTGGGAATCGCCTGATGCCGATCACTATCAGTGTCATTCTCATTTAAACTGCAGTAATCCCTATCACTAAATTGTAAAAAAATCATGGTGATTGTCAAAAAATTTACTTCCTTATTGTCATCTTGTTAAAGTCACATGACTTTAATACCTTTAAAACCAATAAAGTCAGCTGTTTTTAATGCGCAGATGTTATTTCCATTGGTTATGGATACCAACCCACCCGCCGATAGTACTAGGATTTTCATTGTGTAAGAGTTATTAAAGGGTATAACCATACACCAACGAATCTGGAAGGCTCCAGTATCAGCCACACAGCCCTGATGTGAAAACACTGTTCATGCTGGATGGGCAGGGTAAGGGTTAATCCTTTCACTGCTATGCACAGCAATTGTCATCTGCTATATCTTCTACTTATTTACTTTGGTAGCCTATTGCAAACAGTATGGACCCAAATTAGAATGCTCACTGCTCCCTTAAGAGGGTTTATATTGGTTGATTCAGCGATTAAATTAGTCTGGAGTGCATTTGAATATATGCAGCAAACATAATAAGCAGACAACATTTTCTGGACAAAAATATTATCAGAATTTATCGCCAAATTTATCTTAAAATTTGAACAAGTCAATTTTACAACCTGATGAAATGTGTAAGAGGTAGTGATGAAATTGCAAGTATTGTAAACCCTGACAAATGCATGTGCGGATCCAGAGGGGGAGACGGGGTCTGGACCCCCCCTGAAAAATCACAAAAATATAGGGTTTCTAAGCAAAACTGGTCTGGATCTCCTGAAAAATCACAAAGCTACCAAGCCAGTATTCAATGTTGAGACAACATCGGCACACCAGCGAAATGCCATTTAAATGGTGTTTCGCTGGCGGGCCCATGACGGCCCCCTCATCAACTAAAAAAAAATTGTCAAAGTTGGACCCACTCTGCAAAACTTTCTGGATCCATGCATGAAACTTTCTCATTCTTTGGCTTCATAAATGGTCCGATCTGTGTTGTTTACAATTTTTCCTGTCAAAGGTTTTGAAAGAATGTAATCCAGTAAAACGGCCACTTAAAAATAGACAAAATAAAGGTCTTAATGGAAAATGGTAACATAATGAAGGTCGAAAGTATTGCAGAATGCTCCCCTTGGGGCATTCTGCAATACTTTTGACCTGCATTAAGCGATAATTGGTAATGGAATCCAATTTTGGATTTCTTTTTGAGTGGCCGCTTAAGACAGGTTTTACTGTAATGCTGTTTCACTCACATTTGTTTGTGTTTCAGGTCGTACAGTACTACAAGTGGAACGTCTAGAGCTGATCGATGCCGTGATGAACCTGTGTACCTACAGACATCCGGAGAATATTGCGCTACCATCTGGGTATGTTATTGCTCAGTGGACAAGAAATTCTTGTCTTTAGAATAGCATTGTTTTACCCCAACATACAAAATATGTGGGGGTATTTAGTTTTTGCCTTTCCATTCATCTGTTCATATTGACCAGGCCGGGATCAAATTTGCCATCATGTGAAACACAAATGAAATACATCAAAGGGTCTCGATAATATATAGTTATATAAACTTAACTGTAATACTTGACTTTAATATGAAAATTCTAAGTCTTTGACCTTGACCTCAAGGTCATAACCCCAGGTTGGGATGGTGCTGTTCTAAAGTTTCGAGGAGATTGATCATGAAATAATTTCTACCGTCATTTTCCTCCCTTCCTCTAATTCAAGAATTACAAGCGAAAGTATGTGCATGAAGTACTGGTTAACAGCTTAGTCAAGCTTGCCCAGGAAAAAAGTGTGGTCAGGTGAACTGACTGTCCCTACATGACCATAGCTGTTGACTGACATGTAAAGAATCAAACCAAAACTTTTCAATTCTTAAAAAAAAGATAAAACAAAGAAATTACTTGATTGAAAAAATAATCAGATTTACAGAAATCTCACACGGAAATGATCAGTTAATGATGCTGACTAATCAGTATCAATATAGCATTGGTAATACACCATATTCAAGTTACTGAGCTCAGTTTGGAGATGTAATATCATACATGGGCCTCGACACGAGAAACCCTGTCTGCGAACAACAAAGGCGCAGACCAGCCTGCGCATCCGCGCAGACTGATCAGTGCCTTTGTTATTTGCTTTTTGGAAAGCATCATATGTTAACTTGCTACAGGTGAAATTTCAATTTTCTATGTAGTCTCTGTAGCTGAGGAGACTGGTTTGAAATTCGCTTTGTCGGAAAACCCCGAAGACAGGTTTTGTCGTGACAAGGCCCATATCATAGTTATGTATGTGATAATCTTTTTATTTCAGGTATAACCCACCAACATTAGCTATTTCTTCCCACTATTGGAAGGCCTGGGTTATATTGTTGATTATATCTGCTTTTAATCCTGCTACTTTTGGTAAGATTTTTCTGACTAATTACTTGTGTGCAAGGTTATGACAAAAGGATTTTATAGTGTGCAATCAACAAAGACACAGATCAGCCTGCACTGCCACAAAGTATCATCAATGGCATTGTTACTCACTGCTATGATGATATATTAGCAATAAGTTCTGAATTTATTGCAAAATTTTGAGCATAAAATGCCAATATTTTCTTATCCATAAGTTTTTAGCTCACCTGAGCCGAAGGCTCCGAGGTGAGCTATTAGTATACCAGTGACTCCAGCGTCCGTTGTCCGTCCGTCCGTCCGTCCGTCGTCCGTCCGTCCATCCATCCGTCAACATTTTCAAACATCTTCTCCTCTGAAACCACTATGCCAATTGAACTCAAATTTCATATGGAGACTCCTTAGGATGGGGGAACGAAAGTTTGTTTAAATGTTCCTGGTCACATGACCAAGATGGCCGCCATGCCCATGTATGGTAAAAATCCTTTAAAAATCTTCTTCTCCAGAACCAGAGGGCCGATGACCTTGGGACTTGGTTTGTAGCATCAGGGATGTGGGGCCTACCAAGTTTGTTCAAACAATGATCCTAGGTTGACCTTGACCTACTTAACATCAAGGTCAAATTTGCTTCCTAATAGATTTAAATGGGATTTTTTTTTGAAAAGTTGATTTTTTGAATACTGTTAAAGCCAAAGTGATTATTCTTACTTGATATGTTGAAACTAATGAGACAATGGCCAAAATAAGTTTCAAAGGTCAGGGTTGACCTTTGCCCTTTCAGCCAAGGTCTCTCATATTGTGGTCCCATCAATATATTAAAACATAGTTTCCTCACAAACCATTGGCCCAATTGAGCTCAAATTTCATATGAAGACTCCTTATGATAAGTCAGTCAAAATTTATACAAAATATTTTGGTCACATGACAAAGATGGCCGCCACGCCCATATATGGTAAAAACCTTTTAAAAATCTTCTTCTCCAGAACCAGAAGGCCAGTGACCTTGAGACTTGGTATGTAGTATTGGGGATGTGGGGCCTACCAAGTTTGTTCAAATGATGATCCTAGGATGACCTTGACCTACTTAACTTCAAGGTCAAGTTTGCTTCCTAATGCATTTGAATGGAAAATTGAATTGAAAAGTTGATTTTTTGAATACTGTGGAAGCCAAAGTCATTATTATCACTTGATATGTTCAATCTAGTGGCTATAAATAAGTTTCAAAGGTCAAGGTTGATCTTTGACCTTTCAGCAAAGGTGGCTTATATTGGAGTCCCATCAACATATTAAAACATAGTTTTCTCAGACAATTCTTGGCCAATTGAAACCAAATTTCATATGACAACTCCTTATGATTGGTTTATACAAATTGTTATGGTCACATGACTAACATGGTCACCATGCCCATATATGGTAAAAACTCTTTAAATCTCTTCTTCTCTGGAATCAAAAGGCCATTGCCTTTGGGACTTGGTATGTAGGATTGGGGATGTGGGCCCTACCAGGTTAGCACAAATGATGAATCTAGGTTGACCTTGACTTACTTGATGGCAAGGTCAAATTTGATTCCTTATGCATTTATATGGAGAAAATCTTAAAATGTTCATTCTCTATAACTGAGCCGAATTCATTAAAGTTAAACCTATTGAGACAATGGTTAATTAAGTACCAAATGTCAAGCTGACCTGTGACCTTTTATCCAAGGCCACTCATTTGGACTGCCACATACCTATCTAAACATCTTTTTCTCAGAAATCACTGGACTGTTTGATGGATTATTCATTAGATTGTTTAGGTCACTTGACCAAAATGTATATGGTAAAAACAAAATTTGTTCCATTATAAGCTGTAGTTACCCTTGACCTATTTTAACATTATTAAGAAGATCAGGTGAGCGCCTCAGGACCTTCAGGTCCTCTAGTTTAACATATGACGGTTTGGGTGCTGAAAAGAACCTTCTGATTGAAACAGTTCTTTTGAGTAACCACAACAAATAAGAAAATTTATTTTTGATAACACACTCTTATCTAGAGTCCCGATAGCTACACACAAGAATGTTTAGATTTTTATTGTAGCTATAGTCTTTGTAGCTGAGCAAATGGGTTGAGTGTTACTTTATCACAAACACCAAACACAGCTTTTCTTGAGACATGGCTGGTATACATTCCATTTTGATGCAAATTTTGAAAAAAATCTTTCCCTAAGTGTTCTTCATTTTATGAGGCCATTGTAATCTACCATAATTGTCCCCTACCCAACAGAAAAAGCTATAGGGGAGACATCAGATTTCCATGGTACATGTTATTTTACCATTTGGGAAGATCCTGGCGAATTAGAATTTCAATTTTATCACTTTTTGGATTCAAATTTTCTTTGATGCAAGAAATCTATATGTTTAATTGCTGAAATGAATTATTTGGCTCGTTGCTAAGTATGAAGGTTAATAAGATACTTGTCTTCACCTTTCAGGTTTATCAGCTTGGGATAACTACCCTACCTTGAAATGTATGATAGAAATGGTCATGACTAGGTAGGTTGAATAATTTTCTAGGTCTGATGTTATTTATATGAGCTGCATCATGGAAGTACAGTAAACCTGTGTAAAACGGCCACTCTAAAAGACAAAACAAAGATCTGAAGGACAATTGGTAGCTTAATGAAGGTGGAAAGTATAGCAGAATGCTCCCTTGGAGCATTCTGCAATACTTTTGACCTACATTAAATCAAGCAATGATTAGTATTGAAAACTAATTTTTGGTCTTTTTGAGAGTGGCCGTTTTACACATGTTTTACTGTATGTCTTAACAGACTTCAGGCCCCCTAGTGGAACCTTTAAAACCTTTGAAAACCTTTATTTTGGTTGGAATCCATTAAAACCTTTTATTTGGCTGAAAAACCTTTAATAACCTTTATTTTGATTTATAAACCTTTAATTTTTGCAAGATCAGTTTGAACATAAGAAATAGACCATAAGTATGTCCACAAAAATGTCTGTGACAGCTTTAGTTTGTCAGAAAGCTACATATTCCTCCTCAGACCATTGTGTCTATCTAACTCTTGCACCAGGGTGACTCTATATTGGTCTGATAGTCAGTTTTCCCGAGGCTTCAGATAAGGCAGCAATAAAAAAAAAAGGAGTGAGGTATGGTAAATTTAAATGTTTTCGGGGTTTTCTTGCTTTACATCCATGCTAAACAGCAGCCGTCATGTCAAAATGACTAGTTTATCCTAATCAAACTTTTCTTAGCCTGGCTTAACCCAATCATTTCACATGTACTCCATGCTCATCTTTCACCAGTAACTGACAACTAGTGAAAGAATGTGTCAGACCTGGGAATAGAACCTTTAAAACTCCTGAACATTAGGCTGACTCCAATGGTAGTCTTTAAAAACTGGGCTAGGCTCATATGTTGAACTCTGGGCTCAATTTATTTTGGGCTCGGCTGAACAGGGTTCACTCAGGTGAAGTGTGCTGATTTTCAAATGTTAAAGTCTTAGGTTTTCAAATCTGAACAGTGATATCTTCACACAAATGAGACTAATGCAGATATATGCATATCTTTCTTAATCTGTATTCAAAAAGGGCATACAATATAGATGGGAGCAACATCCTCTGAAATTCTTCACTTACTGAAGGTAAAAATGCCCCTACAAAATGACCAGAGATGACTTCTCCTGCTTTCTTGGTTTTCAAAATTATCCGGGGGAGGACCCTGGACCCCCTTCCAGACTACGAAATGTGATTTATTTTTCAATCCAACACTGGTCAGTAAGGTTTTCAACTTGGGATTAAACATCAAGAGTAGTTTTTCTATTGATTTGTGTTTAGATGGCTATATATTTGTTGCCTAAGGATTTTCTGTACCGTACCATGCCATTGCCTATCATAGCAGGGATTTAAAGATCAGGATCTGAAAAATTTACACGCAAATTTGACATTGATTTGCTCTTTATTTTTGTTAGAATTTCAATGAAATAACCTTTATTTTGCCTAAAATAGCCTTTATAAGAAACCTTTAATTTCATGTGAGTCTGCTAGGGGGGCCTGCTTAACTCTTTGCATGCTCAGTAATTTTTCATGCTTTTTGTCATCTGCTGATATTTTTCAAAATAATCTTTTTCAAAAAATATTTTACAGGAATACCCTCAGAGTCAAACAGTTTGGATCCAGATCAGGTCTGATGCTTTGTCAAGCCTGATCTGGGTCCAATTTTGTTTGCAAAGGAGATAAGCAGAGGAAACCTGTAGGCAAAGAGTTCAGGGCTTGTGACCAGGGAAGACCTGCCCAATTTCAGAAACTTGCTTGAATGATATATCTCTGTATAGCAGGGCTAGAGAAATCTGAGAATCCTAGGACTTCCACCAATTTATGACAGTTTGGACCAAAAAAGTTCCCTTTTCCATTAAAAAATTGGTCTTGGTCTAATTTTCACATGTAACGTCCCTATCTCGCAAGTTATGTTATTCACAGATCTCTTACAATACCTGGTCAACTCTAAGATGTTCAATAAATTACTAGCTAATTGGACTTGCTCATTATCCCATAGGATCAGATGACCATGTGCATATTTGCAGTCTGACAGGAGCCAGCACTGCTGACACTGCTTGTATACACAAAAGAGAGCTGTAGAAAGTGACATCTTTTGTCACAAGATAGCTGCAAATACAAATATGCGACCGTGTTATCCCTGAATTTGCATATGGGCTGACCCAATTTATAAAAATAAAAAGACTCAGATTGCAATATTTGCTGCATTTATTGCGAACAAAACGATGAAAGGATTTTTTTTTTATGTCCTGATAAACTGAGACCGAATCAAAGTTGCATTTTCTTAAGAACAGAAAAAGAAATAATGTTTTCTTTTTATCGCATTCAGTGGATAGATCTTGAGGGGTCAATTATACGTGATGCTGATTGGAGATGTGCACCTTGTGAAAAAGCCAAACTCACTTTAATATAATCTGGAAAAACGGATCCTTCAGAAATAGAGAGAATCTACAATATATGAAAACAGCAGACTCGGTTTTATTGATTTTGTTCATGAGAACTATTGGAAAGTACAACAATTCTCACACCATGACACCGGCTTAAGCGGTATTCTGCTTTCCGTCAGAACCCAATATTCCTGAAGGACCAGAATATGAAAAAATATCAACACTATATCGATGTATGGGAAAGTTTTACCAACTCCACGCGGAACAGCGACAGCTGTTGTGACCTCTATATAATCTGAAACAAAACCCAGATCCTTCAGAAATAGAGAGAACCTACAATATATGAAAACAGTAGACTAGGTTTTATTGAGTCTGTTCATGAGAACTAATGAAAAGAGCAACAATATTTTAATGCTGAACAGTTGAAATGACAACCATTTCTATATTTTACTGTAAATTACAGTGATATATTACAAAAAGCTGTTTCCGAACGCCGGTCTAATCTTACCATTCAACTACCGGCTAGGCCATAAAATGGCAATATATGTGACGCGCCATGACATTTTGTGCCCAAATGCGGTAAAACGTGACGTCGGGAAAACGCGCTGCAAAAGTGACGTAATTTACGCAACTGCACTTTGTTGCGCAATTTGAACGTCGCTAAGCGTCATTTGTTAACATCGCTTAAAGCCCAAGAGGCGCAAACATTTTACAATTTCTTCGCAGAGAAATATTTAATTATGGATTGGAAGATTTATGCATGCGGCTGTTTTGATAATAATGTCACAACTATTTACAAGCATGTATTTAAACAAAAAACAAAACACCGTCTCTCCCGGACACTTTCTGTGTCGCCTAAAGATCAGAAAAAAAGTGAGTGGTGATCAGGAAATGTCACAATCACACACTGCAGACCAAGACCAGGCCTGATATCATAATACATTTTATAAAACAACTAGATCAATTCCATTTCGAACGCAAATTGTACATGTATGAGCAAAAATGGATGTCCGTTTCAATATCTTTTGTCCTCAATGTTGTCGTACAGCACGTCAATTGTTTTGTTGTGTGTTGTGTTGAGACGAAACACTACAAACGGAAAGTTCCATCCTACTTATTGGTGATGTGGCATACGATGCTCGTTTCAGTGTATGCAATAAGCTTTATACTTTGAGATACAGTCACAGGACATAATTATTCGCCATTTTGTAACGTCGCCGTTTAAATCAATGTGTTTCTAGATTTTTTGGCAAAAATTATTGTAGCAAAACAATAGAAGCTACAACCGTGAAAAAAGTACCAAATGAATGCAATTTGATTTACGCAATATACAATTTTATTGTAGCTTCTTGGTGTCCGCTGTTTTCGTATGGTAGTCATTTAAACACGACAACAAATTTAAATGGCTTTTTTTGTAACATTATCTTAGCGCCAATAGGAATCATGATATTTTAAATGTATGTTCACTTTAAACCGAACCTACTCGAGAACCAAAATTAGAATAATTTTAATATTTTATTGTATATTGCTTTTTTTAATATTTGACTTCCATCCTCGTAAATTTGTGAAAATTTGCACCCATTAACATTGCCATGGTAATTTTCACAAAAAAAAATATCTGAAAATGCACTAATTGCGACGGCACGAAGTGGCAAATATGTATGAAGACAAATATCAATATCAATATTTGGGATACTAGTCTGATGCGCTGACTGCTCCGTGTGTGCTAATGGGACTACAAGTCTGATGCGCTGACTGTTCCGTGTATGCTACATGTAACAACTGTATTGTACCAGCGTGGCAAACGCTACTCTGCTTTATCTGTGATGTACGTATGCTGTAAGACGAAGTCGTGAGATTTTGCCATGAGCGCATTTTTGAACGGAATTTAGAAATTGTAATTCCGTATATTCAGACTCGACTTTCGGGCTATCCGTTTTGTTCCATGCGTGTCATGTTTACCATTGGTTAGAGCCACTTAAAACTATGCCAGCTTATCACTTATCGCATTTGCCAACAGCAAATACTCAGACAAGCCTGTTCTAAAGCGCAGCCAGCGCCTGTTCTGCTATAATCTACAAAGTATGGAAGTACATGTAGATCAAGGCTCAAGCTAAACACTGCACTTCTAACCCAACTAGGTACATTTGTAACTATACATCCACAAGTCGCTTTGATGCGTGTATGTTACGGTAAATGTATCGAATGAATCGAGGGTCATTACTTAGAGGTCGTGGTTGAAGCATACATGTAGTTATGCATATGCTGATTTTAACGCTAACGAGCCAAGTACCGAAAATTTTATAAGCTGTGTAAAAATCTCGAAGCTTTTGTACCAGATACATCCCATTTTTATCTATCATCTGATCTAGACAGTTATTGATATTCTTCAATAATTCCGAAGTTTAAAGTTGGATCCATTTCGATGTGATCTGTTTTAATTAATTGTAACATTCGGTATGAACATGGGCGCAGGCTGATTGTATTTAATTATGGTTATAGCTGATACCCCAAACTATTCGGGTAGGTACATGTATTCCCGGCCAATAGATCTAATTGTACCTCGACATATTAGATGCCGATTCATAGTCTACACTATTCACAACTTCTGCGACTGTAGTTTGAAAATTTTAACATGTGATCCTATCAAATATGAGTGAACAGCATTTGAATAATGTCGGAGTTCGACGTTGTATGGGTTGAAAGATTGTTGAAACGCTTTCTGTATATTTCAAGAAAAATGTAAGTTGTGTATACTCATCATGTTACGGATCACAAAATGTTTTGGGTTGTTTCATTAATCTGCTAAGGGTAAAGCTGTCATTCACATTAGAAAGAGCCGCTTCCAATGAGTACCCACTGCAAACATTTTCTTTGAGAAATAAGAAAGAGCGCTTTGGGTATCCATTGGTCTTGACCTGGTGCCAAGCAGTTTGTATTGCAAAGATATATTAGCAAGTGGCAGCCGAGGAAATATGAAGATAGGGAAGTGGTGGATGAATCTAGCGAAAGGAGGACATAATTTCGTTACGTTTTGATATCGAACGCCAACAAAACATTTTTGCTTGATATATTTTGTGGGAGCTCGTCCATACTTTTCTCTGCTTTTGTTTTAAGCTGCGCAGCATGTTACATGTATTTCTTCTTCCTTGAAAATACATTGTACATGTATATAGACTTTGATAACACCGATTATATGTGAATTCTCGCCGTTTCAATTTTGACTGCCTTCAGAATTCAAGTCTGTTTCACTGGAAGGTATGCACAACCTGCGAAAAGATTGATCAGCATTTGCGCAAATGAAGACCGAGACAGAGTAAACTTAATAGTTTGCCTTGTTTTTAAGGGAACATTGAAGTGAAGCAATGCATCTGTATTGGTATGAGAGACCTAACACGGCAAAACTACTAATTAATCAGTGCCCGACTTTTACGAATTGAATATCGCGTGGTGGGTTCGGGATCAGCTCTTGACTTGGCGACTTCCACATGCGACACACCATTGAGAGTGTAAACTGACCTTAGTATTTTATAACTACTACAGCATGTAGCAACTACATGCGCCACTGCTGCTGATGCTAATTTCACTCCTCTTTCTACAAATGAATTAGTGATGGTTATAATGAAAATGAAAAAAAAGAAAAGAGAATTAAACCACGATGCGCGGAATCATATCTGATCACCATTTTTAAACATGTTAATAATCAACTTTCTGATTTGCACAAATACCCATTTTCATCATGATAGAGACCACATTCTAACATTTCATACTGTAGCAATATAATCTGAATTTTAATTTCAAAATTTTCGAACCCTGGAAAATGCTTAATCTTTAGAGCTCGAACTTTAAAGAAATAAGCCGTATGACGAAATACATTTATATTTTTAAATAAATAATGTTAACGATTTATCCGATCACGTTGTGATCCCAAAATGTTCAAATCGAGAATTTCTGAAGTGACATGAACTTTCCCAAAAGAATAATCAATTCGTTTCAAACATCCTGAAATAAACTCGCCAAGTTGTCTATCAGAAAATTAACGTTGACGTCGGAAACACTTTATATACAATTCCATGGCGTAGGGACCTATGAACTATTGCCTATTTCTCAGAAACCGCTTAAGATATCGAACTGAAATTTCACATGTATACTCCAGAGACATATAGGTATCAGAAAATATCAATATCTCAATTTCAACCAGGTACCTCATTTGGGCCCAAAATCTCATGGCTGGTCACATATTTTCAAATTATTTTTTTGGGCTGACGATTTTTTCGGCTGATGTTCGGACCTAATGGGATTTGAAGACAGTACATTCCAAAGGCGGTGATAACATCAAGGTTTTTCTTATGATATGGCACATAGCCCATGTGATAAATAGAAATTATTATAATAGCAATTATTCTGTAAGAAAGACTAATTTTAGCAATAATCATACAGCAAAGACTAATTTTAGCAGCTTATGGTCTCTGCAACAGTGATAAATGCCTCACAGCTGTGTCAGTTTCACTTATGCAAAATGATCATATATTCTAGTAAATGTATGAAAATGGTATTTATTGCATTTAATATTTGAGCCATGACACGTGATTTCCAACAATGTGTCATTTTGACAAGTGTAGACTCAGACTAACCTGTGCAGTCTCCTTTGAAGCTTAGAAAAACCAAATGATGTTCAGTCAGTGGCTTGACAGTCATAGAATATTCAAGGGACTTGCAAAGGCTCTGATCAGACTGCGCATATACGCACTGATCTGAGGCTTTGCTGGTCGCACATACCACATTGTATGAAATCTTATGCTGCGGCTTATTTAATATTATCACATATTCATAAAGACACTTTTTACATAAGTGCACAGCTTAAAGCCTTTTTCTCTCTCTTTAATCTATTACAATGATTTGTGTGTGTGAACAGTTTGGGCTCTGGTGAGAATGCACAGAAGAGCAGCCTCTTCTGAACTTTAGCTAGTCACCATTGAGATAAGTCAGAAGATCACATGACCTGCCATAATTAATGACATGTCCAATTTTATGACCTCTCATAACCATAGATGAGTAGCCTATGCCCAAGTGATTTCATTTACCCTTTGTATACCGATGGATTTTCCATCCAATTTGAAACAACATTGTTTTGATACATTTTAAAGAGTAATAGGTCGGAATTCCTAAATCATATTGTATTCCTGTCACCGATGATTGCTAAGTTAGCTGCCATCTACTTTGCCGTGTGGTCACCTTTGTGATAAATGTCAAACATCTCATGAGCTGGCTTATTTGAGTCAACATAAAAAAGTTTGGTACTTATCTCATATACGCTCAAGCTTCCTTTAAACGCCCATACTGACGTATCCTGCTGGGCACGACGTCTAAGTTTTTGTCTGAGTTTGTGTTTCTTTCCATACTTTGTTTATGCGAGAAGTGAAGGCTCCTGACAAGCTTGTCTCACGCCTTCACTTCTCGCCAATGCAATAAGTACCAAAATTTCATGTGCTGGCGCATTTATTTTTTTATCTGTTCGAACAGCAACTACAAGTTTCCTCCTCCAACTACAGCTATAGATGACACAATGGTGGAAGAAATAGGAAATAAAGAGATCCAGGTATGATGGAACTTTGTCATTAACCCTTTTCATTCTGATGGATTTTCCCATATATATTGATGCAATAAGCATGGATTCGTCCATTTTGTATTTTAATGGGTCACAGCTTAAAATTTATAAATTTTACTATATTTCTGTCCCTGAAGAATGTTTTTGTTTTGGCAAACAGTTGAGACCCTGATGAAATATCGCCTCATGCGGCATTTCATCTGGTTGTTCACTGTTTGCCAAAATACTTGTTTATCTGTTTCCAGAATGAAAAGGGTTAATTTTTTGGTTTTGATGGGATCTTTCAGTGTGATACAATAATGTCTGGATTGTCCATTATATATTTTGAGGGGTCCTAGGATAGAAGTTTTAAATTACATTGTATTTCAGACCTGGTGGACAAATTTTATCTGCAAATAGTGCAGACCCTGATTAGATGTTGCTTCTAGCTTCATCTAATCTTGGGACTATACTTTTTGTCAATGTAACCTTTAACAGGAATCCACTTAGATTGTTTGACAGATCCAACCTTTGAAATGATTTTACTTTTATATAAAAGAGAGAAGAATGCAAATATATTTTGTTTATTTAAAAGATATATGAGCCGCTCCATGAGATTTCCAACAATTTGACATTTCGACAAGTGTAGACTCAGACGAGCTGCTGCAACCTCCTGTTAAGCTTAGAAAATCCAAATGGTGTTCAGTCAGTAGCTTAACAATCATAGAATACTCAAGGGACTAGCAAAGGCTCTGATCAGACTGCGCGTATGCGCAGGCTGATCTGAGGCTTTGCTGGTCGCACATACCACATTGTTGGAAATCTGATGCACTGGCTCATATCATTTTTGAACTAATTAACTCACTCTGTGCATAACTTTTCTTTTTAAATTCTATACCCTACTTTGGAACCAGTTAGGTCAAGATCAACTTGTATTTTATTATCCAGCTGATCAGGATCCACTTTTTTTTATCGAAAATGAATCCATATTGATAATAAATTACACAACTAGATTGACTGGAAATCATGAGTTCAAAGTGTATTCAACCCATAAAGTACTCTGTGTATGCTTGTAGGGACACTTGTGCTTACTATGTTGATTATGGTAGTTGTTGAATTACACAAGCTTTATTTACATATTGAATGCTTTCTCAAGGAGAAACACTTTGTCGTACAGCCAAAATGATGAGGACCTCATCCCATAAAATCCGTCATTGGGGTTGTGGCCAAGTAAGGCTCAAAGAAACTGCTCAGCTAATGAAACTAGCTAGAATATTGGAATTTTATGTGCAGCTAGTATATTAACCCTTAGCCTGCCAGTCACAAATTTTATTTTTTGCTCTCTCATGTGTTTATGTTCTTAGGTAGCCCATATTGCCAACAATATGAACAATGTGGTTCATGGTGTTTGCTTCCGTGATAAAATCTAGTCTAAAGTGTGCACTTGAATATATGCAGCAGATGTAAAAAGCAGACACCACTTTCAGGAAAAAAAATGTGGGGGGGGGATAAGGGTTAATAATAGATGGCAAATTATAAAGGGGCTGATGAGGCTTAATGGATGTGCTGGCTGGTCTGTGCCGTTGTTGTATGTATGCAACAAAATAAATATGTTGTTTGAGAAAGACATTTTATTGTCATGCTTTCTATCTATACTCACTAGGTAGCCCAGCAGGAGAAACAGCAGATTTTAGAGTTTGAAAGTTACCTGGCAGCATCAACAACCAAAGTGACAATTACTGAAGCCAACAGTCTCCTTATAGCTCAGCTCACAACCATGGATCCTAGGTGAGTAATTTGTTGGATTGTTTTTTCTGATTTCTCAACCAAAACATATGTTGTGGGTGCTCAAAAGAACCGTCTCAATGAAACGGTTATTTTGAGCTCCCAAAACAAATGTTTAAACTGGTGGATTAAAAAATATTCATGATATCACCAAAGCATATGAGCACTCAAAAGACATTGAGACATTTCTTTTGAGTACATTTCTTTTGAACACCCAAAACAAATGTTTAAGCTGGTTGATAAGAAAATATTCACAATATATGCTGTTTGTCATCTACAGATGACTCACATGATATGAGCCTCGATGCGAGAAAACCTGTAGGGACTTTGCGAACAGCAAGGGTGCAGATCATCCTGCCCAGATTCGCAGTCTGATCAGCGCCTTTGTTATTCGTTTTTTGGAAAGTATCATATGTAAACTGGCTACAGGTGAAATTTCAATTTTCTAGCTAGCCTCTATAGCTGAAGAGACTGGTTTGAAACTCGCTTTGTCCGAAACCCCGAAGACAGGTTTTCTTGCGACCGGCCCATATAGCAAAAGTCTCTTGAAGAAAATTAATTACAATTGTAGCCTTCATCAGTCATATTTTATCCTTTAGCTAATGATGGAACAACTGTCATATCGTTGTATTAAACTATGACATAGTACTGCATAAGATTTGTAGCTCTAGGTCAACATTTTGAAATGCATCTTTCTAAATTAGCATGAACAGTAAAACCTGTGTAAAACAGCCACTCAAAAATAGACAAAACAAAGATCTTAATGATGAATGGTAGCTTAATGAAGGTCAAAAGTATTGCAGAATGCTCCCCTTCTCCAATACTTTTGAATTGGTCCTGAAAATCAATTTTCTGCCTTTTTGAGAGTGGTCGTTTTACGAGGGTTTTACTGTATACAATATTTGGTACTTATCACATTTGTGAGCAGCAAAAGCTCAGACATGCCTGCACATCCAGGCAATCTCACCACAGCCTTAGCTTTAGGCATACACAAAATATGAAAGATAATGAGAACTCAGATCAAAATTTAGACTTATAGCAGCACTGTGTAGCTGCGCATACTAGTTTGAATAGTGTTTTTATGAATATGAAATAAACACCAAAATCTTGTGTGATAACTCAGAAGTCCTGTGGCACCCTTTTAGGAGATGTTTATGTGTAGAAAAGAAATTAGTCAACCTCTCCAACCTAGAGGTTGAAATGTCATTTTGGTAACAGAGCCACATCTATCAAAAAAAGTAGTCCATAGTTAGGCTTAATTATAAATTTGCTGATCAGTCTGTTCACTGATTTATCTCTCCTCCACCAGGAGTATTGCTAGACGACCACCACAGAATATAATGGAGCAGCTGAGGACTTTGAATGATACGATGAAGATAGGTCAGATGCTTTGTAGAAGTAGAAACCCAGACTTCCTCCTGGACATCATACAAAGACAGGTACAATTACATGTATATATGCAAATCTTTGTGACTTGAAATTTACATGACCAGAATTTTTTTTTGAGTTTTCAGTAGTATAACTTTTTGAGTTTACTGTGGTATGACACTTTGAGCTTTCAGTAGTATGACACTTTAAGTTTTCTGTGGTATGACACTGAGTTTTCAGTGGTATGATACTTTGAGTTTTCAGTAGTATAACACTTAGTTTTCACAATGATGAACAACATTAGCTGTTTTAATGTACCCGAGAAGCCCGAAGATACATGTATTAAAAAGCCCAATGTTTTACATTATCCGATGCAAGCTGAAAACCTCAATTTCAATGCTTAATTGTTCCAGTCATAAAAAAGTAGTGGTGCTGATTATTCTGTTATAATTTTAATGGTTTAAAAATAATGTTCCTGTCTCTATATTGTAGGGGACATCTCAATCAATGCCTTGGCTAGCTGAGCTGGTGGAGTCAAATGAGGGTTCCTTGGATGTTCTCCCAGTTCAGTGTCTATGTGAATTTCTCCTACACGAGGCACAAGACCTGCCCAGATCTGGTGTAGATGATGAATCAGCTAAGTTTGAGAAGCATAAAAAACGACAGGTAGGTATGGTAGAGGAATTTTTCTTACCCAGGGCTGTGGAAATACCATGCCCGACCTGGTCCCATTTCATTCAGGAAAAGTTGAAAATTTCAATTTACTTGTCCTTGGACAAGTGCAAAATTCATATAAAGTTAATAAAATTTTGTATTTTATATTTTGATTAATTATTATGAGTTCACATGTTGTATTGAAAACAGTGTGGATCCTGATCAGCTGGCTTCTCCAGAAGCCAGCTGATCCGGATCTACACAGTTTACAAGAGAGTTTATATCTGCATGGTTTCATACTGTTTTTCGAAAGGGTAAATTGTTTAAGCACAGAATTGTATAAGCTAATCTGTACTACCGGACAAGTAAAATTTTCTTTGGACAAGTACATTAGGGCCATTTACATGTCCCTGGACAAGTAGCAAATTTTACTATTTCCACACCCCTGCCTTACCCTTTTAGACTTTACCATTGGGGACTTTTATTGCTTTTTGGGAAAACCCTAGGTGGTCAATTTTTAAATCCTCCAAAGCAGTTATATTTAATCATTTGACTTGTATTTCAAAAAGAGAATGTTCCAGATATTGATCTGGGCTAATTGATTCTACTAAGAAAAACTACTTGCTGGAGAAAGCAAACAAACAGTCCCAGATCACATCTCTCTCTTAGGGACTATTTTATTTGCATATCGTCGGTCGGGAGTCAAAAACTTGTATCTTTGATTTTTACATTTTTCAGAAGAGACAAAAAACTGAAAAACTTTTGCTAGGAGTGTCCTATATTGCTGAAAGTCAGACAGGATTATATTTAGTAACATCCAAATTCATGGTTATTGGTGTTTTGGACTTCCAATAAAAATTACACGGTCATTATGAAGAGTTTCACTTGAGTTACGTCATTTTGACCATTTTTTCGTGAAAAATCATCCAATTACAACATTTTGAGCATCATTTTCATGGCAAAAAAATGCGCACCAAAATAATGGAATTTTTCATAGATACAATATTTTGAAGCATGATTGATGCTTTTTAAGGTGGTTCTAATTGGTCTAGAGCTACGAGAATTTGACAGAATGTGCGCCATGTGTTTGGTATTCCCGTGTTGACAAAAAGTTGTTTTGGTAAAAATCAGAGTTACGAGGTTTTGACTCCTGACCGACGATATGCTTTCTTTGTTCTAAATATTTACTTCCAATAATTGTTCTTGAATTGTTCATACAATTATATTAAGTAGGTATCTGTCTTAGCAAACAAAATGTGCTTTTCTTATGTCGGGTAGCTGAGGTAACTTTTTGTCTGTTTAGGTTTTCTGGATATCAGTTAGGGTAATAATGGCATGCAATGGATTGTGCTAAAAGCTATGTCTTTAGATTATTTTTTACTCACATTTGCATCATTTTTTAATTAGAAATTGAAGAAACAGCAGCAGTTGTTGTCAAGGTTACAAGCTCTAGTGCATGACTCCAACACTGATAGTACTACCACACATGAGGTGATGGACTACTTCCTGAAGAGACTATCCTCAACACAGGCTTCTAACAGAGCATTAGCCACCAAGGTAAATTTATAGCAGATGTATTAATTATATTTTTGGAGAGTTTTCAAGGGGAAAAATCGCTTGTATGGATTTGCATTGTTTGGGCAGGCTTGTCACAAATAAGCAATTCTTATGCACTTGCAAATGTAATGTGATGTCTGATTGAATAACATTAGAAATTTGCGACAGTTAATCCTGCGATATACTGTTGGAAATGGTTTGAAGTCATAAGTTACTTCACATTTTGTTGAATAGCTTGTGGCTTTAAGCAGCTTGCAACATTTTGATTTGAGATGAAACAAAGATTTTTACAGTAAACAACCGTAGAAGAGCATTTGAATAGGGATAACCGTGTTCATAATTTTTATTTGGGAGGTATATTATCAGTTTTACAGTCGCAAATAATGTTTTACAGACACATCACCTTAAAATTGAATTTGTGACAGTAAATCTGATGATATTCCTCCCCAAATGAAAATTCTGATAACAACCATCTCCGAATTAAGTGCCAAAATTGATAAATGTGTGTGTATAGTGGATACTTAGGTGACTAAAAAAAAGTAATCTAAAAAAAAGTTTAGCCACATAAATCACTTGCTTTGTTTGACTTATAAAGGCACATACTATAAAAACAGAATTATGGACCAACTTTTTCTAGCCACCTATGTGTCTGTAAAAGTGCATTGCTAGATAATTTGGCAACTAAATGCATAGGTCCAGAGCAAGTATACTGTGGTTATTTTCTTATCATCAGCCTAACATGTGTTGGGTGTGAAAAAGAACCGTCTCAAATGAGATGGTTCTTTTGAGCATTCACAACGTATATCTTGGTTTAGAAAAAAGAAAATTTATTTATTATTAGCCTCCTATCTGAAGGACTGTAGATTGATGGGAATCACAAGGTAGGTTAGCTTAATCTTTGGTTAACCTTTTGTCAAGTTTTTTTGCGATTAATTTTTCACATATTTGACAAGCTCCAGTGAGTGGATTCCTTTGTGTACACACTGTTTACATGATCTATACGAAAAGTTCAGGAGTGACCATTTCTGTCCTTTTGATAATTCCATTTTACTAGTATGAAAAATTTCAGCATTAAAATGCTAAAAAAGGAAGAAAAGAAATCGAAAATAGGTGCCCACACAGTAATCCACCTGTGTCCTCTGGTTCCATAGCCTGACATGCTTACCACTAGGCTACAAGATCAGATTGTGTGCACAATAACCATTGCATCTCACAATAACAGTACATATAAAAGAGATAATCCAAGCTTCGGCCACTTTCATATTTATAACATGAACAAACTTGGAAATTGAATACATCCTGTAGTTATACCCCCCGCAAACTTTGTTTGTAGGGGGTATACTGTTTTCACGTTGTCCGTCCGTGCGTCCGTCTGTCCGTGCGTCCGTCCGTCCGTCCGTCCGTAACGCTTTGTTTCCTTAATAACTTGGAGAGTCATTGCTGGATTTTCATTAAACCTTGCAAACATGTTCATATATGCAAGACAAATACTTTAGACAAAAAAGAAAGGGCTAGGGGCCAATTCTATTAGAGTTATTTCCCTTTGTAGTTCTAAATGGCTTTTAATATAGTGCTTTATGCTTATGCTATTATAGGCCATACACAGGCCAATCAACTTCTACCACAGCTTTTGATGGAACAATTTGATACTTTTCCTATACAATGTAGACACATTTAACATATGCATGAAGGAGTTTAGTTCAGAAAAAATAATTTTTGACAAAATGACAGCTGTGAGAACTTAGACAATTTTTCCCTAATAAGGTGTTTGTATATTCATAGACGGTGCCTTTATGGGCCGATCAACTCCTACCACAGCTTTTTATGGAGCAATTTGATACTTTGTCTATACAATGTAGACACATTGAACATATGCATGAAGGAGTTTTGTTCAGAAAAATAATTTTTGACGAAATGACAGCTGTGAGAACTTAGACAATTTTTATCTTATTAGGCTTTTGTATATGCATAGATGGTGCTTTCACAGGCCGACCAACTCCTACTACAGCTTTTGATGGAACAATTTGATACTTTGCCAATACATTGTAGACACATTGAACATATGCATGAAGGAGTTTGGTTCAGAAAAAATAATTTTGACAAAATGACAGCTGTGAGAACTTAGACAATTTTTCCCTTATATGGCTTTTGTATATGCATTGATAGTGCCTTTATGGGCCGATCAAGTCCTACCACAGCTTTTGATGAAGCAATTGGATACTTTGTCAATACAATTTGATACTTTGCTGAGATAATGTAGACACATTGAACATATGCATGAAGGAGTTTGGTTCAGAAAAAAAAAAATTGACAAAATGACAGCTGTGAGAACTTAGACAATTATTCCCTTATATGGCTTTTGTATATGCATGGATAGTGCCTTTATGGGCCGATCAACTCCTACTACAGCTTTTGATGGAGCAATTTGATACTTTGCCAATACAATATAGACACATTGAACATATGCATGAAGGAGTTTATAATTTTTGTTTGCACAGATTCTACTGAAATCTTCTTATCAAAACTAAGGTCTTCTTGTTGGAACTATAACTTGCCAAGTTTTATCACTGACTCTTTCTGTGCGGGGGGGGGGGGGGGGGGGGGGGGGGGGGGTATCTAATAAGCATTGCTTATTGACTTTTTTCATTTTGCCTGATCTATCTAGTATCTGTCTTCTGGTCCTGAGACAGTGGAGGCCATTAGTTCTGATAAACGATCATAGATATTTCGTACACATTTCAATTACTTAATTTTGTCAAGAAAGTGTTTGAATGTTTACCTGACATAAGAGTATCTTATAAATTGTATTGATCCAAATTTGTAAAGTTGTCCAAAGACAGGAGGAATAAACTTTCCCTGTTTCCTGACGCAGGAATAATGTGCATGGGAATTAGCAGCATATGTCTTTAGACTGATTTTTTTTTTGTCAGGGTTTATCAATGGTTTTATCTAAGTCTCAACTAAGCCCCACAGAGGAGAGTATGGATGTAGATATTGACAGTACAACTAGACAATTCAGCTGGTTACTAACTGATCTCCCAGGATTACCCATGTTTCCAGATGTCAGACTAAAGACATGTAATGCTCTCAGACAGGTAAGTCCTTTGTTGGACTTGAAAAGCCAAAACACTGCAATAGTTTGAATTGCCTTTAAATTTTGGATGAACTTTAACTCTTTACCTACTTGTGTCATCTGCTGATTGTCTATGCAAACAGTTTGGACCCAGATCAGGCCTGACAA
Source organism: Loripinus fragilis (assembly GCA_964019695.1). Taxonomy (NCBI): domain Eukaryota; kingdom Metazoa; phylum Mollusca; class Bivalvia; order Lucinida; family Lucinidae; genus Loripinus; species Loripinus fragilis. The sequence continues at coordinate 23,346,404 of OZ026516.1, forward strand.
AACGTACGTCAGGCCTGAACTGGATCCAAATTGTTTGACACTGATGGTGTTCCTGAAAGAATATTTCAAAAAAGTTAATTTTGAAAAAAAGTCAGATGACAAAAAAAAGTGCAACATTACCCTGGAAGAAGGCAAAGAGTTAAAGAGCTATAATATTGGCATTGAATTGTTGGATAAATAGGCTTGAGAAAATAGTGTCAAACTTAGCTGATCACTAGTGGTCAAGGTTAACCCAATTTTCCATACCATCACTACCTTTTTCCTTTTAATACTCCTTGATACCACATTTATACGATACTGGATAATGTGTTATCTGCTGATTTATTCAAAATCACCTTTTTAGGAAAAAAATCTTTCATGAATAATATCAGAGTGTCAAACACTTTGGGTTCAGATCAGGCCTGACCAAATGTGTCCAAACTGTTTGCAAAGTTGATTAGCAGACAACACTAGTAGGTTAAGACTTCATGTTTTCTGTCAAGACTACTAGACCAATATTTAACTTTTTTGCAAAAAAACAACAACAACAAAAGATTGTATTCAATTGTTTACATGCAAACAACTATGCTTAGAAGTGCCTTTCCTTTTGTCTTGAAAAACAGAGGTTCTGATTTTCAGCCCTCAACTCCTCTTAAAACTTTTAAACATTGAAGTAGGTTTTCATTCTTGCCCAACCAAAATATTTAGTAAGCTTGAGGATATGCATATAAATATGTATGCAGGTAACATACTGGTCAAATGTAGTGGGAATGGAGCCCCAAAGAACAAAAAAAACAGATGCACAGGAAAAATAGTTCTGTTATTTTCACTTTCCTGACAACAAGCATAGATCATAAACTATCAGTTCCATTAAAATGTTAAATAAAGTGGTTAACGTGGTCTGCTGTTTTACTTTAAGAGCTAAAATTGCAAAAAGTGTGGACCCAGGTCAGTCTGCTCTATATGAAGCAGCTGATCAGGGTTCAAACTGTTTGTCTGCAACTTGAAAGTATTTTGTTGTGTAAGCAAAATTGTGCAGCAGACGACATCAACAGACAAGATTTCTTTTTATGGCTGTGAGAGTGTTAACCCTTAGCCTGTCAGTCACAACTTTTGCTGTCTGCTCCTCTCATATGCTTTTGTTCATAGGTAGCATATATTGCAATTAACTTGTACCCAGATCAGACTGAGGGAGCAGTCTGATCATGGTTTATATTGTTTTCTTCCATGACACAATCTAGTCTGAAATGCACTTGAATATATGCAGCAGGCGTAAAAAGCAGAAGATATTTTCAGGACAAAAAAAATTAAGGTTGGATAAGGGTTAATCATTTTATTTGAGATAATAATGAGCTACAACATGAGATTTCTAACAATGTGGTATGTGCGACCAGCAAAGCCTCAGATCAGCCTGCGCATATGCGCAGTCTGATCAGAGCCTTTGCTAGTCACTTGGATATTCTATGAGTGTTAAGCTAATGACTAAACATCATTTGGAGTTTCTAAGCTTAAAAGGAGGCTGCACGGCTCATGAGTGTCAACACTTGTCAAAATTGTTGGAAATCACATGTCACGGCTCATATGTATCTTTTGTGGATTTTTAAACAAACATGAATGTGAGGAGATAGATTAATCAGCAATGTTCTTTGTAAGTTTTTCATATTTTGATAAATGTTTATTCCTTATTTTCAGGCATGTCAGATAGAGTCTGATTCTGGTCTTATAAGTGCTTACATCATCTTCCTGTCTCGGCATACTACTGATCTCAGTCTTCAAGAGCTTGATGAGTTGGCTCTGGTAAGTTACATTACAAATGTTTAATGTTTAGAAAAAGTCATTTTTACTGTGTTTTAACCACAAATGTACAAGTTTTATTGATGCTGAATTCAAAGGGGTATGTGCATTAAGGGGCTAATTTGCCCCCCTCTAGAGCCAAAAACTGAAAGTTGCTTTTCATCAATTTTATCCTATTGGTTTATTAGAAGAATGGCTCAAGTGTAAAATTTTGGCATTTATTTAAATTAAATGGTAGCTAAGGTAACAAAAATGGCTGCCAAAATAACCTAAAATAGAGAAATTGCCATTTTGGGCTAAATTCAAGGCTTTTTCAGACAGATTTTTTAGGAATAAGATATTAGCACAAGGGAATACAAAAAAAAAACCTTTTAATATATTGTGTGTCATGATAATTTCACCCTCTGTTAAAATATCTTTTTGTTATTTGCTTGTGCTCCATGTTTATTTCTCTGTCAAATGTCTTAATTTGCTCCAAAATGATCACTTTCTATTTTCAGCCTATTTTTGCAGCCATTTTTGTTACCATAGCAACGGTAAAAATAGAAAAAAAATCCCAGACTTTTACACTTGGGCTATTGTTCTAATAAACTAATAAGAAGAAATTTGTGAAAAACAATTTTCATGTTTTTGCCTCATAGGGGGGCCAAAATAGCCTCTTAATGCACGTACCCCTTTCAAAGGGCATTTCTGATTTCAGTGTTATAACTGCCAAATTTAAGACTAAAAAGGCTTGTTTGCACAATATCTCATACACTGGTTAGCATATTTAAACTGGTTTGCAAAATGTAACATCTGCTAATTGGATTTGTTGACCTTAATCTAAATTACAATGTCACAACTTCATGGCAGATTATATTTTACTTATAAACTGGTTTAGGAGTAAGGGACATATGTTTTCTGTTAATCATTTGTATGTTAAAAACCTATTTGAGGCATTTCATATGGGTGTTCACTGTTTGCCAAAGTACCTATGACAGTACAGTCCCTTTATAACACACCTCGCTATAACACAGAATTAGATGCAACATGGTCATGTTGTGGCTCCCAAATTTTTGTACCATGGAATTTTACAAAGGAATTATAGGAAAATGACCATTTTATGGTAATTTTCCTATAATTCCTTTGCAAAATTTCCCTATATAACAAGGTTCACTTATAACACAATCCATTCCTATGTACCCCAAATATAGCATTATAAAGGGACTGTACTGTAACTGGTATTCAAAATGTAAAGGGTTCACACTTCTTTTCTTGTTTGTCTATTTACAGGATATTGCCCAGCTTATCGTTGAGAGGACCACTGTTATCAATTATATTCTGCCTATGGACTCATCTCCTCGGTCACCTGAACAACTGAACACACTTGAAGCTCTTATACAACTGTTTGTTAACTACCTACACACTGCCAAAGAGCCTGATACTGAAGGATATTCTTGGGTGAGTGCTGGATGTTTGGTTTGATTCTTTACGTCTCAGTCTACAGCTATGGTCATGTCAAGACGGTCAGTTCACCTCACCACACTTTTTCCTGGGCAAGCTTTACTAAGCGATTAACCAGTACTTCATGCACATACTTAGCTTGTAACTGACAACAACCCCTCTTGAATCAGCAGAAGGAGGAGAATGACCGTAGAAATTATTTCATGATAAATCTCCACGAAAGTATGGGACTTGGCTGCGATCAAACACGCGATCCCTGGATCTGCAGTCGGACGGGCTACTGACTGCGCTACTATACGGGGCCCGGCCTAAGTGCTGGATATTATGTAATCTATAAAATACCTTGTGTATTTTTTTGTTTTTGTTTTTTTTTATCATTCAAAGCGTATAATCTATAGTTTGAGAGCAGTGGTATGCACAATGTCACTTTTTGCCGTGAACTTTGGGGAAAAGTGTATGCAAAACTTTAATTTGGGGAGGTATATCACTGAACATACTATGGGAAATTAAATTTACGGTGATGTGTTAAGGTAGCAATAAAATGTAGTTTCCGACTGTACATCCGATGATATACCTCCCCAAATGAAAATTTTGAATATAGTTATCCCTATTCTAATGCACTTTCTCGCTTTTTTACTGTAAAAAATCTTTGTTTTGTCTCCAATCACTGTGTTGGAAGCTGATTAACGCTGCACATCATCCAATGAAATGTGATGTAATTATTGATCTAAAACTATTTCAGACAGTATATCACAGCATATATTGAAGCAAATTTCTAACATTATCCAATCAAATATTGTGTTTCATTAGCAAGTGCACTAGAATAGCAGTTCATGCTATGATTGCCTTTTATCTTGTCTTTTTATTGTTTCAGTCCAACACCCATGACCAGATTATTATACGGTGGTAGTCAGGAGTATCAGCCACTATGCATATACTTGTAGTTCATGCTATGATTATCATATATCTCGTCTCTCTGTTGTTTCAGTCCAACACCCAGGACCAGATTATTATACGGTGGGAGTCAGGAGTATCAGCCACTATGCATATACTTGTAGTTCATGCTATGATTATCATATATCTCGTCTCTTTATTGTTTCAGTCTAACACCCAGGACCAGATTATTATACGGTGGGAGTCAGGAGTATCAGCCACTATGCATATACTTGTAGTTCATGCTATGATTATCATATATCTCGTCTCTTTATTGTTTCAGTCTAACACCCAGGACCAGATTATTATACGGTGGGAGTCAGGAGTATCAGCCACTAAGCATATACTTGTAGTTCATGCTATGATTATCATATATCTCGTCTCTTTATTGTTTCAGTCTAACACCCAGGACCAGATTATTATACGGTGGGAGTCAGGAGTATCAGCCACTATGCATATACTTGTAGTTCATGCTATGATTATCATATATCTCGTCTCTTTATTGTTTCAGTCCAACACCCAGGACCAAATTATTATACGGTGGGAGTCAGGAGTATCAGCCACTATGCATATCCTTGTAGTTCATGCTATGATTATCTTATATCTCGTCTCTTTATTGTTTCAGTCCAACACCCAAGACCAGATTATTATACGGTGGGAGTCAGGAGTATCAGCCACAATGCATATACTTGTAGTTCATGCTATGATTATCATATATCTCGTCTCTTTATTGTTTCAGTCTAACACCCAGGACCAGATTATTATACGGTGGGAGTCAGGAGTATCAGCCACTATGCATATACTTGTAGTTCATGCTATGATTATCATATATCTCGTCTCTTTATTGTTTCAGTCTAACACCCAGGACCAGATTATTATACGGTGGGAGTCAGGAGTATCAGCCACTATGCATATACTTGTAGTTCATGCTATGATTATCATATATCTCGTCTCTTTATTGTTTCAGTCTAACACCCAGGACCAGATTATTATACGGTGGGAGTCAGGAGTATCAGCCACTAAGCATATACTTGTAGTTCATGCTATGATTATCATATATCTCGTCTCTTTATTGTTTCAGTCTAACACCCAGGACCAGATTATTATACGGTGGGAGTCAGGAGTATCAGCCACTATGCATATACTTGTAGTTCATGCTATGATTATCATATATCTCGTCTCTTTATTGTTTCAGTCCAACACCCAGGACCAAATTATTATACGGTGGGAGTCAGGAGTATCAGCCACTATGCATATCCTTGTAGTTCATGCTATGATTATCTTATATCTCGTCTCTTTATTGTTTCAGTCCAACACCCAAGACCAGATTATTATACGGTGGGAGTCAGGAGTATCAGCCACAATGCATATACTTGTAGTTCATGCTATGATTATCTTATATCACGTCTCTATTGTTTCAGTCCAACACCCAGGACCAAATTATTATACGGTGGGAGTCAGGAGTATCAGCCACTATGCATATACTTGTAGTTCATGCTATGATTATCCTGCTAACATATGGACCTGCTCATTGTAAGTATTTTAACTTTTTAAAATACAGAGGACACAATTTACAATGACAGCAGCATTTGTAGCCTGAAACTGACGTCAGACTGAATTCTTGCATTAAGAACTGAACCGCAACTGCTTCATCTGACACCTTATTATGTTTTTTGTGCAATAGAGGTTCTAATGCATTAGCCTTTTTCCTGTTGTGTGCTCACTTATCTGCTTAATACATGGGTGAAAGATTTCAGGATCACTCATGAATTCAGGATTTTGAGGCCGACTTTCCGCAGAAAGTCGGCCTCAAAATCCTGAATTAGAAAGATCATATTAGCTTCTCTGATATATTTTTAGACTGTCTAAGGACAATTGACCATTTAAACTTAAAAGTGTGAATATTTAGTGGGTATACTGCAAGTTTTAAGATTAGAGTACCAAAAGTTCAGGATTTTGGGAATTTTGAACTTTCATCCATGTTAATATACACTTGGGAAGCATATATTGCAACCAATATTTACCGAGGTCAGACTGCTTGCTTAGGAACAGTCTGATCAGGGTTCGTAGTGTTTGCTCCCATGGTCAATAGTAGCCTGAAGTGCACTTGAGTATATACGGCAGAAGTAAAAAAAGAAGACATTTTCAGGACCAAAATTTAGTGGCAGGATAAGGGTCAGACATGCCAACCATTCTAATTTTTGCGGCATCGTACTGATTTGTAAGGCCAATTTCCACATTACGATTACAAGTGTTGAAATTATCACAAATAATGATTTTAAAATGGTACCAGATAAAGTAACTGGGGTTACTCCTACATCTTCACCGGTTACACCTGATAAAAAGTTTTGTGAGTCCGAGAACCTGCCTGTGATACAAAACGAAATGGATTCCTTGGCAAAAATGTTGTGTGGAAGGAGAAATTTATCAGATTATACAAATCTTTGGCCCTTACTGAAGCCAATTGAAGTCTGGAAAATATTATTCATGAAGTTGAAGTAAAGCTCTCAGCCATGCATTTGGGAGGGAGGAAGAGGGTACAGTATTATGTATATATTGAAGCTCAGCTTACAAGAAACTTGTGTGAGTTCATTTTGTACTTTTATGGCAAAATATGCGGCATTCCGGAAAAGGTCCCTAGATTCCGGAAAAATGCCTTTCATATTTCTGAAGAGCCCCATTTAGGGTTGGCATCTCTAAGGACAAGCTAAAAACCTCTAATATAATGTCTTGAAGTTGGAAAACCACCCTACATGGTTCTTGTCAGCAAGATATATCTATTAGAGCTACAGTACTGAAACTTGGCCAGCTTATGGTGAATGATGAGAGGGCTACCTGGTTAACTTGAAAAATTCCAAGAACATTTCTGGAGTTATTGAACATGTTTAAAGAAGAGCATCATCCTTAGGGACAAACATTATGGATCGGGGCACAGTGGTTTACAAAACAATGTATAGTTATAAGTTATCATTTGGGCCTCGTCGCAACAAAACCTGTCTTCGGGGATTTGCGAACAACTAAGGGGCAGACCAGCCTGCGCATCCGCACAGACTGATCAGCCCCTTTGTTAATCGCTTACTTGATAGTATTATATCTAAACTTGCTTCAAGCGAAATTTCAATATTCTAGCTAGTCTCTGTAACTGAGGAGAATGGTTTGAGTCTCGCTTTGTTGGAAACCCCCAAGACAAGTTTTGTTGCGACGAGGCCCATTTAAAAGAGCATATGTTTTGTATAACACTCTTTCTAGTATTTTCAAAGTAGTTTGAATGTTGAATGTTGGATTGTAGCAGATGATTCACATGATATATCAGGTCTTAATTTTCCTAAAACTGAAGAAAGAATTGAAAAAGGTGTCTGCTGTAGTCATTATGACAGCAGCAGACAACTTTTTCAATTCTTTAATGGTTAAATGCAGCCATTCTGGCTTGAACCTTTGTACAGAGTTTAGTTCAGACAATGCCCTCACAGCTGTAAATCTTTTTTGCTAAGCCATAATGCATTCTGAATATACTTTTTGTATCTACAATAGAGGGTTCAAACCATTGTGATATTTGCAGCAGATACAACCATGTAACTACCAATGTAGCAATATATTGCAATGACATGTCTCAAGATAAGCTGTCAAAAGCATAAAATAGGCATACTAGTAGTGTCATCCATGTACAGGGCATACTACATAGAAACTTGTTCATTTCTACATGCGCATTTCAGTGAAAGAATGAAAGTAGTTGAGAATTTGGTAAGAAAAACTTAATAATTGGAAAGACATATGTTGTTGGTAAACATTGGAATTGCCTCTAATAGAGGCAATTCCAATGTGTACCAACAACATATGTTACTGAAAATTAGGAAACTAAATTTAAATTTACACTTAAACCCAGTATCATGTCCCATTGTTTTTGCCTCTTTTAAACATCTCAAACAGCCAATCAGTATTATAATACCTGTCACTATACCACAAATTGTTTCTATTTGGATGACAGCTATATATCCAAATTTGATTTAATGAACTACCCTTTTGCTAACCTGGTAGTTGCGTGGTTGTATTGTATATGTGTCCATTTCAGCTGAGAAGCTGTATAATGAGCTGATAGAGAACTGGTTCCCAGAGAATGGTAATCCACCGTCTGCTTTCCTGCTGGACACTTCAGAGGAGGCTTTATTGTTGCCTGATCTACTGAAACTGAGGATGATCAGATCTACCTCAGAACGGCTCATTACTGCAGGTTTGTACTAGTGGTTTCTCAATCAAATTACAAATTCATCAGTTAAAGTTTTCAGGATTATTCCTAGATTCAGAATTTTGAGACTGTCTTTTCATTGAAAGTCAGTCTCAAAATCTTGAATTGGGCAGATTTAACCCTTAAAGCGCCACCTATAATTTGCAGCAGACAACAATTTCAAATTTTGCTGCTTTTTTCAAAAATAACAAATAAGGCATGATATTTCATGAGAATTGTCTGCTCAGACGATTCACATGAAATATCATACCTTATTTTTTTTTTTTAAATTGGAAAAGATGTCGCAAATTTTGTCATCTACTGCAGTTGTGATTGGCGCTTTAAAGGTTAAAGTTTTCAGGATTATTCCTGGATTCAGAATTTTGTGACTGTCTTTCAATAGAAAGTTAGTCTCAAAATCTTAAATTATAGGCAGATTTAAATAGCTTCTTTGATTTAATTTCAGTTTTTCTAAAAGAGAAAGGGCTCAGTGTTTCTAAAGGCAATATTTGTTTTTAAATATTTTGTAGGTATACTGCAAGTTTTAAGGATTGAATTACTAAAGTTCAGGGTTTTGGAAATTTGGAAAATTCATGCATGCATGCCAATATGGTTATTTTTACAGCTTTGCAAGACCTAGAGCCTTCCCAGTTGCTATTATTTGTACAGTCATTTGGGATTCCAGTGTACAGATGAGTAAGCTGTTACAGTGTCTTGATAATGCATGCATGCCGCTATGGTTATTTTTACAGCGTTGCAAGACCTAGAGCCTTCCCAGTTGCTATTATTTGTACAGTCATTTGGGATTCCAGTGTACAGTATGAGTAAGCTGTTACAGTGTCTTGATAATGCTGTTACTATGGATCCAGATGCCTTGGAGCAGTCAGTGATTGATAAAGCATACATGGCTCAGTTGATAGAGGTTCAGCACCTGCGGGGAGCCGGAGGAGGCGAGAAGTTCTACTTTATGTTGACAGATGGTGGCAGTCTACATGTACCCCCAGGTAAATTATCAGTGATTTTATTTGGCCATTTTTAACGCCTAATATGGGAGTCATTCCCAATCCAAATATGGCCTTTATTTTCCCAATTTCATGTATTTTAGTACTTATTTTCCCATTTTTTTAGCTTTCCAAAATCCCAAATAAAATCACTGATTATGTTGCTCATTGAAAGCCAGCATCTGAAAGTTAAAAAGTGTGTCAGATCTGTTATCAATCAGGCTGACAAATCAATTTGATTTGTCAGCCTGTTTGATAACAGATCTGTCGAACTGTACATAATAACTTTGTAAATCACAGATTAAATTCATGTAGCTGCCTCCTGTAAAGAAACAGATCTGTTATAAATCAGGCTGACAAATCAATTTGATTTGTCAGCCTGTTTGATAATAGATCTGTGATATTTTTTAGCTTTCAGAAGTTGGCTTTTGGCAACTTAGAGTAAAACTTAGAGAGATAAAAAAAAGTTCATATCTGGCTGAAATCCAGCTCCAATCTAACCCTTACAGGGCCAAAGAAAATTTGCAGTAGATGACTTTTCCAAATTCTCATCACATTCTAAAGAATACTTTTACAGGATTTTGGATACAATCTGCCACAAACCTTCTTACATCTCCAGTAAAGTATTTAATGAATGTTCAGTAAAACCTGTCTTGAGCGGCCACTCAAAAATAAACAAAACAACGGTCTTAATGGCAAATGGTAGCTTAATGAAGGTTGAAAGTATTGCAGAATGCTCCCCTTGGAGCATTCTGCAATACTTTTGACCTGCATTAAGCGATAATTGGTCTTAAACAACCAATTTTTTTCTTCTTTTGGAGTGGCTACTTAAGACAGGTTTTACTGTATCAGCTTTTAAAATAGGCTATGATTTTGTATACAGCATAGACTTTTAATAGAATCAGTGAAATATTTGTTCGAAAACTTTACCATTTTTCATGCTTTTGACTTTGAGTTTTGAGGAATTGAGTTATTGAGAGTCTTTTCTATTGTAGATGAGGAGATGAATGAAGGTGAACCATCCAAGTCCGATATTTGGAAGAGTAAAGCACCAACAGATGTTGCCATGGAAACACTGCCAGCCTCTCATGTTGTCAACACACTCTTACAGGTATTAATTGAGCCAATGCATGAGATTTTCAACAATGTGGCATGTGCGACCAGCAAAGCCTCAGTTCAGCCTGCACATTAGCGCAGTCTGATCAGAGCCTTTGCTAGTCACTTGACTATTCTATAAATGTTAAGCAACTGACTGAACACCATTTGGAGTTTCTCAGCTTAAAAGGAGGCTGCATAGGCTCGTCCAAGTCTACACATGTCAAAATGCCACATGGTTGGAAATCACATGTCACAGCTCTATTTCATTTTCGTCACATCAACCACATATTCCCTTAACCCTTTACTCCATAATAACGTCTTTTGACACCTTTGAAATAGCCGTGACATGTGATTTCCAACAATGTGGCGTTTTGACATGTGTAGAGTCGGACACGCTTCTGCAGCCTACTGTTAAGCTTAGAAACTCCAAATGGTGTTCAGTCAGTAGCTTAACAATCATAGAATACTCAAGCGACTAGCAAAGGTTCTGATCAGACTGTGCGTATGTGCAGGCTGATCTGAGGCTTTGCTGGTCGCGCATACCACATTGTTGGAAATCTCATGCACAGGCTCATGATTATAATGTATTTGAAAATATTATGGAAAATGAAGCATTTGCTCTTTTGAAAAGTATTCAAATCTTAACTTTTTTTTAATTATTTCAATGTTGTCTAAAAATAGAAAATTATGTCATGATCTAAAAATAGCCTATGGAGTAAATGGTTAATATTCAGATGGATAGACTTTCGAAAATAGTGTAAATCCCGATCAGCCTGCTCCAGAAGGAGTGGTATGACCAGAGTTTACAATATTTGCCATTCCATCTCACCCATTTCCTCATCAGGATGTAAAACAGAGTTTCTTCTAGTCGAATTCTTTCCTTGCTAGCGTCATTTTTTGTCATCTGCTGATAACCTTCGCAAACAGTTTGGACCCAGATCAGGACGGACAGCATTTCGGGTCTGATCTGGATTCAAATTGTTAGACATTCTGATAGTGTTCTTGAATGAATTTTTTGAAAAGTTGATTTTGAAAATAAATCAACAGACGACATCAGAAGTATGAAAAATTACCAAGTAGGCAAAGAGTAAAAGACAAGTTGGTAGAGAAGATACGGTATACAGTATTTTAGCATGAGTATTCATAGGTTTAGATAAACAAATTTTTTAAGCGTAAAACTGTGAATATTTTCCTACCCATCCATTTTAACATATGTTTTGGGTGCTCAAACGAACCGTCTCATTGAGACGGTTCTTTTGAGTACCCACAACATATGTTTTGGTTAGGAAATAAGAAAACTATTTTTTCGGTACACACTCTTAACTAAAGGCGTGGTATTAGTGAAATGAACCTATATAGGTGTGTGAATACAAACACTCAAACAGATGATCTCAAGCGTTATGGTCTGTACTGCTATGCAACCTGAGACTTAATGACAAAAACATATTATCTTCAATGCATACCTGTACTAGGGTCAAGGAGTGTGAGATTGACCAAACCATATACAGTAAAACCTGTCTTAAGCAGCCACTCAAAAAGAAGAACAAAATTGGCTTTCAAGACCAATTATTGCTTAATGCAGGTCACATGTATTGCAGAATGCTCCAAGGGGAGCATTCTGCAATACTTTCGACCTTCATTAAGCTACCATTTGACTTTAAGACCTTCCTTTTGTCTATTTTTGAGTGGCCGCTTAAGACAGGTTTTCTGTATAAGAGTAATAAACAGATCAGCTGTTGTAAAATGTAGTGGCTGTGAACAAGTGTATGTAAGGTTCCAAATTCATGCATAAACAGCATGTGAATTGCCTTGTTAATACATGGCTTTGTGCCAGTTGAAACATGACTCTTAGAAGTTTGTGGTATGCATTATATGCAGTAATACTTGTTTTTGCAGGCTTTTGATCCCTCTGGCAGAAGAAGTCCTGATGCCGAGACACATTATCAGTTCCTTGTTATGGTAAATAGTCTTGTTTTCTAATAGTCTAAACTTTTTATATCTATCAGAGTCAAGTATTGCCAATGGAAGGGCAGTGGCTCAGTGGTTGAGTGCTTGACTCAAGACGGAGGGGCCGCACTTTCAAGCCTCGCCGGCGTCACTGCGTTGTGTCCTTGAGGATGAACATTAATCCTAGCTTAGTACTGGTTCAACCCAGGAAGACCCGTCCCTATATAACTGAAAGATTGCTGATGGGACGTAAAGAATCAAATCAAACAAACAAGCAAAAATTACCAAAACCTCTCTTGGAGATTTTTGATGCCCATGGGTAAAACTCAATAATTTTGTTACAGTAAACAAAGGACAATTCAGTTGCTTCAAAATCATTGTTGCATCATTATTAACCCTTGGCCTCATAGAGACGCCCTTTAACACTTTTGCAAACAGAGCAGATCCAGATCAGGCAGCTCTTGTAAGAGCTGCCTGATCAGGGTCTACTCTGTTTGCTTATGGAAATATGTTTAGATATGATCCTACACTAGTGGACCTGACAAGTAATTTATTTGTTCTATGTACATACATGAAAGTTAATTTATATAATTATTCAAAGTGGTTGGAGCTTAGCATGAATATTCCTGAAGGAAAGGGTTAAAGACACAATTGAGTTTTGGCCATTCTGAGTATAATAGGGTTAAAGATAAACATTTTTCATCCAACACAAATAATTAAAAAATATGATATCAGTAATATCATTATTTAGAATCTTGATGGCACAAAAGTAAAGACATTTATTTGTATTTTGTTAAAAAAAGTGTTTTTAACAAAATATGAATAAATGTCTTTCATTTTCAATACTAAAAGGTTTTCTTGATTTTAATACCATCACTAATCTAAAAATTGATTATACTGAATATATCAAATCTGGTTATTAGTGTCGAGTAAAGAGTTGTGTTATTTTTGTTTCATCTATATCATTATACAAGAACCTTTTGTTTGTGTAATAAAAGCCGGAAAACAATGTGAAAAAGCAATAAAACAACAGCCGGTCAACTGTCAGATAAACCAAAATCTTTGGTTCCCCTATATGTAATGATGCATTGTATCATCTTCAATCTTTTTCTATTTATAGTCATTATGCAAGAAACCATCTGCTGCTGTGGATATTGCTAGAGGACTGCTGGAGGTATATATTTCACTTTAATTTTAGCAACACCCCTACACCCCCCCCCCCCCCCCCCCCCCCCCCCTAAAAATAAAAATAAAAAATCAAAGTTACTGTTACACTCAGCTTATTGCAGTACGTAAAAGGTCTTTTCAAAGTCAACTTTACAGTGGCTCACATATTCCGGTCATAAGAATCAGCTGAACCACAGACATAGTCCATGCCCCTAGATAAGGGTGCCTAATATAAAATAAATTTTCTTATTTCTAAACCAAAACATATGATGTGGTAACTCAAAAGAACTTGAGATGGTTCTTTTGAGTGCCCAAAGCATTTGTTAAATGTATAAGAAAGTATTCACAATTTTACACTAAAAAACTGTTTGGTCTCCGTAGAATATGCAAAATTGATTGTGCCAGCCTACAGGATTTTGGTACTTATTGTATATGTTACTTGTAACCAGCCCACACATAGGTTTAGATAAACAAAAATTTTCAGCATAAAATTGTTAATGTTTTCTTACCCATTATTTTAAGCATATGTTTTGGGTGCTCAAAAGAACCGTCTCATTGAGACGGTTCTTTTGAGTACCCACAACATATGTTTTGGTTGTGAAATAAGAATTTTTTTTTCTGGTACTCACTCTTAACTTAAGGCCTGCCACAGGATTTTGGTACTTTGATACTGAAAAACTTTCACGGCATCAAAATTTGGCAATTTCAAATGACTGATACATTTGGGTCGCGTATTGTCTTCGGTATTTGAAAACAACAAAGGTGGAAACCAGCCTGGGCCTCCGCGCAGTCTGATCAGCGCCTTTGTTATTGGCATATCAAAAAATATCATATCTAGACTTGCTACAAGCGAAATTCCAATATTCTAGCTCGTCTTTGTAGCTGAGGAGACTCGCTTAGTCGGAAACCTGGACAGGTTTTCTTGCGACAAGGCCCACATGTAACCAGCATAGGCTAAGACAAGCCTGTTGAGCCTTTAGCCATCGGCACAGATAGGCAAAAATTTTCATCGAACATTTGTAAAAAAAATTCTCACACGAAGACATCTCTCTCTTAAGCCATATTCTGCTTCCAGATATCTAAATTTAGAAGTTCTCCTGAAGGACAAGATCATGAAAAAATATCAACATTACATTGATGTATTATATGACTTTTTGGTTACTGTAAAAGAGGCACCTCATGAATGCTTAATGAGGACTGGTCAACCTTAGACATAGGTAAAACCTGAAAATGAAGCGTGGTTTTATTCAAAAGTAACTGTATCATCTTGCGCCATTGCCTCAGTATAGATGCAAAACACATTATTTAGTTCTTAAACGCCAGCAAAATAACTGCGTCTAAAAATGTCTATTTAACATTAGCATAGAGGCAAACATTGTGGACCCAGATCAGACTGCTCCTACAGGAGCAGTCTGATCTAGGTCCACACTGTTTGTCTATGAGGCTTCAACTATTTTAGTGGACGACAAAAAACATATATTTTGTGATTATGCGCTTTAAGGTTTAATAAATGTGAGTTCAGTGTGTATACGGTTACGACTGATGAAATGCACACATGTTTGTGCGGCACAAACATCTTATTTATTCTTCACCAAATTGTAAATAGAAGCTGATTTCCCCTTGTTTAGCAGATGAAATAGCCGAATCACACCCAGATATGAATATTAAAGTTGCCGCCTTTATAGTAAGCGAAAAGTCTATTAATATTGGAGAGGTTTTATGAAATCTGCATGGCAGATCGACAGCTGTTGTGATCATAGATGACAAGGACTTGTGACCAAGAAGTCAGAATCACATAAACTTGGGTTAAGGGGCAATCATTACCGTTATCAACCCTTTTTTCATTCTGGATAGCTGTAAACAGGTACATTGGCAAACAGTGAAGACCCAGATAAATGCTGCAAAATGCAGCATTTCATCAGGGTCTGCACTGTTTACTAAGATAAAAGCAAAACTTCAGACAGATATTAAAATTGACCGTCCTGCCATGACCTTAGCTGTTGACTTGGGACGTAAAGCAACAAAACAAACAAAAATTGACCTGTGATCCCTTAAAATATAAAATGGACAAATCATTGCTTATTATATCAATATATATAGGAAAATCCATCAGATTGAAGAGGGTTAAGGCATCACCAAAATTTGCTGGAGACAACAATTTCAACTTTTGTCCCTGCTTTAAGAAACCAATAAAGATTTGATATTTCATGTGAATTGTCAGCTGGAATGAAATGCCAAGCCTTTTTTTCCAAGAAAATTATGAAGCTTTCAGACAAATTCCTGATATTTCAGATTGTGAGTGGTTCTGGTGCTACAGAATTTGCGAAATCCCTGATACAGTCAACTAAAGCTTGTTCTCTTGTGAAGCTGTTGATATCAAAACAGGTAGGCCAATATCAGTCCTGGTATAGAGGTAACTAGGTCAACTGATTTAGTCAACTAAAGCTTGTTCTCTTGTAAATCTGTTGATATCAAAATAGGTAGGCCAATATCAGTCCTGGTACAGAGGTAACTAGGTCAACTGATACAGTCAACTAAAGCTTGTTCTCTTGTGAAGCTGTTGATATCAAAACAGGTAGGCCAATATCAGTCCTGGTACAGAGGTAACTAGGTCAACTGATTTAGTCAATTAAAGCTTATTCTTTTGTAAAGCTGTTGATATCAAAACAGGTAGGCCAATATCAGTCCTGGTACAGAGGTAACCTGGTCAACTGATACAGTCAACTAAAGCTTGTTCTCTTGTAAATCTGTTGATATCTAAATAGGTAGGCCAATATCAGTCCTGGTACAGAGGTAACTAGGTCAACTGATACAGTCAACTAAAGCTTGTTCTCTTGTGAAGCTGTTGATATCAAAACAGGTAGGCCAATATCAGTTCTGGTACAGAGGTAACCTGGTCAACTGATTTAGTCAACTAAAGCTTGTTCTCTTGTAAATCTGTTGATATCAAAATAGGTAGGCCAATATCAGTCCTGGTACAAAGGTAACTAGGTCAACTGATACAGTCAACTAAAGCTTGTTCTCTTGTGAAGCTGTTGATATCAAAACAGGTAGGCCAATATCAGTCCTGGTACAGAGGTAACTAGGTCAACTGATTAAGTCAATTAAAGCTTATTCTTTTGTAAAGCTGTTGATATCAAAACAGGTAGGCCAATATCAGTCCTGGTACAGAGGTAACCTGGTCAACTGATTTAGTCAACTAAAGCTTGTTCTCTTGTCAATCTGTTGATATCAAAATAGGTAGGCCAATATCAGTCCTGGTACAGAGGTAAATAGGTCAACTGATACAGTCAACTAAAGCTTGTTCTCCTGTGAAGCTGTTGATATCAAAACAGGTAGGCCAATATCAGTCCTGGTACAGAGGTAACCAGGTCAACTGATACAGTCAACTAAAGCTTGTTCTCTTGTAAAGCTGTTGATATCAAAACAGGTAGGCCAAAATCAGTCCTGGTACAGAGGTAACCAGGTCAACTGATACAGTCAACTAAAGCTTGTTCTCTTGTAAAGCTGTTGATATCAAAACAGGTAGGCCAATATCAGTTCTGGTACAGAGGTAACTAGGTCAACTGATTTAGTCAACTAAAGCTTATTCTTTTGTGTGTTGATATCAAAACAGGTAGGCCAATATCAGTCCTGGTACAGAAGTAACTAGGTCAACTGATTCAGTCAACTAAAACTTGTTCTCTTGTAAAGCTGTTGATATCAAAACAGGTAGGCCAATATCAGTCCTGGTACAGAGTTAACTAGGTCAACTGATTCAGTCAACTAAAGCTTGTTCTCTTGTAAAGCTGTTGATATCAAAACAGGTAGGCCAATATCAGTCCTGGTACAGAGGTAACTAGGTCAACTGATTTAGTCAACTAAAGCTTGTTCTCTTGTGAAGCTGTTGATATCAAAACAGGAAGGCCAATATCAGTCATGGTATAGAGAAAACTAGGTTAACTGATTCAGCCAATAAAATTGATGATGATCCCTTGTGAAGCTGCCAAGTGAAAACAGGTAGTCCAATATCAGTCCTGCTACAATGATAAATAAGTCAATTAATTTAGTTAATAACGTTGTATCCCTTGTAAAACTGTTGATATCAGAACAGGTAGACCAACAATATAAGTCCTGATATTGGAGCTAAGTGGCTCAGTTAGTAGAGTGCTAGACTGGGGATCGAAGGGTTACTGGTTTGAGACTCACTAGATTCACTGTGTTGTGTCCTTGAGCAAGACACTTTATCTGCTGCATAGTACTGGTTCAACTCTGGAAGATGGAAATTGTCATGACATGGCTGAAAAATTGTTGAGTAGGATGTGAAGCATCAACACAAAAAAACAAGTCCTGATTCATAGTTCAACAAGTCAACTGATAACAGATACAGTCAACTAAAGTTTGTTCTCTGGTGCAAAGCAGGTAGGCCAATATATACTGCTCAAAAAAAGATAAGGGTCAAGCAATTATTTACAAATTAATATTTCCCATTAATACTATAGTAGCAAAACAATGTTTATTATAATCTCATTGGTCAGACATTACTTTAGTAAAGATGTTTAAGAAAACAATTTACAATCAAAAGTGAATATACCTCCATATCTTAAGCACACCCCCTTTTCATACAGATGGGCAGGGTAATGTCTTTTTGAAATTTATACCTGGGAAGCATTCTTACTCATTTTGGTCAGTGCTAATACCATGTGTGGCCTCCATGAGCTTCAATGAATTCAGTACAGGGTGTCCAAAAGCTCAGTACTATTTTATGCCTGAACGAGGGATTCATACCCACTACTCTACAAGAGCTATTGCAAGCTGCTGGAATGTTTGTGGTTGTGCCAAAGACGCATTTATTCGTCTCGTCTCTGGAGAGTGTCCCAGACATGCTCAATAGGGTTGAGGTCATGTGATCATGATGGCCAGTCCAAACGTTTAATACCCTCATCCTCAAGATAATCATTAACCACACGAGTCCTGTGGGGACTTGGCCTATTGTCAATTCAAAAAAAAGTTATCACCGACTGCCCCTGCAAATGGTCTAACATAGACATCTAGAATTTCGTCTCTATAGTGTACGCCTGTCAGTGCTCCATTCTGGATGACATAGAGATTGATGACTCCATCAAATGAAATGCCACCCCATACCATAACAGATGGACTACCCCATCGGTCATGTTCAGCAACACAGCAGTTAACAAAACGTTTGTTCTTCTTTTGCCAGACACACTTGCATCCATCACTATTATCAATGCAGAATCTTGACTCGTCGGTGAAGAGGATTTTCCTCAAACTATCCAACGGCATGTCTTTATACTGTGCTGCAAATTGATGCCTTGCAGTTCTGTGATAACATGTCAATGGGGGTCTCACGGCTGGTCTCCAAGCATGAATTCCGTTGTCATGAAGACAATTCTGATTGTCTGTTCACAAAGTGATACCAGTTGCATTAAGGAATTGCTGGTTTAGAGTTCTTGCCATTTCAAACCTCTGACGTCGAGACATAGTGACAATATACCGGTCATCCACCGCTGACATCTTTCTTGGACGACCACTTTTTTTCGTTCTTCAACACTCCTGGTGTCAAGAAAACGCTGCCATATTCTCTGAACAACAGATTGCATGACGCCAAACTGAGCGGCTGCATAACGTTGGGTTGCTCCAGCCTGAAGCATACCTAAAATTCTCTCCATGTCCCTAACAGACAAATGTCTTCGATTTGGCATTTTAGTACACAAATGACTTCAGGTGCCACAATTTAACAAAGCACAGTGGAAATTGGCCCAAATATCCAGAAATTTAATGCAACTCTCCAAACAACTGACTAGCTTACAATGATTATTTGTAAATCTCGGGTAGGCAATATGAACACAGTTTACCCCGTGCTATATGTCCGTTCATGCAAGAATAAACAGTTACCCCATGAATAGATATATGTTAAAATAGTTCAAACTTTAAAGAAAATCATTTGCAAAAATAGTTTTACAAAAATCTGTTTGACCCTTAACATTTTGAGCAGTTTATGTTTTGATACAGATAAATGAGTCAAGTTGTTGATATCACAGATAGGCAAGTATAATTCCTGGTACAAAGCTTGCTAAAATTAAATAAACTGTGTATGGCAAGAAATCTAGTCCACTAAAAAAACTATATGTTACACTTGAATTTCAGGATAGAGAAGGAGTAAGAGACTATCTTCGACTGCTAATTGAGAGATTATCTCGCTTCTCCGGAGGTCACAAGTCACCGATGGCGGCCGCTATACATCAGTATCTGATAACACAGAATAAGAGAGAACAGAAGTTGAAGATGGCGGAGTCTAAACCACATATTAGAACTGACTCTGAGGAGAACTTTGTAGCAGGTGAGTGAGAGTTAACGCTTTCCCTCTTTAATATTCATGCTAAGCTCCACCCAATATGAATAATTCATGAAATAAAATTTAACGTTTGTACATAGAACAAAGAAATTTCATGCAGGTCCACTAGATCATATCTAATATTTCCATAAGCAAACAGAGTAGACCCTGATCAGGCATAAGAGCTGCCTGATCTTGGTCTGCTCTGCAAAGGTCCCTCTATGTGGTAAAGGGTTAATGTCTTTCTTCTTTTGGGCCACAATTCACATATTTTGTAGTCAAAGATCATTCACCAAACTAATAATAGGTATTTTCTTTCAAACAGTGGAAAAAAAGCTTTTAGTTTACTGGGTAATTTTTCATGCCTTTTGCTGTTTGCTGATCTTTTTGTCAAAACCAATATTTTCGAAAATTTCTCTCAGGAATACCATCAGAGTGTTAAACAGTTTGGACCCAGATTAGGCCTGACATTTTGGTCCTAAATGTTTGCGAAACTTATCAGCAGATGACAATGTAGGTATAGATTTAACCCTTACAGTGCTGCCAAACATTTACAGCAGATATTTTCAAAGTTGGTCCCTGCTTTAAGAAATCAAAAGAGGCTTGGTATTTTATTGGAATCATCTCTTTTTCACTCTTTCTATATAGGAAATAGAGGATCTTATATGCATGTTCATGTATCATTGAATTTATGAAATGAGTTGAGAAAAAGAGAAAATGTGAGTCTTGCCGGGCATTTTATTGCTTTTTTGCGACAAGTTTAATAATTTTGATAATACAAGAGCATGAAAGTTGTTATCAATATCATTACATAATGTTACTAAATATGTAAACCACTTGTGTTTTAACAATTTTAATACATGGTGTTATATGACTCCCAGACACGACATCATGTGATAAAGAAGATTGATTTTGATCTAATATTTTGTAGATCTTGAGAAAGTATCATCGACAGACCTGAGCCAGGCTGAGATATTGATAAGGCGATGTATGAAGAGTTGTATGGCCGCTAAACAGACAGATAGAGCTGTTAGCCTAGCTAGTACTGCAGTCTTATCCTCACAACAGAAAGCAGTGTAAGTTTATGACCAGACAAACTGAAAACTTGAGCATATACTGAAAATAGTGGCTTGGGTCAGCTTGCATGTATATTTGGGGCTAATAAAAACCTTCTCTGCCCTGCCCATCAATATGAGGTATATTGACCCTAAACAATACTTAACCTGGATATATATTCAATTTGAAACTTCCCTACTGGGCTTACGTTACATGTTGTACAATATTAGACGCAAAATAAAATTTCTATGTCTATGAAATAAAAACTGTGTAGAAGCCAGCTGATCAGTCTTCACACTGTTTGCCGCTGTCCTTGAAAGTGCACACTAAACACCAGAATTCTGTAACTTAATATGATAAAACCTGGGGAGGAATGTAGTACATAGAATTTCAGCATGGTAAAGGTTAAAACTGTACGGGTACAGCAATGAAGGGCTATTATTTACTCATTGTTTCTCATAAATGTATTTTTTGCAAGGAGAAACCAACTTTTCCAATATCATTAAAAATGAAGTTCTCATATAAATTGAGTTATTTGACTACTTTTAGGCATTCTTGTATTCACAGCCATTGAATTTGTTACAGTAAAACCTGTCTTAGGCGGCCACTTAAAAATAGACAAAACCAAGGTCTTAATGGAAAATGGTAGCTTAATGGAGGTCAAAAGTATTGCAGAATGCTCCCTTTGGAGCATTCTGCAATGCTTCTGACCTGCATTAAGCTATAATCGGTCTTGAAAACCAATTTTTGGTCTTCTTTTTGAGTGGCCGCTTAAGACAGGTTTTACTGTAGTTAGGAAAACACTGAAGAGCAAGCAGATTGGAAGAAATCTTGGACAGGTACTCGATGTACCAAGAGTACGGTATTAGAGCAGTCTAAAGACAATGATCCAGCCCTGGTTATACAGTTGCTTATTTTCATTTCTCATATATTAGTCCTTAAAGCGCCAAGAAAAAAATGCATCTGAAAATTTCGTCTGCTGAGGTTGTCTGCTGCAAATAATTGCCTAACATTAATGATGAACTAAGTATAGAAGCAAGCAGTGTGTACCCAGAACAGACTGCTCCTATAGAAGCAGTCTGATCTGGATCCACACTATTTGCCATAGAGGCTTCTTAAACATTTCAGCAGACGAGAAAAGCATATGACTTTTGTTGCGCATAAAGGGTTAGTAGATTTGTAGTCACTAATCGATGCCATAGCTCTGTACTTTGTTTTGATAGATATATTCAAATATGACATGAATGAATTTGATGCAAGTATGCATAATGGAGTGTTATAAGTCAACCCTCATTAACACAAAGTCAGTGAGACGAGAGTTATCACATAGAGTTGTCTGTAGCTTGAGGTGAAAGGGGTTAGTCAGTAAGCATAAATAACCCCAAATTTCTCACACACAGCATGGTGTTGTGACTTTGAGCAAGGCATGTTATCTTAAAGGAAAGAAGTTGCTCCAAGAGTCTTTAAGGAAAGAAGTTGCTCCAAGAGTCGTAAAGAAAAGAATTTGCCCCCAGATAGCAAATTCTTCCCTTTAACACTCTGGGAGAAAATTTAAGAGTAGCACCTAAGAGAAAAGAAAATAACTTTAAAGTCCTAAAATAACGACACAGCCAAAATTAATTAATATATAAATGGGTGAAAATTTTTTTCCTGAATTCAAGATTTTGAGGCTGACTTTCTTCAGACAGTCACCCTTAAAATACAGAATTTGAAAGATTCTAATAACTTCTTTGACTTATTTTCAGTTTATCTAAAGACAACTGACCGTTTAAACTTGAAATTGTTGATATTTATAGGCATGGTGCAAATTTTAAGTTATGATTTTGAAAAATTCAGAATTTTGGAAATTTTGAACTTTCATCCATGTATATGTATCAAACAAAGCACCAAATTTTGATTCTGTTTTACAATACCTGAATCCTTATTATCCCAAATTTACTTGGTACTTCAAACTATTTCTCAAACTTATTGTATATTTATTTTTTAATAGAAAAGGTGATAAGGTTTTGACCTCTACTGCCTCGCTCCTCATTGATTGGTTAGAATTACTGGACCCTGAGATCATCAAATCAGCGCCAGAGCTCCAAGAGAAGTTAACATTTTCCCAGCAGCCAGAGATCAGTAAATCCAGGCGAGATACCGATATATGCAGCAGTCAGCCATACCTGTTAGCTCTTCTCACACATCAGTCAAGTTGGACAACATTACACAGCTGTATTGATAGGATTTTAATGAATAGAACCGAGAAAAGGTGAGTCTTTGATATGGGCCTTGTCACGACAAAACCTGTCTTTTAGTGAGAGCATGAAAGTTCGTCAAAGTGAGATTCAAACCATTTTGCTCAGCTACAGAGACTAGCTAGAATATCAAAATTTTGCTTGTAGCATGTTTAGAGATGATACTTTCCAAAACGCGAATAATAAAGGCGCTGATCAGTCTGCGCGGATGGGCAGGCTGGTCTGCACCTTTGTTGTTCGCAAAACCCCGAAGACAGGTTTTCTCATGTCGAGGCCCATATGTTTGATGTTGATTATGAGTATCTAAAAATTTTGATAATGAATTTAGATGATCTTCAGGCCTCCAGATAAGAGTATGTTTTTGAAAATTATTTTTCTCATTTCTCAACAAAAACATATGTTGAGGGTGCTCAAAAGTAAGTAATGGTGCAAAGATCAGGAAACGATACAATCAAGTACCACACCTGACCCAGGATACCAATGGGAAAGTGACAAACTCACAGAAGACACCACAAACGAGAGCCAAGAGGTCAGCCCTTTCCCAGCAGGTGACCACAAAGCACATATAAACAGATGCGCACAAAACATAGCAAACACAAGACAAAACAAAAACATAAAAGATCCACAAAAGAAGTACCGCCTTGGAACGGTCAGTAAAATATTTTACTGGAGGGCTTAAACCGGTTTAACGGCGCCAACCTCACCCTTAATTCAGATGTGGATCAAGACACATAGATATTTGGTTTGCATGAAAGACCCCTAACTTATCAATGCATCATCTCCTAAAACATATAAATCAAGATATAACAAGGAGATAAAGCAAGGATAAGGACTCAACAGTAAATTAAACTGAATACCGGAGCAAAAGAAATCCAACAGGTAAACCCCGGTGGGCCCGACAAACAGCCAAAGCATCAGGCCCCTACCATCTCATCAATAGATAAGTCTTTAAGTCGGAACCATCATAGAGTCTGAAGTCCGACCCACCGGCGTGCAATTAAAGAGGAAAGCAAAGTTGCCAACCGTGATTGGGTTGACT
Source organism: Loripinus fragilis (assembly GCA_964019695.1). NCBI lineage: Eukaryota > Metazoa > Mollusca > Bivalvia > Lucinida > Lucinidae > Loripinus > Loripinus fragilis. The sequence goes on from OZ026516.1 coordinate 23,370,654, forward strand.
ACCAAGCATGCAGTCTGTTGCAATACATTAATGTTATAGCCAATCTTTTTATAATGGGAAATTATTTTAATGAACTGCGCTGAAAAATTATTAGAGCCAACAATCTTCTTCAACTTATACACCAAGTCACCATAGAAATCAGGTTCCGAAAGTCCTTGGCGCAAGAGAGATTTAAGTCCAACTTGGAATTTAGAAATCAAATCATAGTATCGTCTATAAAATTTTGAAAATGTTTTGCGAAGTTTATGATACCTATAGCCTTGTTTAAGAAGTTTCTTAGTTAACAATTTATTGCGAGTGTTGAAGTCAGCAACATAGCTAGATGCTCTAGCAAAACGAATGAGTTGAGAGATATAGACTCCATAGGATGTAGAACGAGGAACATAACCATCTAAAAATGGGAAATTGACAATTTCAAAATCAAAGTCGTCACGTTTGTCATAAATTTTGGTAGAAACAATATCATTAGAAATTGACAAATGCAAGTCTAAAAATGCGGCTTCGGTATCAGAGGCATTGGCTTTATTAAGTTGGAGCTCTGAAGGGTATATTTGACTAACCATATTGTCAAAATAAACATTATTAATATTTAAAATATCGTCCAAATATCTGGAAGTAGTGTTAAACGCATCAATAACATCAGCCTGCTTATCATCAGAAAGAGACATCATAAAGTCCCTTTCATAACAAAACAGGAATAAATCTGCAACCAGGGGAGCACAATTAGTGCCCATAGGAATCCCAACAACTTGTCTATAGAGCTTGGTGCTAAATCGAATAAAAATGTTGTCCAACAAAAAGGTCAGCGCATCGCATACATTTTGACACGACCATGCATGATATTTTTTAGGTTTTTCTGAAGTAAAAAATGCATTTCTGTCACTACATGCAAGGTAAGGAGAGCCTTCTCTCTGGAAGGTACTTTCAATAAGATCAATAAGTTTATCTTTAATTAAATTATGAGGTAAAGTAGTGTAAAGAGTAGAAAAATCATAAGTAGACAAACCCGTCTCGGTGAGACGGTTCTTTTGAGCACCCAGAACACATGTTTAAAGTGATGGGTGAGACAATAATTGTGATATTACGCTCAAAACATTTATCTGGACTCATGATCTTACAAAAGAAATGGGCATAATCATTTCATATGGTATTTATGAAACAAGCCCTGGCAGATTCCTAATAAATTTCATGTTAAATGGGAGCAAGTGTGATAAGTATTTAGTCATACAAGTCTGTCATTGTGTAGTGGCTCAGTAAAGAGTACTTGACTTTAAAACAAGAGCTACCTTGTCTCAAGATGACTGAAAAGTTTTTTACTGGGATGTAAAGCATCAATTGGAACATGCATATCAGCCAGAGAAAAAAGATTATCTCATCAATAGCTCAGACAAGCATACACATTTTTGCCGTCTCCCCAAAGCTTGAACTGCTCACATACATCAAGTATCAGGACTTTAGTTCAGGGTTAAGAAAAAATTCTCAACCAAAACATATGTTGTGGGTACTCAAAAGAACCTTCTCAATGAGCACCTAAACATATGTTAAAACTGATGGGTAAGAAAATATTTACAATTTTACGCTAAAAAATTGTGTCTATCTAAACCTATGCAGTATGGAATTAGGTTAAGGTTCATTTCTAAAATTAAACCTCTATGTGCACTAAAAATAAGCGTTTGAGTGTATAACGTATGTTTTACTTGTAGGGGGTGAGTAACATTATATCATGTGCTGGCATGCACAGATATTGCTTGTTACAACTCTTTTTCCGACAGTCACAACTTTTGTCATCTCAGGGTTTGCACAAAGTACTTGAATTTAGAGGGCTTTCTTGAAAAGTCCTTGAAAATTAAATCTGCCTTGAAAAGTACTGGAAAATCACTAAAAGGCCTTGAAAAGTCCTTAAATTCTTCTATTTTCTGCAGACCTGAACACAGTTGATAGAGACCTAAATTATTATAAAATTGTTGTGCCTTTATTTGATGCAGCATGTGCTGCACCAAAAAAAGGCACAACAATTTTATACTAATTTACTATTTACTAATTTCTCCATTATCTCAATATAGCATTTATGAAGTAGAATTTTAACACTTAAATTTGTATTTTTCATAAACTTTTAGTACTTGAAAACTGTAGGAAAGTCTTTTAGAAGTCCTTGAAAAGTGCTTGAATTTTACTCAAACTTGTATGGGGTGAGTACCATTATATCATGTGCCAGCCTGCACTGATATTGCTTGTTACAACTCTTTTCCTGACAGTCACAACTTTTGTCATCTACTCTCTCGTCTGCTTATGTACTTAGGCTGGCTATACCGCAAACTGTTTGGACCTAGATCAGACTGCTCCCTCTTCAGGGCAAAACATTATTGGCAAGATAAAGATTGAGATGGTAGAATTTCAGCAAAAAAATGTAATGTTGCAGGTGGCGTCATTTTGTAATGTAACTAACCAAATTGTATACATGGTCATATAATATTTGGGCCTTGACACGACAAAACCTGTATCCAGGGTTTTCGACACAGAGAGATTCAAACCAGCCTTCTCAGCTACAGAGACTAGCTAGAAAAATGATATTTTGCTCATATCAAGTCTAGGTATGATACTTTCCATTAAGCGAATAACAAAGGCGCTGATCAGACTGCAGGGATGCGTAGGCTGGTCTGGGCGTTTGTTGTTCGCAAACCCCTGAAGACAGGTTTTCTCGCGCCGAGGCCCATATATTGCACCATGTTTTGGTTAAGAAATAAGAAAAAACAATTTTGAAAACACACTTTAATCTAAAAGCCTGTCACACTATATGTTATTATACTGAATAAGGGAACAGTCTGATCTGGGTCCCTAGTGTTAGCAATGTACACAATAAGACCGGCCGCGTAGAGCAGTTGGTAACTTGTCTGGCTACAGATGCGAGTCTGACTGCAGATCCAGGGGTCGTGAGGTCGATCCAGGCCTGGTCCCATACTTTCGTGGAGATAGATCATGAAATAACTTCTACGGGTCATTCTCTTCCCTTCCGCTGAATCATTCAAGAAGGGTTGTTGTAAGTTACAAGCGAAAGTATGTGCACCAAGTACTGGTTAACGGCTTGTTCAAGCTTGCCACGGAAAAAGTGTGGTTAGGTGAGCTAACCGTCCCGCCATGACCTTAGCTGTTAACTTGGGACGTAAAGCAACAATACAAACAAACAAACGATAAGAAAAGCAAGCAGATGGCAATTGTTGTGAATAGCCAGAAAATGGTTAATAACTTTTTCTATAATTTGGACCATTAAGTGCTAATCATGGCCACAGCAGACAAGAAATTTGTGATAGATTTTTTCATTTGCAAGGCAAATCTGGTTTGATATTTCATGAGAATCATCTGCCAGTGGCAGATGATATACATGAAGTATCAAACCTGATTTGTTGTTTTTAAATGAAGAAGGGTTTGTTTTTTTAATAGAAAAAAAGTATTTTTTCGTCTAATTCTTATTTTAGGTGGTATCTTAAGAGTTAATTAATTGTTTGTTTCAGCTATGATGCAACCTCGGTACTGGATTTCCTGTGGGCTTGTGTTCATATACCAAAGATTTGGCAGGGTAGGGAAAGGAAGGTACCAAAGGTAAAAAGTCATATTGTGGTTAGAGCCTTAACCCTTAAAGCGCCAATCGCAACAAAAGTCGTCTGCTTTTCTCGTCTGCTGAAATGTTTTAGAAGCCTCTATGAAAACAGAGTGGACCCAGATCAGGAGCAGTTTGATCTGGGTCCACCGTGTTTGCTTCTATAATTAATTCGTCAGTAATGTTAGGCAATTATTTGCAGCAGACAACTTCAGCAGACGACATTTTCAGATGCTTTTTTTTCTTGGCGCTTAAAGGGTTAAGCATTGATTTTGATCAATATTGAAAATTAAGCTCACGATTGAAAAGCATTAATTTTGACAAATATTGAAAATTTGAAGATTGAAAATTAATTTTATTTCAAATTAAGCTTATGATTGAAAATGCCCTTTGGAATTTGTGGTTTTAGGCAAGTTTGCTACAGTAAAATTTGTAAATTAAAACTTCAATTTTCAAAATACTCGCTAATTCAAAATAAATTTGATAACAACTGGATTCAGAGAATAGAAGCTATTCATGATCTATTTTAATAAATGTCTATAAAATTATATATTTTGGATGCGTAAAAGAAATGTCTCATTGAGACATTTCTTATTCGGGCCCAACTCTTATGATTGATAGAAAAAAACTGATGTTTATCATTTCTTAAGTCATATATACTTTTATGTTGTAACCTCCCTATAATTCAAACTACTGATAATTCGAAATAAAACCTCTAGTCTCGAGGACTTCAAATTTATGAGATTTTATTATACCCCCCGCAAACTTTGTTTGTAGGGGGTATACTGTTTTCACATTGTCCGTCCGTCCGTCCGTGTGTCGTAACGCTTTGTTTCCTTAATAACTCAAAGAGTCATTGCCGGATTTTCATCAAACCTTGCAAACATGTTCATATATGCAAGACAAATACTTTAGACAAAAAAGTAAGGGCTAGGGGCCAATTCTATTAGAGTAATTTCCCTTTGTAGTTCTAAATGGCCTTTAATATAGTGCTTTATGCTTATGCTATTATAGGCCATACACGGGCCAATCAACTCCTACCACAGCTTTTGATGGAACAATTTGATACTTTGCCTATACAATGTAGACACATTTAACATATGCATGAAGGAGTTTTGTTCAGAAAAAATAATTTGTGACGAAATGACAGCTGTGAGAAAATTTTTCCCTAATTAGGCTTTTGTATATGCATAGATGGTGCCTTCATGGGCCGATCAACTACTATCACAGCTTTTGATGGAACAGTTTGATACTTTGCCTATACAATGTAAACACATTTAACATATGCATGAAGGAGTTTTGTTCAGAAAAAATAATTTTTGACGAAATGACAGCTGTGAGAACTTAGACAATTTTTCCCTAATTAGGCTTTTGTATATGCATAGATGGTGCCTTCAGCTTTTGATGGAACAATTTGATACAATGTAGACACAATGAACATATGCATGAAGGAGTTTATAATTTTTGTTGAACTTAGACAATTATTCCCTTATATGGCTTTTGTATATGCATGGATAGTGAAGGAGTTTATAATTTTTGTTTGCACAGATTCTACTGAAATCTTCTTATCAAAACTAAGGTCTTCTTGTTCGAACTATAACTTGCAAAGTTTTTTCACTGACTCTTACTGTGCGGGGGGTATCTAATAAGCATTGCTTATTGACTTTTTTCATTGTATTTGATTGGAAACAAGTAAGTTGGAAATGGGAAAAAGATATGAAAATGTATTAAAACCACATGCATATCCTCAGATAAAAGCATTTTTATCAAATTACGTTGCGTCTGGGAGTGAAATAAAGCCATGTAATAAAATGGATAAACCACTAGTGGTTTACAGATTTTCAGGAAATGTTATGACATCCATAACAACGTTGCGTACATAATGACAAAAGTATAATGTTTTTAGGCAGACATGAGATTGAAAAGTAATCTTAATGTCATGTGATAAATTGAATCCAACATTCGTGCTCTTGAATTATTGAATTTATTAAACTCGTTGCGAAAAAGAGATAAATTGCTCGGCAAGCCTTGAATTTTATCTCTTTTCCCCAACTTGTTTAATAAATTCAATAAAACATGAGCACTCATGTAAGATCCTCTATGTACCAGTTAAAGAGACTAAGTCTGCAACTATGAACATTTTTCGAAAAAAAAATATTTTCTTTTTAAATCATTTGTAAAAGCAGAATTAAGTTAATTTTTTTACAATAAATCTTTTCACTATAGCTGAAAACTGCATGGAAAAGTGAATTATCTTATAAAAACAGGTGTTTTTTCTCTTCTTGGTAATTATATGCGTCCCTCCAATAATTAAAGACAGTCAAGTTTTAACATAAATGCTGTTGTTTTGATACTGATAATTTGTTAAGATTTACGAAATTGGTAAAATGTAAACCTGAATTTTAGTTTTTTACTGTGTTCTTGAAAAATAGAAACATTATTTCAAAAGTTAAACGATCAAAAGTTACAGACTATGCAGCTTTAAGAAAAGGTACACAAAAAAAACGTAGGAGTTGTGCTCACCTATATATTTTGATAATTTTAATTTCAAGCACGAAAAATGTTTAAGATTAGGAAATAGTTACAAAAATTATGCTGAGAAGTCTATCCAACCCACATAGAAAACATCAGACCAAGACAAAGCACATGCAAAGTTTTAGAAACCTCAACATAATGGGAAACTGGCAGACTACCTGTAAATCCTAAAGTCGGTCAGAAAAAATATCAATCATTATGTATTAATGTGAAAACTCTTTATAGCAATATTCTTTATAACAGCAAAATTCTTTACAACGCCAGTTGTATTTGCACAAATGTATCAGTTTAGCTTTGATTTGAATTCATTACAACAGAAATTCCATTTAACATCAAATTATTTGGGGACATTGTCGTTGTAAAGAGGGTTGACTGTACAAAGAAAGTCCAGCCTAAAATGAGGCAGAGTTTCTAACTAATTATTCTGGGTCTTGGTTGGATTTCCCTGTTCTACACCAATGCATATTATGAAGGAAAGGGGGGTCCCTGTAGACTGACAATTTACCTATACAGGTAAAGGTGTGAAAATTTATTCAGCCAATCAGGGGACAGGAAATGGCAAATATGACAACTTTATTGGGTATCTGGAGATGTAATTTGTACAGAATGACCGAGAGATACTGTCGTGCCAGCCAAGAGTGATAGTGACTTCATGTTTTGTTTACATAATTATTAGGGACTTAGAATCCATAGATTACTTGTTTATTAATCCTATCCACAGGATAGGATTAATACACAAGCGATCTTTCGATTCGCGATAGCTCAAAAATAGTGAGTATGATCAGGAAATACCACAATCACAAACTGCAGACAACCCCGTGGCATCGCGAGGAAGAGCCGCTCAACCATCACGAGACACCAGGAAGACAAATTAAGCAAAGCAATCAGCTCTGTTTTTCCCATCAAGATGATTGCAATACTAGAATGGACATAAAGCAACATACAACAATACATAGAACAATTACAGACTCCCACAATGGGAGTAACAATAAACAAAAGTTTAGTGTACACGATTGTGTTGTATTTAGCAAGTGTGAACAAAATATACACCACTGTCACTTTTGGTTGGGCCAATCACAACTGCAGCAGACGACAAATTTTGCGACATCTTTCCCAATTTTCGAAAAAAATAAGGTATGATATTTCATTAGAATTGTCTTCTATTTGTTATTTTTGAAAAAGTGGCAAAATTTGAAATTGTCATCTGCCGCAAATTGTAGGTGGTGCTTCAAGGGTTAAATACTCACAGACCCAATGTCATGATAAAAAAATGTTTCCATTATTCTTTTCTATAGAATCAGTCTCCAGAAGATGTCCTTGGGCTGCAGGAGAAGCCTTTGATCAGCATGGTAGACTACATCATTGAGGAGGCAGTAGGGCAGCCGAGCCCAGAGTCCGGTGATGCTGGGACCACCAGTCGTGTATCTGCTGCCATTAACAACAGAATTGACCTACTCGTGTCTTGTATCTGTGATGATGACACCAGAGTGAGGCTAATTGTAGACCATGCAGAAAAAGCCTTATCCAAGAAAAGGTAAACAGTTCAGACTTAAAAGACTTGCCTATAGGTTTTTGTTTGATTTAATTCTTTGCGTTCCATTAACAATCTTTCAGTTAAACAGGGACGGATCTTCCTGGGTTGAACCAGTCTAAGCTAGGATAAATGTGTCTTGCTCAATGACCACCATGCAGTGACGCCGGTGAGGCTCGAACCCGTGACCCTTCGGTCTCGAGTCAAGCACTCTACCACTGAGCCACTGTGCTCCCTAGTTGCCTATAGGATACATTCTCAAAATATGCTGTTCGCACAGGCTTGAAAAGTACTTGAATATACAAGAATGTCTTGAAAAATCCTTGAAAATAAAATTTGCCTTGAAAAGTGCTTCAAAAACACTCAAAGGCCTTGAAAAGTCCTTGAATTTTACCAATTGCAAGTTGATTCAACACTGCATAGGCTGCACCAAATTAAGGCACCATAATTTTACACTGATTTTCTAAAATTAATATCTTTAGTAATGGACTCTAGCATTTCAGTAGTAGAATTTTAACATGTAAATCAGTACAATGTATTTTTCATAAGTTTTCAGTCCTTGAAAACAGTAAGAAAGTCCTTTAGAAGTCCTTCAATTTTACACAAACTTGCCTGTATGAACCCTGTTTAAGAAAAAGAAGGTTTGACTGTATATATATGTTTAGCGCAAAGTGAGAATCGGTACAATTCCGGAATTGTACCTGCGCATTGTGAGAATTCCTACTTTGTCCGCCGATTCCGGAATTGTACCAGACAATTCTAGAATTGCGCAAGGGGTATTTTATCGATTTTTGCTATAACCAGGCCCTGCGCAAAGTAGCAATAGGTTGGACAAAGTCAGAATTGGGTGAACATGCATGGGAGTCTCATTTTAACTTTGAAAGTTTGCAGAGAGGTGTTTTCTCATTTTCAAACTCGAATACAATCCGCTGGCAGCCACTTCAATCACATTACATTTTGTTTGCGTTGTTTGCATGTTCTGTATTACCGGGATTACCCTGTATGTAACTATGAGAGAGAGAGATAAAGAGAGGGAGAGAGAGAGAGGGAGAGAGATTAATCCGGGTATCGCTTAATATGTATCAAATTCGTCGCCATTTATGAGAGAGAGAGGGGGGATATATTGAGTTACATGTAGGTTAGTCCGGGTATCGCTTAATATGTATTAAGCCAGTTTTGAGAGAGAGAGAGAGAGAGAGAGAGAGAGAGAGAGAGAGAGAGAGAGAGAGAGAGAGAGAGAGAGAGAGAGAGAGAGAGATGGGCAGTTAACACTTTATTATTTAAATAAACAGTTTAAATGTGAGTGATGCCCGTAAGTCCTTTGTTCAACAGTTTTCCGGGCATCACTAGTTTATAGATGATGTCAGCAAAATTTTGGCTTAAAATAAAACGGCTGTCCGTGAGAAGAATCATAACAAGGAAAACAGCATGCCCTTTTTTTAAATAGCGACAACCTTTTGACGAACACATAAATATAATTTATCCGAGAAGTCAGTAAATTAAATAATATTTTGAAGTTTTGTCTAAGACGGACGGATGGATGCACTGGGCAGACAAAATGGTGCCGAAAAGAGAAAATGGACAAGCGGCGAATCGCATGTTAACTCGATACATAATGTTGGCTTCATTATTTCATTTATTTATCATCATATATCAGCAACGTACACAGAGCATGTCCATACCGGTGCAAGACGCAATCAAATTAATGTGAGGTTTATTCGCACATACGAGCGATAATCCTCTCTCTTAGGCCCGTGAGTTATCTTCCAGAACACACGCCCTACCCATTTAAAAATAATTAACAATGAAATCGTCACAAGAAAAATAATATCAGATTTTAAATCAAATAATGCTATGAATTCAGAGACCGAGAGGCCGCGGGTTCGAGCCTCACCGGTGTCATGACATTGCGGTCCTTGAGCAAGACACATTTATCCTAACTTAGTACTGCTTCAATCCAGGAAGAACCGTCCCTGTTTAACTAAAAGATTGTTGATGAGACGTAAAGAATCAAATCAAACAAAACAAAACTTTGAATTCATCTCACATGGATTGGTCTATCCTGTTTGTTTTATTATACATGCATAGGATTGTCCATTCATGTTTATTGTTACATGTACCCATTGCTACGGATCACTTTGTTTTTTATTTGATATATGATCCGAGAGTAAGCCCAGCCAGAATCCAATCGCGAGCCACTATCGGTCCGCCAGCAAACCCCATTCGATGGCGTTTCGCTGACAAGCCGGCAGTGTCCCGATTTTACTTGCAACAGAGATTACACCATTCTGTTGTAAACGGTATACACTGAACAGAAGTTATGTGGCCATTTTTCATTTTCATTTTTCTGACGCCTCAATTATTATGATATTGAAATTGATTTTGCCCAAATATGTGCTTTCAATCGGCTGAAATTAAGCGATGCTTTGTAATAATTTTCTATTACTTCACGATTTTGGGGTTCAAAAATGTAAAAAAAAAAAGAAAATAAGTGTTTTGAGTGTAGTTATATTTAATAAAAGTACAAGTGATTTCAAACCCATCTAGCTGACCTGAAAAGACCAACCACTTGAAGTTTTGCTTATGACATGTTTTTTGTGACCAGTTTCCGCATTTAACTTAAGGAGATATATCTTTCAAAAGCTCTTACTTGCATGAAAATTTTCCTGTATAAACAAGAATTGCTTTTTGTCAAGGAGACGGATACTTTTGGCCACATAGTTGTACAAACAACTTATACATCTCACATAGATCACTTTACGCCCCCAACATACAGCTTTTGAGCAATCGGCAGCATGCTGGAGTTACTTCCTGGTTTGATACCGTTAACAATGCTGTGACACGCTGGATGAACTTTGGAGAAAACCATTTGCATGAACATGACCTACAATTATTCGACTACAATATTTAGAAGTATTTTCGCCCAAAATGTACAAATTTCTGGTAGAAAAATAGAAATTTTCAATTTTTGCTTATGATTTTTTCAAGGTCAAATTGAAATATTGTAAATAAATCCAGAAATACACAATATTTGAGTCAAAATACTTCTAAATATTGTAGTTGAATAATTGTAGGTCATGTTCATGCAAATGGTTTTCTCTAAAGTTAATCCAGCGTGTCGCAGCATTGTTAACGGTATCAAACCAGGAAGTAACTCTAAAAAGGCTGATAAGCATGCTGCCGATTGCTCAAAAGATGTATGTTGGGGCGTAAAGTGATCTATGTGAGATGTATAAGTTGTTCATACAACAATGTGGCCAAAAGTATCCGTCTCCTTGACAAAATAGCAATTCTTGTAAATACAGGAAAAATTTCATGCTAGTAAGAGCTTTTGAAAGATATATCCCCTTAAATATTCAGATAAATTTGCATTATCATACAGTCTAGGCGCAAATTAGAATGTAATTTGATCAGGGTTTACACTGCCATTTCAATCACCAAGGGGGAGTCAAATTTATTTACCCAAGTTTTAGATACAATGTTGTTAGATTGTTTTTCTTTTATCTTATTACATTTTTCTCGGACCCAGTATAAATGTTTATTGGGTCCGAGCATTTTTCAGTAAACTGGGTCCGAGGTAAATGCCAAAAGAATCGAATAAATAAAATCCTAGAACTCTTCAAAATAATTTTAGTACAAATATATCGGCAATCTGCTAATTCAGCATTTATTTATCTTTATTCCTAATTTCGCTTTTTGAGACATGAATAAAATAATTTAGGTGTGAAAATAAAATAACTGGAACCAATGAAACGACACTTAAGGCGTGGCATGAGGGTCACATGGTCAGTTAATCTCTCTACAGTGGGCGGAGTTTTGGTATTGTCTCCAAATGTTACCTGTTTATCGGTGTTTATTAGAAACTACCAAAAAAGACCTGTGAGGCCAAGGTCAGCTAGCACTCTGAGTTGGGCTGCTCGGGATCTTCGATGACCTTTAAACGTTATGTAATTTAGGGCAAAGCTAGTCATCAGCTCCATGTATGTCGGACTGATCAGGGTCTTCCTTATCCGTTTAGAGGTGTATTAGAAAACAAATCTAAATCCTGTTTAACCAAAATTGGTCCAACATTTACATTTTTACTCACTTATATCGATTATCAAACTCAGCTTTAAAATCTGAATCTAATAATCATTTTTTTTAATCTAGAATACCGAAAGACAAGATCAATCCAAAATTCAAATTTTATTTGTCAAATATTCGATATTAGATAATAAAAAAAAATGAATGTTGGTTTGAGTTTGATATTTGAAATTCAAAAGCTTGCATGTTTTCGATATAAAACATTAAAAATTTGAATTTTTGGTTGAGTTTGAAGTTCGCTATTCAAAAGATTTAAATCTTGTATTGAGTTATATATTTGTTATTTAAGATACTGGATATGCTACATTCAAAACTTGAAAAGTATTGGTTACTCAGTTTCTACTGTTTTTTTGAAAAGCAATTTTTCATTAGTCAGCTCATCAGCATCCACATTTTTTTCACATTCTAATGGGCCCTTCAGTCGACATAACATCACACGGAGAGCCGGGGGGGGGGGGGGGGGGGGGGGGGGGGAATATTGGAATTCAAAATGGCCCAAGCCTACGTATATATGAAAATATCAGAGTACCCCCCCCCCCCCCCCCCCCCCCTCCCCCTGCTGGGACGGAGACGCTCATAAAGATGAACATTCCTGTGTGGACAACGTATGGCGAATCCAAACAGTGTTTTCAACGTAAAGCTCATGTTCTTTTAAACAAAGAGGGTCCGACATCGAGGTCATAATAGGTTTTAGTACAAAGTTTGAGGTATCAGCAGATCTTACAGTTATAGAAAGCTATTTACCTTTCGTCACTGTCAAAAACGACTCTTGAATAGTACAAGGTTATCGCTCACAAATATATGTGTACTTTTTTGGCGATCGTAAACGCAGTTTTTTGCAAAAAAGGTGCACATACCGGCAATGCCGTCGTTTAAACCGCGACACGAAAAAAAAAATGAAATGAGTGTCCAGTGAAGACTAAAACCAGACGAGGTATCAGTCAAGTCAATTCAATTTTCTATGTCCACAGTACATACACTAGTACGTTCGTCTCTACATAGGTACATGTGAACATACATACAGACAGACATACAGATGGACGGACGGAATATCAGACAAATGGACGGACAGAAGATAAAACGACGAGCACAATGATATACAATCATAAGACGCACAGACAGACGAGTAGAAGCAATGGACTGATGAACAAAAGGACGGGCAAAACACGCTGGCATGCCCACATGTATGCACAATGCCGATGCGGACATTAGTATGTACCCACAACATTCGACATACATGCATCGAAGTTGGTAATTAGACCTACCGTAAATATTAACACTTTTCTCGTCAGTCGCATGCTTCAAAGTGAGCAGTCTGATATTTTACACAACACTTATCCTCTACATATACTTTTAGAGTTCGACCTCGGCATTTTGCGCGAATACAGTGAGTGCATAAAGAAAGAAGATAAATAATAATTATAATAATTAGCACTACGAGTGTGAAACAAACCAGGCTTTCTTGCAAATTTTCTTTGTTGATCATCATTTTAATAGACTAATGATTTTGCTTACTTTAGTTAATTTAGATAAAATGCAAAATATTAGTACTTTAATGCGCAACAGTTCGAAATCTGAGGGCAGAGCGTTTTGAAGTTATTCAAGTGAAACTGGTTTAAGCCCTCCAATAAAATATTTTTACTGACCATTCCAAGGCAGGTACTTCTTTGGTGGATCATTTGTGTTATTTCTGTATTGTGTTTGTCATGCTTTAATTTCTGCTCATTGCTGCCTTGTGGTCACCTGATGAGAAAGGGCCGACCTCTTGGCTCTCGTTTGGAATAATGAAAATAAAGTTCAGACGGCTAATAGTGAACTACAATGTAGGTTTCCTTTGCTTTCTAATAAGTGAATTACAACTTTCAGAAAATACAACAATCACAAACCTCAGATTTCTCGCAATATAACAAAGAGATTATGGTTTCTCGCAGAAAATAACCTGTGCAAAATAGAAATACATCAGGCGATCAGGAAGACTCAAACCCACGAATTCTACCCAGTGTTTGTTTGTTTGTTTGATATGATTCTTTACGTCCCACCAACAAATTTTCAGTAATAAAGGGACGGGTCTTCCTGGGTTGAACCAGTACTCAGCTAGGTTTAATGTTCTTGCTCAAGGACACAACGCAGTGATGCCGGTGAGGCTGGAACCCGCGGCCCTTCGGTCTCGAGTCCATCACTCTACCACTGAGCCACTCTCGCTCCAACTCTGCCCAGTGTACATGTCATGTATATCAAAGGCATTACTATAAAATAACGCGTTGGACAGAAAAATAATTTAATAACTGAGCCGTGACATTTGATTTCCAACAAATTGGCATTTGGACAAGTGTAGACTCAGACGAGCCTGTGCAACCTTCTTTTAAGCTTTGAAACTCCAAATTGTGTTCATTCAGTAGCTTAATACTCATAGAATATTGAAGCAACTAGCAAAGTCTCTGATCTGACTGCGCGTATGCGCAGGCTGATCGGAGGCTTTGCTGGTCGCACATACTCCCACGCCACGGCTCATATTATACTAAAGTTTTGGGGAAAAATGCTAATAAACGGCTTTGAATTATTTGGAGATTGGTATATTATTTCTACATACCGATGTTAAAGAAAAATACATATTATTCATGTTACGATCGACAAATATTCTCACTTTGTCCCGATTCCCACTTTGCGCACGCACAATTCCGGAATTGAACCTTGCAAAGTGAGAATTCCCACTCTGTCCGCCATTTTAGGAATTCTCACTTTGCGCAGAGAGATTCCGGAATTGTCCAGATTCTCACTTTGCGCAGAACATATATATATATAAGTCTTCTGCTAGCAACTAATTCACATGATTTTTATTAAAGAATTTAAAAAACAAACAACAACATTGTCTTTTTCAGTCTTGATTGGGACTTTAATGGTTAATTTTGTTCCTGACAGTATGGACCAAGTTATTAAGAAATCTGTCTACGCCATGCAAGCTATTTGTAAAGAAACTTGTTTTTAGGGTCAGAACCGACCCACCTTGCTCAGGTGTAGGGACTAGCTAGCATCTTGAATCCTGAAAAACAACATCTGTGTGACTTCTAATAGGGAGTGCAGTAGCTCAGTGGTTGAGTGCTTGACTCAAGACCGAGGGGCCTGCAGGTTCAAACCTCACCGGCGTCACTGTGTTGTGTCTTTGAGCAAGACACATTAATCCTAGCTTAGTACTGGTTCAACCCAGGAAGATCCGTCCCTACATAACTGAAAGATTGTTGATGGGATGTAAAGAATCAAATCAAACAAGCAAACAAAATTACTTCTAATCCATTGTTGATAAAAGAATTTCTATATCTAAGTAAAGTCTCTGATATCCTTATCTGGTGCACTAGAAAAAAATACACAATCATATAAGGCAGAAATAAATATTATGGGGCAATTTTAGATATCTTATAGTAAATCAGGCCTTTAGTTAAGAGTGCGTAACAGAAAAACAATTTTCTTATTTCTGAACCAAAACATATGTTGTGGGTACACAAAAGAACCGTCTCAATGAGACGGTTCTTTTGAGCACCCAAGACATATGTTAAAACTTTTGGCTGAGAAAATATTTACAATAGACTCTTTTCACATTGTTAGTGCGCATGCGCCAAACTCTCTCATTCCGCGTTATCTCCGCGAGAAAACACGTTAAGGGGCAACCGTTATACGGCTGCCTTACATTACACAATGGAATATGGAAAACAATTAAAAGAAAAATAAATTCGCAAATAAAGAACTAGAGCAGAAGTCGATGGTACACCATCGCAAATACCCGCTTTTTGACCTATAACCTTTACCTTGGGGTCAAGGTCACACAAAATGTTGCTCAGTACCTTCAACATAAAATGACCTATGCACCTGTAAAGTTTGAAGCTGCTATGTCCAATGATTAAGGAGAAGAAGCATTTACAAAAAATACACTATATGACCTTGACCTATGGGTCAAGGTCACACCAAATGTTGTCTAGTGCCCTCCAAATCATATGACCTTTGCACCTGCAAAGTTTGAAGTTGCTACATCCAACAGTTTAGGAAAAGATGCATTTACAAGAAAGTACATTATTTGACCTTGACCTTCATGTCAAGGTCACACTAAATGTTGCCCAGTGCCCTTTACATCATGTGACCTATGCACCTACAGAGTTTGAAGTTACTACGTCAAAAGCTTTAGGAGAAGAAGCATTTACAAGAAAATTCAATATTTGACCTTTGACCTTGACCTTGGGGTAAAGGTCACACAAAATGTTGCCCAGTACCCTCTAAATCATGTGACCTATCCAGCTACAAAGTTTGAAGTTGCTTAGGTCTAACCGTTTAGGAGGAAATACATTTACAAGAAAATACATTATTTGATCTTTGACCTTGACCTTGGGGTCAAGGTCACACAAAATGTTGCCCAGTAACCTTTACATCATGTGACCTTTTCAGCTACAAAGTTTGAAGTTGCTACGTCAAAAGGTTTAGGAGGAGATGCATTTACAAGAAAATTCAATATTTGACCTTTGACCTTGACCTTTGGGTCAAGGTCACACAAAATGTTGCCCAGTACCCTCTACATCATGTGACCTATTCAGCTACAAAATTTCAAGTTGCTACGTCTAACCGTTAAGGAGGAGATTCAATTACAAGAAAATACAATATTTGACCTTTGACCTTGACCTTGGGGTCAAGGTCACACAAAATGTCGCCCAGTACCCTCTACATCATGTGACCTATTCACCTACAAAGTTTGAAGTTGCTACCTCTAACGGTTTAGGAGGAGATACATTTACAAGAAACGTGACGGACGGACGTACGCACGGACGGACAGACGGACGGACGGACAGACGGACGGACGGACGGATGACGGACCGACTTTGACACGAAATTAATATACCCTTTTTTTCTAAAGAAAAAAGCGGGTATAATTAACAAATAGTAAAATTAAATGATGAATCTTACAAAAATAAGCGATTGATTCCAATATTCTGAATATTAGAGATCAGAAAGATATCTAAGCATATCCACGGCTGCATTTTTTCCAAATGAGCGGGTGCATTACTGTGTTGGTCATACATTCTAACATACACTGTATCAATAATATACTTCCATACTATGCGTATGCGAGCAGTGAAGAGTCTGGTAAGCTTCATGTTTATTCAATGTCTACATGGTCTATGATTACATTCCACACACTTGGCGTCTAAACAGGGTCTTTCTGGTTAAAATATTTTAAAGGCCATCCCGCGAGAAAGCTGTCTTGCGGGCGTCTGACTCAAACCAGTCTTTTCAGCTACAGAGACAAGCTAAAAATAAAATTTTGCAGTAAGCAAGTTCAGATTTTATACTTTCCAACAAGCTAACAATAAAGGCGCTGATCAGACTGCGTGGATACGAAGACAGGCCTGCGCCTTTGGCATACACCGAAGTCATGCTTTCTCGCGTCGCGATTGAGGCCCATATTAATATCTCCTACTGTGCATCCTGTCCTTTAATCCTATGCCTGGGGCTTTTTAAAAGCAATAAAAGCACACGTGCCTGGCACGGGCATGATTGATTTATGACGTGATTCTTTAATTTGTACTTATTATCACAAATACGTAAAAGGCGCCACACAGTCTTAACCAGTTGACTGGTGTTTTAAAAAGATAGATAAGAGTCTTCATCTTCAACCATAATTTATGTGTGCGAGCAGCGATGGTTCTCGCGAGCCTGCGCATAAGCGGACTTGTGTAGAAATGATGTCATTTAATGGGTATATGATTGGAGGTGATTACAGTTCGATTTCGACATTTATCGCATATGCTTAGTTATTATGGGCATACACGCACGTTTATTTGGTAGCATGCAGTACCATGCGTGCGCTACTGCATGCTTATCTAGTGGGGCTGGAACCCTTAGATCTGTTTTTGTCTGAGCCTTCGTTTACATGCACCGCCATATGTGCGCTCAGACACAACAATGGATCCGATGTGTGTGCGAGCAGCGAATGCCCTGGTGAGACTATGCATTTGCCCAGGCTCGTCTGAGGTTTCGATGTTCGCATAACAGACTCATTTGTCTTATTAGTTGGCATGTGTTTCAAAAAGTTTTTGCGATTTCGTGCCTGGATTTTGGGTCCGAGGTGAAGAAGAAGCGATTTCGTGCCTAAAGAAGCCGATTTTAGCTTGAGATCAAAGTATATTTTGCACTAAATAAAGTGAAAAAATACTGAACACTTATCAAATGTATATGAAAACATTAATTTATCTAATTCCTAGAAAAAGATATCTCATTCTTGTGGTGAAAGGCCAAAATAATCGGCTTATAAAGCATCACTATGTGTTTTGCCAATGTAACTAGTAAGCAATCTGCCCCTTCATTTTCAAAAACAGCTTTATCGATTTTTCAATTGGAGAGCTATTGCTAAGGGAGATAACAATGTGAAAGGGGTCTATTTTAGGTAGATTATTTTTGTTTATCTAAACCTGTGGTAAATTAAACATTGTATTTTTCAGTGTTCATGCTCCAGCTTATCACAGTTTGTTACTGGAACTCTACCTACGCTATCCCTATCTTCTAGCCTGGCTCTCTGATTCCTCACATATCACCTCGGATAATCTTACTTCCATCTTATAGTGAATTATATATGGTATTTTTCAGGGTCCATGCTCCAGCTTATCACAGTTTGTTACTGGAACTCTACCTACGCTATCCCTATCTTCTAGCCTGGCTCTCTGATTCTTCACATATCACCTCAGATAATCTTACTTCTGTCTTATAGTGAATTATATATGGTATTTTTCAGTGTCCATGCTCCAGCTTATCACAGTTTGTTACTGGAACTCTACCTACGCTATCCCTATCTTCTAGCCTGGCTCTCTGATTCCTCACATATCACCTCAGATAATCTTACTTCTGTCTTATAGTGAATTATATATGGTATTTTTCAGTGTTCATGCTCCAGCTTATCACAGTTTGTTACTGGAACTCTACCTACGCTATCCCTATCTTCTAGCCTGGCTCTCTGATTCTTCACATATCACCTCAGATAATCTTACGTCTCAAGAAACACACACACAGGTTAGTCCCCTTTTTTGCTAAACTTTTAACTCTTTGCATGCTGGTGTTGTCTGCCGATAGCCTTCGCTAACAGTCTGGACCCAGATCAGACCGGACAAAACGTCTGGATCAAAACTGACTCTTGATGGTATGCCTGAAAGAATTTTTGGAAAAGTCTATTTTGAAAAAAAAAATCAGTAGACGATAAAAATGTTAGAAAAATTTCCTAGCATGCAAAGAGTTAATCTCTTGTTTAAGCTTTACTGTAGAATTTTTTGAGGATGGTTTGTGATAGAAGTATGACTTTTTGGTTACTGTAAAGGCCGCACCTCATGAATGCCTAATTAGGACTGGTCAACCTTAGACATAGGTAAAAGCTGAAAATGGCGCATAGCTTTATTCAGTAGTTAATGTATCTTCTTGTGCCATTACCTCAGTATAAACCCTAAAAAACATTATATAGTCCTTAAAACACTAGCAAAATAACTGCATCTAAAAAATGTCAATTTAACATAAGCTTAGAGGCAAACATTGTGGACCAAGATCAGACTGCTCCTATAGGAGCAGTCTGATCTGGGTCCACACTCTTTGTCTATGAGGCTTCAAATATTTTAATGGAAGACAAAAAACATACATTTTGTTATTATGCGCTTTAAGGGTTATTAAATGTGAGTTCAGTGTGTATACGGTTAGGATTTTCATGAAATGCACGCACATTTGCGCGGCCCAAATTACTTATTAATTCTTCACCAAATTATAAATAGATCCTGATTTCCCTTGTTTAGCAGATGAAATAGCCAAACCACACCCAGATATGAATATTAAAGTTACAGTAAGCAAATAGTCTATTAATTCAACTTAATGGGACTATCTACCATTAGGTTGCTACACATGTGCATAATAATCAACTTATATAAAATCAAAAAATAAAATTGTAAATTGGACACCAATTAAAATTGATATCTTTGAAAAGGACTTTAAATATCTATTGCGTGTAAACTCATGAGAATTACCTCTTTGAGACAATTTTAATGACTGTTTATTCCTAAATAGCTTCTCATTTTCACATCCTTGCCATTATCCATCTCATTCATAACATATCCTTGAAAACATTTGAATAGATAACATAGTGGACTCAGGCAAAATGTCAACTTTTCAAATAATTCTTTCAGGAATATGGTCAAGTGTCAACAGTTTAGATCCAGATCAGGCCCGATATTTTGCACAGATTGTCAGCAGACAAGATTCATAACATATCCTTGATAGCCAAAACATCAAAGTTGAATAGATAATATAGGGGGCTCAGACAAAAGTGTATTCAATTTTACAGCATAACATCTATAATAGGTGTTTATGTTTAGCTCTTTGCTTAATGGGTAATGCTTTTTTGCCGTCTGCTGATTTTTTTCAAAATCAACTTTTTCGAAAAATTCTTTCAGGAATACCATCAGATTGTCAAACGGTTTGGATCTAGACCTGGCCTGACAAAATATCGGTCTCGGTCTGGGTCCAAGCCGATTGCAAAGGTGATATGGTTGAAAGTTTTCAGGATTCATCCTGAATTCAGGATTTTGAGGCTGACTTTCCATAGAAAGTCAGCCTTAAAATGCTGAATTAGGGAGATTACAATAGCTTCTCTGATCAGTTTCTAGATTCTTTAAACACAATTCAATATTTAAATTTGAAATGATTTGTTTTTGTAGGCATTCTGCAAGTTTTAAACTTTAAATTTCTAAAATTCAGGATTTTGGAAATGTTGAACCTTCACCCATGAGGTTATCAGAGGACGACACAAGTAGGCAAATATTTTCTTTTTCAGATGGATCTGATCTCTCATCGGTTGTTGACAAGTCTGAATCAGGGTCACAGAAGTCGGAAGAATGATGCCAGAATGGCAGATGTGAATATAGCTCTAAGAAAGATGGCTGCAGAACACCCAGTATTGTTGCTAAGGTATTTATGCCTTTAAAACAGAAACTTTTGTCATCCTCAGATACAAGAATATGGAGATTTTGGTTCTTATTTTGGCTGCATCTGTCTTCGGGGGTTGCATCCAGGTCATTCTCAACCCAGTCTGCTCAGCTACCAGGGTTTGCACAGGCTTGAAAAGTACTTGAATTTAGAGGGTTTTCTTGGAAAGTCCTTGAAAGTTAAATCTGCCTTGAAAAGTTCTTGAAAATCACTCATAAGCCTTGAAAAGTCCTTGAATTCTGCTATTTTGTTGGCCTTGGCACAGGTGATATAGACCTAAATCCTTATAAAATTGTTGTACCTTTTTTTTGGTGCAACAATTTAATACAAATTTTCTAATACTTATTTCTCCATTATCTTTGTCTAGCATTTCTGAAGTAGAATTTTAACATTTAAATCTGTATTTTTCATAAACTTTAAGTCCTTGAAAACTGTAGTTTAGTTTTTTTTTGTTTTTTTTTTTAGAAGTCCTTGAAAAGTCCTTGAATTTTACTCAAACTTGCCTATATGAACCCTGGCTACGGAGACTAGCTAGAATCTTGAAAATTTGCATGTGGCAAGTTTAGCTTTCATACTTTCGAATGAGCAAATAATGAAGGTGCTGATCAGACTGAGTGGATGCACAGGCTAGTTTGCACCTTTGTTGGTTACATGCAGTAAAACCAGTTTTTCTCTCAACAACCCATTTATCTGTTATGTTTGGTTCAGCACACAGATGATAATGATCCAGATCAGACTTTGCAGATGCATGTACACAGGTTTAGATAAACAAAATTTTTCAGCGTTAATTGGAAATATTTTCTTACCAATAATTTTAAGCATATGTTTTGGGTGCTCAAAAGAATCGCCTCATTGAGCTTATGTTTTGGTGAGAAAATTATTTTTCTGTTATGCACTTTTAAGTCATGTATGTACTTTTTGACTGCTCAAACCGTTTCTTTGACAGAACTAAGTTTTTGGAAAAACTCTGTCTGCTGATGTCATCCGCTGCATTTTGTTTTTGCATATGCAACAGATAATTTTTAAACTGCAGATTTACTGTTTGAACCCTGATCTGTCTGCTCCATAGGGATCTGGGTCCACATTTTTTACAGTTTTGGCATTCAAAGTATAACAGCAGACTACACCAGGTGGTGAAAGGGTTTATACTGATCTTCTGTTTCAGACAACTCCCCGTGATGGTGGCCCTGATGAGGGGTAAAACCCAGTTCCTGTTCGGGGAGTTCAGACAGAGAAACTTCATGAATCTTTACACCTACATCCTGGGACTTCTAGAACTTCTGACACCACAAGTGTTCCAGAGTATTTATACCTCCCTGCAAGATATATTGGAGGAGTACTTCACCTTGCTTAAGGTTAGTTTGTAGTTCATAACATTCAGGGTATTTACTGCTTATCACTTTCCTCTTATATAAACTGCATTGTTGCACGTTGCCTGATAAACGTTGTCTATCTCACAGCATGTGCCTTTATCAGGTCATGATGACGTTGCAATTTTTGAATGATGTCGCTTATGACGCTGATCAACACAAAAATAAAAAATTACGTCATTATCGCTAGTTCAAAGAGTGAAACAATGGGTAAACTGATAAATAGAATACCAGGTTCGCGTCTTTTGATATCAAGTTTACCCGGCTCGGCTTTGAGAATGCTTGTTGAATTGCTCGGCAAGCCTCGCAATGTCAACAAGCGTTCTCAAAGCCTTGCCTGGTAAACTTGGTATCAAAAGACACTCACCTAGTGTTTTCTATTTATCTTTCCTAAACGTCATGTTTTCATATTGACTACATCTCTGTAAGGATTTTGTTAACTTTTTACGTGCTAGTTTTATCTGCTTATAACTTTTGCAAACAGTTTGGATCCAGATCAGAGGGGACAAAATGTTGGGCCTGATCTACAGTAAAACCTGTGTAAAACGGCCACTCAAAAATAGACAAAACAAACATCTTGATGACAAATGCTAGCATATTGAAGGTTAAAGGTATTGCAGAATGCTCCCCTTGGAGCATTCTGCAATACTTTTGACCTGCATTAAGCAGTAAATGGTCTTGAAAACCAATTCTCTGTCTTTTTAAGAGTGGCTGTTTTACACAGTTTTTACTGTACCCCCCAATAGAACTTTTTGAAAACATTAATTTTGAAAATATTCAGCAGACAACAAAAAGGCCTATGCATCAAAATTGAGTGATTCTACTTTCTAGACTGTTTCAGATACAAGTTCAATATGAGCCGTCGCATGAGATTTCCAACAATGTGGTATGTGGGACCAGCAAAGGCTATGACCAGTCTGCGCATAAGCGCAGACTGATCAGAGCCTTTGCTGGTCACTTAAATATTCTATGACTGTTAAACTACTGACCTAACCTCAGCTTAAAAGATGGCTGCACAGGCTCATCTGAATCTACACTTGTCAAAATGCCACATTGTTGGAAATCACGTGTCACGGCTCATACATAACAGGTTTCTATATCTCTACCTGGGTCCTGCCTCAGGAATGGGTGCAGTTTTTTTCTTTCTTTCAGAATATAATCTTGTAATATACCAAATTAAGTATCATGACTAGGGGAATCTAAAGTGCCATAAATTCTATTCTAATATCCCAAGAGGCTCCTAGGATAGGGTCTTTCAGAGTGGATAATGGTCAAAGATCTCAACGAATTTGTCGTTTTAAGAGCCAGAACACCAACTATAACTTTGGCAGAGGATTTTAATTTGTAGACCAATTTGCTTGTTTTATCATATGAGCCGTGCCATGAGATTTCCAACAATGTGGGACCAGCATTGCCTCAGATCAGCCTGCGCATACGCACAGTCTGATCAGAGGCTTTGCTAGTCGGTTGAATATTCTATGAATGTTAAGCTACTGACTGAACAGCATACAGAGTTTCTAAGTTTAAAAGGAGGCTGCACAGGCTAATCTGAGTCTATTCATATCAAAATGCCACATTGTTGGAAATCTCATGCCGTGGCTCATATATACAACTCTAGGGGACAATGTATATGTGAAGACATATAGGTTAGAATGTTTTTTTCTTTGTTTTATTTTTCAGGCATATGCAGCTGAATTCAGACAATTAGCGCCAATCATTTCCAAGTTTATCTCATTTCTACATCAATTTGTCACCTATAGTTCTCAACGAGCTACCAATATACTGAAGAATCATGTTGAATTGTTAGGGTAAGTCTTGTTATGTATCTATGATCATTGCAGCTCCGGACTAGGAGAATAACATGCAGAAATGTTTGTGATTTCACTATAATAAATTAAAGAAAATGTTCTAGTATAACTATGCATGCTGAGTAATTTCTCTTGCTTTTGCTGTCGTTTGTTGACTTTTCAAAATTAACTCTTTCAAAAAATCTTTCAGAAACACTATCAGAGTGTTAAGCAGTTTTGATCCAGATCAGGACCAACATTCTGTCGGTCCTGATCTGGGACCAAACTGTTTGCATAGGTTATCAGCAAATGACAAAAATAGCCATTAGCAGGCAAAGAGTTAAATTGGAAGTTGGGTATATCTAAGCATAGATAGTAAAATGTTAATCTGATTTGCAGTCTGAGTAATTCAATAAATAGGTTTTTTAAACAACACACCCTTGCTATTCTTTATCATAACTGTTTTAGACTCAGGCCTTTGAAAATAAAATCAAGGCTTGTAGACTTACAATAAGAAACTAATCAACACAGGCGTCAACAAAAGCATGAAAAATTACCCAGCATGAAAAGAGTTAATGATTATATCTATGATATGAAATCAGCCTGCACATGAGATTTTGTACTTGTCCCATATGCTAACCCTATGTGTTCTGATGGATTTTCCCATACATATTGAAACAATAAGTATGGGACTACCCATTGTGTATGTTAAGGGGTCACAGGTAAAATTATCTAAATTGTGATATATTTCTGTCCCTGAAGCTTGTTTTAATCTTAGCAAACAGTGCAGACCCTGATGAAATGCAGCATTATGCTCCATTTCATCAGGGCCTTCACCGTTTGCCAAAGTATGTCTGATCAGGATCTCCACTGTTTGCTTACATAATCTTCTATTAAAATTTGGGATTTTTAAAAAAAAAAAAAAAAACACCCAACACCCCTAAAATTGGAAATGGACTGCTCCAAATGATAGTAGTGGGAAATTTCATTCAGCTTAAATGGGTGAAACATGCACACACAGCTATATAGTTGGGCTTGAGTTGTAATTTTGGTCTGAGTCTTCCACTCTTTAAGCTGTATATGTATGTCAGTAGCATAGGACCTGGCAAGACTGCACGGAAGCGCTTACTCGCCAGAGCCTTTGCTGTTTGCCATTTGTGATAAGTACCAAAATTTCAGTTTCTGGCTCAAATATTTATTTGAGTACAGTGAAGTCCCATTATAACACACCAAGTTAGAACAGATCAGGATATAACACAAATTTATTTACCATGAAAGTTTACAAAGGAATTATAGGCGAATGACCAAACAATTTAATGGTCATTTTCCTATAATTTCTTTGTAAAATTGTCCCTTTATTACATGATTCTCTTTTAACATGGACCATAAAGATAGTATTATAAAGGGCAGGCCTCCAGATAAGAGTGCATATTGGAAAACTATTTTCTTTATTTCTCATCCAAAACATATGTTGTGGGTACTCAAAAGAACCGTCTCAATGAGATGGTTCTTTTGAGCACCCAAAACACATGTTTAAATTGATGGGTAAGAAAATAATTAAAATTTTACGCTAATTATATTTCTTATCTGGATCTATGAAAGGGACTGCACTGTAGTCATGGTCGAAACAGGATAGATATGCACAGAATTGATTGTATATAAAATGTTTGTATCTTAATGTACATATGTTTTGAATAAAAAACTGTTTACACTTATTGATTCTTTTATCTTTTTCAGAAATATTTTAAACTTATATCCAGACATGTTCTTGTTGAAGTCTCTCATAGCGGGCCTGACTCTTCCACGCCAGACCCCAGAAGAGGCAGACCAGGGCCAGACAGGACAACCAGATATTGGGGCTTCACCAGTCCTGTTTCCACCAAGACCCACCTCGCCATGGTCTATGTCACATCTCGCTCCATTCTTGCACAAGATCAAGAAAGATAACTCAGAGGGTAACCAATTTTTGAACTCATGATTTGTTGAATGTAACCCTTTCAAGGTTCCCACAGGCTTGAAAAGTACTTGAATATACAGGTTTGTCTTGAAAATCCTTGAAAATTAAATTTGCCGTAAAAAGTAATTGAAAAACACTCAAAAGCCTTAAAAAGTCCTTGAATTTTACCATTTATAGGGGGATTCAACACTGCGTCTTTGGAGACCTAAATCAGTATAGAATTGTGGTGTCTTTTTTTTGGTGCAGCATATACTGCACCAAATAAAGGCACCACAATTTTATGATCATTTTCTAAAGTTCATATCTTTAGTAATGCCGTCTAGCATTTCAAAAATAAAATTTTAAAGTGTAAATCAGTATTTTTATAAGTTTTCAGTCCTTGAAAACAGTAGGAAAGTCTTTTAGAAGTCCTTGAAAAGTCCTTGAATTATACACAAACTTGCCCATGCCTTTGTATATTAGAGCCCTGTCGTTGTAGACCTAGATGAAATTTCACTGAATGTACCAGTGTCTGCAATCTTCAGGGACATTAAAGCAAAATTATTTCAAAATTCCATCCTGTGGCCTCTTGAAATATAAAATGGACTTTCAGACTTTCAATACTGATATGGTTGGATGAATCAATTAGTATACAAAGGGTTGAAATACAAAAGGAAACATTTGAACTGCAGCAAATAGGCTAATTTAAATTGAATAGCACCACCAAAGAACAAAAACAGAACATTGAACCCCCACCCCAAGGAATTTAATTACACCCAATTAAGCCAAATGGAATTTCCCACTCTTATCAATTGACCAGTCCATTTCTGTTTTAAGGGTTGTTGGGTGGTATTTTTTTATTTTTATGCCCCCAAAGGAACTTTGGGAGGCATATAGTAATCGCACTGTCCGTCCATCCGTCCCGCTTTCGTGTCCGGTCCATATCTCCTATATTCTTTGAGGTAGGAATTCCAAATTTGGTGTGTGGATACATCTTGGGATGGTGGAGTGTCGCGTACCATGTTCGGGTCACTGTGACCTTGACCTCTGACCTAGTTTTTAGAATAATCGTGTCCGGAGAATATATCTTATATTATTTGAGGTAGGAATCTCAAATTTGGTGTGTGGATGCATCTTGGGATGACGAAGTGTCACGTACCAAAATTGGGTCACTCTGACCTTGAACTTGACCTCTGACCTAGTTTCTAGAAACTGCATTGAGTCTGGTGTATATCTCCTATATTCTTTGAGATAGGCATTCCAATTTTGGTGTGTAAATGCATCTTTGGGTGACGGGGTGTCACATGCCATTTTTGGGTCACTGTGACCTTGACCTCTTACCTAGTTTTAAGAATTATTGTGTCCGGAGCATATCTCTTATATTCTTTGAGTTAGGGATTCCAAATTTGGCATGTGGATGCATCTTGGGATAGCGGAGTGTCATGTACCATTTTCGGGCCACTGTGACCTTGACCATGACCTCTGACCTAGTTTTTAGAATAATCGTGTCAGGAGCATATCTCTTATATTATTTGAGGTAGGAATCTCAAATTTGGTGTGTGGATGCATCTTGGGATGACGAAGTGTCGCATACCATAATTAAGTCACTGTGACCTTGAACTTGACCTCTGATCTAGTTTCTAGAAACTGGTGCATATCTCCTATATTCTTTGAAATAGGAATTCCAAATTTGGTATGTAAATTCATCTTGGGATGCTGGAGTGTCACAAACCATTTTTGGGTCACTGTGACCTTGACCTTTGACCAAGTTTTGAAGATTTTTTTTGTCCAGAGCATATCTCCTATATTATTTGATGTAGGATTCCCAAATTTGGGGTGGTGATTCCTCTTGGGATGGCGGAGTGGTGCATACCATTTTGAGTCACTTTGACTTTGACATTGACTTCTGGCCTCATTTCTAGGTTTTTACAGCTAACTTTCCTCAAATGTGTCATATGCTAGGCCAATTCCTTTGGGGGCATTCGTCACGTTTGTGACATTTCTTGTTCATTCAAATTCAATGCAATGTCTGATCTGGATCTTCACTGTTTGCCTATGTTCCACAAAAAGGATGCTAGGCTTATAAGGGTTAAAATTGCTTTCGACTCCCCAGTGACAATTTGTTCCAGGAATAGCCGTAAGCTTTTTTTAGCTTCCTTGAATGAAGTATAATTGCTGGTAAGAACTTCACAGAGATCTATAACAATCACCACTGCATCTACATAGGGGATCTTACAGAAGTGCTCATGTTATTGAATTTATTAAAATGAGTTGGGAAAAAAAAAAATAAAATGTGAGGCTTGCCGAGCATTTTATCTCTTTTTCGCAAAGAGTTTAATAAATTCAATAACACAAGAGCACGAATGTTAGATTCTATTTATCATATGATATTAAGAATACTTCGAAATCTTATTTCCGGCGTAAAAACCTTATAATTTTGTCATTATGTACGCAACGTTGTTATGGACATCATAACGTTTCCCGTAAATCTGTAAAACACTAGTGGAAAACTGGTTTATCAATTTTGATAAATTCAATAACACAAGAGCACGAATGTTAGATTCTATTTATCATATGATATTAAGAATACTTCGAAATCTTATTTCCGGCGTAAAAACCTTATAATTTTGTCATTATGTACGCAACGTTGTTATGGACATCATAACGTTTCCCGTAAATCTGTAAACCACTAGTGGAAAACTGGTTTATCAATTTTATTGCCTGGCGTTATTTCACTGCCAGACGATACGTCATATGATTAATTCCTATGATTTAGTTAATGTAATCTAGTAGCATGTTTACAACTTTCAATGAAGAAATAGCCTAACTGCTTGCTGTTATACCACTACCTTTCAGTTGTCATTTCAGAATTGAATACAGTTACTATATGTATTCATGTTTTTGCATCTTTTCTGCAACTCAAAAAGTTTGAGATATTGTCACTTAACACATTCATAAAGCATCCTAAGACAATATGCAGAACACAAGAATTGTATATCTGGTTTAGATAAACAAAAACTTTCAGCGTAAAATTGTTAATATTTTCTTACCCATCAATTTTAACATATGTTTTGGGTGCTCAAAACAACAGTCTCATTTAGACGGTTTACCATTTAACTTCTGAATAATGACTATGTTCTTTGGTTTACAGAGGTGTTAGCAGTTCTTAAAGATTTGGACGAGACTTCAAAGAGAAAGCTAGAAATTTTGGAACATTTTGTGGTAAGATATTTGTTTTTACTCTACGACACTTTCTTGTTACCAACTTGCAGGTTTAAACAACATTTGCGTGGGTATGACATTGGGACATGTTTTAAACTAATCAGGTTTTTGTGATCTTGGCCTACTTGATCAGATCACTGTTAGAATTGACCTGCCAATTTAAGGCCAAAAGTGCTTGTTTGCACAATATCTTATGACCTGAAGGCAGATTTTAACCCTTAATGTGCCAATCGCAACAAAAATTGTCTGCTTTTCTTGTCTGCTGAAATGTTAAAGAAGCCTCTATGGCAAACAGTGTGGACCCAGATCAGACTGCTCCTATAGGAGCAGTCTGTTCTGGGTCCACGCTGTTTTGCTTCTTTACTTAATTCATCAGTAAAGTTAGGCAATTATTTGCAGCAGACAACTTCAGCAGACGACATTTTCAGATGCATTTTTTTCTTGGCGCTTTAAGGGTTAAATATATTTTCATAGATATAGTACTGGAAGAAGATCAAGAGCTGAACAGAGTATTTTGACCTTGGCCTAGTTTTTAAGGTAACACTGCCATGATTGTAACTGTCACTATAGACTGTGTCGGGGATGGGGGACCTCCATTTTCTCTGAAAACTGTTTTAAACAGGGTTGATCAAAATCAACAAGCTGTAGAAGATGGTTGTTTAACTGTTAAATTGATAGCCGAAACTAAATACCTCTCCAAATACAATTATATGTAGAGGACAGACAGGCTTTTAGTTAAGATTGTGTACCTAAAAACTAATTTTCTTATTTCTCAACCAAAACATATGTTGTGGGTACTCAAAAAATACATCTCATTGAGACGGAAGAACCGGCTCAATCAGTCTCATTGAGAAGGTTCTTTTGAGCACCCAAAGCATATGATTAAACTGACAGATAAGAAACTATTTACAATTTATGCTCAAAAAATATTGTTTATCTAAACCTGTGGTAGAGAACAGATTTTTGCCTTGTTAGCATTCAGGTAAAGTAAGGCTTGGTTTTTATGCTGTTGTATGATTCACAGCAGACATGAAAATCAAACCTTATCTGGGCTTAAACTATATTCTACAGTGCAGTCCCTTTATAACTTTATGTTAAGATGGTTAGTTTCCTATAAGAATCCATCATGAGTATGAGGATAGGATAGAAAAATCCATCCAAAGGATCACACATTGGCATCATGAGGCTTGCAGAGTGATGACAAACGGTGATCCCGAGGGATGGAATTTTCTATCCTTCCCTCACACGAATAATGGATTCTTTTTCTTGCTCACCATTGTTTTTTATTTATTTTAAAATAAGCTTCCAGAAATCCATGAATACGCTAGGATGCAATTTCACATGATGACGCTACTTGACGTCCTGGGTAAGACAGCATGGGTAAGATAAGATTTTCTATCCCAGGGTAAAATCTCAGATATCCTTATCCGGTGTGCAAGAATAAAGTTTCTAAGTGGAATTCCATGGGGAAAAATTGTGAGCCACAACATATATCCAAAACTAAGTTAAGATGAGGAGTGTTATAAAGGGACTGCTTTGTATTTTCTTCAAACTGTCACCCTCTGCAGGTATAAGACGTTTTTTATGATTTTTCTATTTTAAATATTTCAGATTGATTTGAAGCGACTACTGCAAAGCAATAACGATCAATGTAGAAATACTGCGTATGAACTTCTGAAGCGATACATCAGACACAATCCCAGGTAAGCTCCTCCACATAGGTTTAGATAAACAAAAATTTTCAGCGTAAAATTGTAAATATTTTCTTACCCATCAATTTTAACATATGTTTTGGGTGCTCAAAAGAACCGTCTCATTGAGACGGTTCTTTTGAGTACCCACAAGGTATGTTTTGGTTGATAAATAAGAAAATTAAATTTTCGTTACGAACTCTTAACTTAAGTCCTGCTCCTCCATACATAATCTACTTAACCATTCTAACAAGTATTGGTCAGCAACAAACATACTTAAAAATGAAAATTTTCACTGTTAACTATCCAAATATATATTGTGGGTAATGAAAGGAACTGCCTCTTACTTCAAAAAGATATGTTGTTGGTACTGAAAGGAACTGCCTCTTACTGCAAAAACATATGTTGCAGGTACCTAAAAGAACAGCCTCTTCAAAAAGATATGTTGTAGGTACTTAAAAGCAGGGCTTCAGATTTTTTTCAAGATTGGTGGGTCGAAGTGACCCATGGAGCAAAAAAAGGTGGGTCATTTTCTGAAATGATGGGCCCAAGCATATCAAACTAACCACAGTTGACATTTGGTTAGTATACTTTACCTACACACTGACACAGACACTTGTATGCATATATGTATATTGACTGCTGATTATATAGTAAACCCTGTCTTAAGCGGCCACCCAAAAAAGAAGACCAATTATCGCTTAATGCAGATCAAAAGTATTGCAGAATGCGCAAAGGGGAGCATTCTGCAATACTTGTAACCTGCATTAAGCTATCATTTGTTATTAAGTTCTTTGTTTTGTCTGTTTGAGTGGCTGCTTAAGACATGTTTTACTGTATTGACTACCTACATGTACTTTCTGTTTTGAGGAGTTGGTAGACTGACTGTAAGATGAATATTTTTTTTATATTTCACAATTAAAAGGATGAGTCCACTGGGCCCACTACCTTGGAAAGTGATGGGCCATATTTTGAAATCATGGGACAATGAACCAGGCCCACCATAAATCTGAAGGCCTGTAAAAGACTGGTTGGAGGTACTCAAAAGAACAGTCTCTTTCTAAAAAAAGATTTGGTGTATGTACTTACAGGATTCAAACTTTGGACCCGATTCAAGAAGACAAGTTCTCATTATTTCTTTATAATATTTTCAGAACTGCCACGGAGTTTGTTCCCACCTACCTCCACTGCCTAGAGAATAGCAGTCCAGATATTGTAATATCAGCTCTGACAAACTTGTCTGACTTCACAGTGCTATGTCAAGGTTTGTATTTGTTTCCCATTGATGTTTGACCCTTTACTCCATAGGCTTTTTTTAGATCCAGGGTTTTACATCAAGTTGAATGTTTGGGGGCCCTTGGGACTCAACTTTGAATATGATGGGGGTCCCATCATTGAAATTAGGGGTCCCATCTTTTTATATAAGCTTCGAATTTTGGAAGGTAGTACATCCTTCCGTGAAGGCTCAGTGTAACTGTGTTGTCCCCAGGTCAGTAATTTTGAGGGCCATGTTTGGCCCCCTTCCGATTTTTTTTTTGGGTGGGGTGGGCATTTGAATTTTTTGAGGGCCACATATTACCATCAGTGAAACACAATCCTATACGCTTTTTTTACAAAAGCTGAACTTGTCCCTATAATATGCAGGACCAAGCTAGCCCTTAAATTTAGGGAGAAGTGACTTCTCTCACCAGTACAAATAGCGAGAAGTTTCAGAGAATAGGGAGAAGTGATAGATTGCTGCATCCAGAAGACAGAAAAAAAACCGTCTCTGGCCAGACTGTTTTCTAATTGAGATAAAAAAAAAAAAACACACAAAAAACAGTCACTGATCAGACTGCTACTTGCTTTCCATTCTGAGAATTTGGTTGGTAAATTTGAAATACACATGATCTTGCTGTCATTGTATTCTATCTATCTGTCTTCAAGTCTCCACTTATCTGAAGTCTCTGGTATCTTTGATCTCTTTGCCGACTGCAGCCTTTTCAAGTGAAAATGTTACGTAATTTGGCATATACAAAAGAATGAAAACTGTCAAGATAATTGCCCTTCACGCTTGACCGGTCGGCTGAGTTGTCAGACACACACTATGAAAAAATCAATACACAAAGTCAGTGATGGACAACGTTTTCCATGCTTTTTAGCAGAGCGGACCTGAGAGAAAGCATGGTATTTTACGACTTTTTTCACGGCCGATGTTTTAACTGCTCGTTTACCTACGAGGTCAGTTCAGCAGTCTAAAACAAGAGCACCTGTCCTATTTATTTATAGATAGCCTGTAAATATGGGAAAACCCGAATTGTTACGAAATAACTTTGGAATTTGGGATTTTAATGAAAGGCACAACAAACACGTCTGCCTCCCAGCGGACGCAGGTAAGGTGAATTGACGGGTCCTACCTAATGATCTATGCGTATAAGACGCAGGATATTGCGTTCTGTAAAACCCTGTAGATCATGACATTATTTCTATTTTTAGACAACATTGAAAAAAAACAAAAAAAAAAACAAACAAACTTTTGAATACTTTTGAAAATATTATGGAAAAAGGAGCTCCATTTTCCATAATATTTTCAAATACATGATATTTCAAAGGGGTTATACGGAGTTAAGGGTTAGAGTCCTAATCCACAGGTAAGCATAAACAATTTCTCTCACCTTTGCCCATGTAAGATAGGCTGTCAGCTCATGTAAGAAATTTCGATCTTACATGACCATGTGACAGCTTACATGGGCAGATCAAAATTGTCATTTTTTCCCAAAAAGGGTATTTAAAGAACCAATATATTGCACCTAAGTATTTCAATGGCACCAAGCAAGGTTAAGCCTCACTAATGTCATTGAAAGTTAATGACATCACCAAACTTGCGTCACATGACAAAATAAGTAATGTGATGCTGACAGCACATGGAGCCTAGCAGGATTTTATTTTGCTTTTTACAACTTAGCGAATACTCCAATTGTATTTCACAGCCATTAACAAGGTGCAAACTATGTTTACGCCCATTGTCATACACAATAAAAACACTCCTGAGCTCAAAGTTAATGTAAACCCAATGAGTGAAAAGTTAATTTTCATGTTTTATGGACGTTTTATGTTCCGACAAAAAATTCGAAAAGTGGGAGAAATACAATCCATCATGAGTCTGTCCATGTAGGATAGAAAAATCTCACCCTTCGAGTCGGAGTTTTACCAGGGACTCGGCCAGCCTCATCCCTGGTTGAAATTCCGACTCCTCAGGTGATATGGTGGATTGTTATAATCGTTGAGCTTAATTTTTTTTTATATTTTCATATCCATCTGTTTTAACATTTGTTTTATGTGCTCGAAAGAGCCATGTCATTGAGACCCACAACATATGTTTTGGTTCAGAAATAAGGTAAAAGAAAAATGCACTCTTATCAAGAGCCTGTATGAATTTTGGGCTGGACCTTAGATTTTGATACTTATGGCATATGCGCAAAAGCCTCCATTAAACACAAATGCTAACCTATCCAGTGGAGCTGAAGTCTAAATGTTGGTCTGAGTCTTTATCTACATCTTTACTTTGTGCATGCAAGCAAGGAGGGCTCTGGCGAGTCTGCACATTTGCACAGGCTCACCTGAGCCTTCAATGCTCGAAAATTCAATATGTACCAAAATCTCATGTACTTGTGTATGGTTGATGCTTCAATTCCTAATCATTACTAAATCAGTCAATGCATTCTTAAATCATCAACTTTGAAATAGTTGAGGGGGCATATTGCTTTGGCCCAGGTCTCCAGTAAGAGTGCATATTGGAAAATTATTTTCGTTATTTCTCATCCAAAACATATGTTGTGGGCACTCAAAAGAACTGTCTCAATGAGACAGTTCTTTTGAGCACCCAAAACATATGTTAAAATTGATGGGTAAGAAAATATTAACAATTTTACACTGAAATTTTTGTTTATCTTAATCTGTGAATGAAAATTGTGCCAGATTCACTGATGCGTTAAGCTAGTGGAGTCATATAAAAACCGTCTGTTTTGGGGCATGTGCATGCACCAGATGGGACGGGCAGTGTTCCTACAGCAAGGAAACATGCAGGCCATTCCCCCATCAAATCATCATTATTCCCAGTAGGGAATGTGATACAAACAATATTACCTGTTAAGATTAAATAAACTCTACACGCGGCCGGAGAAAAGGTGTGCATCCGCCTAAGGCTATCGTGAGCCCAGGCCTAGAGCCCAATCGATCATTGTTTTCAATGACGTATGTCACGAGTTGCGTGCTATGTGCCTATCATAGCCAGCCTTAGGTGAAACTCTGGAGAATCGCCTTAGTATCCATATGACCGCAAAAACACACAATACTACACTCACCCATTGGTTGGCCAGCAGGACGTATATCCGACATTGGAAGCTTATGAGTTGCTCCAATGGACCAAACTGGATCAAGCTTTCCAACCACAAACACATAAAATTAATATATTAGGTCGAATAAATTCATTATATGGTTGTGGATAGGGTGTGCATCCCGGCCTAAGGCTCTCGTGAGCCCCGGCCTAAGAGCCCAAGCGATCATTTCTCCAATGACGTATGCCACGAGTTGCGTGCTATGTGCCTACCATAGCCAGTCTTAGGTTGACCTGGAGAATCGCCCGATTCCTTTAAACCATGATACAGACACGCGTACACAGGTTGGGCAGGGGGAGTGCATCCGATACCCAGATAAGGGGCATAGATAAAAGTTGAGACAAAAGACCCCAATGTTTGAGACTTGGCGAAGGAGTGGTATTGGAAAATCTCCCTATTGCTTAACCGCAAAAACATTAATTGTCTTATCCTTGAAAAACAGCACACATAGGTTGGGCAGGGAGGAGTGCATCCGACCTAGGAAGTCTCACTGAGCAATGGGGCGGAGATAAAAGTTGAGACAAAAGACCCCAGCCTTGAGACAAGCCAAAAGGGTGATACTGGGTAATCTCCTAACTGCTTAGCCATAAAAATATAAAATGTCTTACACCTAGGTCTAATAACACATTTAACAACAATACAAATAATATATACTTTATTATCAACAAACAACCAAATGACGGAGTGAAAATATATCCCTCCCCTTTCTACCCCCAACACAGATTAAAATTATAACAAATCCCCCCCCCCCCTCCGAAAAATTAAAAATTTAATAAGAATTTAGACAAATATTATCTCAAACGACCTGGGCATATAACGGGCCAAGCATATGCTGGACCCATGCTATGCCCGAGACGTTTGAATACAAAAACTTTACAAAATACAGCGTAGAACTAGGAAGATGAGAGATGAACTTATAATGTGCACGAGCTTATAAAAAAGCGCTAACAGAGAGATTTCATAAAAGCGTTCAAAATCTATCACTGAGGCGTCACGCGCCTCTGGACCGTCCCTGTAGCGAGAAAATTCTCGTGGCAGGGACCGCCCAGGGGCGCGAGACGCCTCTTATTATAATATCCACATACCGACTGCATGTGGAAACTAGGCATGCATACTAATCAAATCTTTATTTTCAGCAGTACATGTAATACAAATATATTAAATAAAGTCAACATGGATAAATCAAACACACCAGGTTCAAAATAGATGGATTATTCGCATCTACTCTGCACCAGGCGAGTTTAATGAGAATACATTTTCGCTAAACAGGTCAAATAATAGATTGACCTACTTTTACGATTGGAGAACGTGAATGAAAGCAACTTTAAAGGCTGAAACACTCATATTTACAGCCTTCTAAATAATATTTGGGACAAGATATTAAATCCATTCTTTCAATTATTTAAAAATGGGATATAATCTTCAGGAATATATAACTAAATCAAAAATACCGCAATTACCCAAAAAAATTAAAACAATCTAAAAATTAACGTATAGATACAACCAGGACTGTATTGCATGTACACAAAACATTAATAAAACTTCTTTTTCAGCTGCAGATAAGCGCGATCCAACCCCCCCCCCCCCCCCCACCCCACACTCCTCCTCAGTTTAGAAATAAGCCCAAATTGGCATTTCGCGAGTTCGAGCATCGTTTCCCGTATTACCCCATAAAATAACAAATTGTCCTTATAATGGCCAAAAATGGCCATCACACACACACACATGCCCAACCCACAACCACCAAACCATAACGCGTATTAGAGCAACTTAAGGGCAGTTCTTTCTTGGAT
Organism: Loripinus fragilis; assembly: GCA_964019695.1. NCBI lineage: Eukaryota > Metazoa > Mollusca > Bivalvia > Lucinida > Lucinidae > Loripinus > Loripinus fragilis. Next base: position 23,407,567 of record OZ026516.1, read on the forward strand.
ATTTAGAATTGGTAAACTGGTTAACTCAAAGTCTCTTCAGGGCATACAACTGCATCTGAGCCGGTCTTTCTGTTGGTGTGTCTGTCGATGTGACGGCACAGCTGCAATATCAACGATGGATGGATTGTGGACCAACAGGATAGGATACAATGGATAGGATGGATGCTCAACACAGATGAAGATTGGAATTTTGGAATTTTGTTATTGTCGCGACGCGTTTGCCATGTCTAACTATTAACATGTCAGCGAAGCGAGGGGATGGGAGAGGTTAATTAATACCTCTTCCGCTTCTCGCAGACCTGCAAAACTATCCCCAGGATACTAATTATTAACCACTAACCACAAAAACACTAATAACTAAACCCTCAACCTTCCCAAAACTTGCTCTGTATGTGACTGCCATGCTTCTGCATGCCCCGCAATTTTAAGGTTAATATACACTAAAGGTTTCACACGAGAAACCCAAAAGGTATATTATTCTTTGGAAGCCTCAATCAAAATTTCAATTTAGAATGCTGGGAGAACTCAGAACACACACACATGTTCTGAGTCTTACCATACCCGAGCGGCGCCCTTCCCCTTAGGAATAAGCCCCCTATCCCTGCTTAAAATCTCTAAAATATATAGGCCATCACTCGATGACGGGCCATTCTTTTAAATTGGAGTTCAAAATTTTAAGGAGCAAAAGTGAGATCTCTGAGGGGATCATTAATCACAAGAACACCGACTCCTCGCCAACCCGCTCCACAAAAACTGCAAATGAAATAGAAAAAACATAATTAAAGAGGCAAAATTTTATTCCCCAAAGCTTACCCTAGGGAAAGCTAACTTCGTAGACCGATGTCCGCGTCTGAGTAACAACGCCCGGGAGCTTATGTATACAAGGACTGGACGGAGAAGCGGAGTGATGCCCTGGATGATGTTACCTCAAAAACATCAACGTATAGCTCACTATATAAGAGCGGCAAACATAAACAAACAATAATACACCTCCTAGCCCTTCCAGGCGGAATAACTTACACTTTCAACAGTAGGGGTGTCATTGTGCAGACGGAATTGTCACGTTGACTCCTACAAGATTGGTACTTACTTTAGACCATTTTCAAAATTCAAATTACAAATGCCCCACACTTTTACTCAATACGACCAGGCGTGGGACATTGACGGGATACAGTCATAACTCCCTTATTAAAGCCTAAGTGGGTGCATAAACTGGGTGTGTCGTGAGTGCTTTATATGTAAATGAGCGAAGGACCACGGCACACCGTCAATATAACCGAAAATCGTTCGTTCGGCATGTGCATAAGAGAAAAATGGCATGTCATTCTAAATCCAAGCTTTTATACTTACCAAAGATGCTCAAGGTATATTCTACAGGTACATGGTATCTTCTTAGTATGGAAATGACATTGTTATGTTATATACAACTGTATATTAACAGTATAGTAAAACCTGTCTTAAGTGGCACTCATAAGATGACCAAAAATAGGTTTTCAAGACTGATAATCGCTTAATGCAGGTGAAAAGTACTGCAGAATGCTTCCATGGAGCATTCTGCAGTACTTTTGGCCTGCATTAAGATACTAAATGGCTTTCAGGCCTTTGTTTTGTCTATTTTTGAGTGGCCACTTAAGACAGGTTTTACTGTATGTTTTATTTTTGCAATTATACTTTCAGGGAGCGAATAACCAAGGTGCTGATCAGACTGTGCAGATGGACAGACTGGTCTGTGCCTTTGTTGTTTGCATACATCAAAGTCAGGTTTTTTGCTGCAAGGCACATATAGCTAAAGTTAGCACTTGTCGATAGGTCCTGATAGGTGAACTTTTTAAGCCTAAAATTGTATCCTTTTTCTTATTTGTTAGTTGAAACATATGTTTTGGGTGTTCAAATGAACCGTCTCATTGAGATTTGAGTACCTACAACATATGTTTTGGTTGAGAAATAACAAAGTTAATTTTTGATGACACACTCTTATCTGGAGGCCTTCTTGTCTCATGATAAGTTTCAAATGATAGTCAGAGATTTAGCTTAAATCTGTATTTTACCAATTTGATTTTCAGATAAAGCTGAGGCCATTCTACAGAAAGCCTTTACAGTGGGAGTAACATCTGCTATTGACACTAGTTCATATATCAGTGAAAGTCTACAATTACTCAACCTAGACTTAGCAGCTACTTAGCAGCAGAGGCCATTCTACAGAAAGCCTTTACAGTGGGAGTAACATCTGCTATTGACACTAGTTCTTATATTAGCGAAAGTCTACAATTACTCAATCTAGACTTAGCAGCTACATAGCTGAGGCCATTCTACAGAAAGCCTTTACAGTGGGAGTAACATCTGCTATTGACACTAGTTCATATATCAGTGAAAGTCTACAATTACTCAATCTAGACTTAGCAGCTACATAGCTGAGGCCATTTTACAGTAAAGCCTTTACAGTGTGAGTAACATCTGCTATTAACACTAGTTCATATATCAGTGAAAGTCTACAATTACTCAATCTAGACTTGGCAGCTACATAGCAACTGAAGCCATTCTACAGAAAGCCTTGACAGTGGGAGTAACATCTGCTATTAACACTAGTTCATATATCGGTGAAAGTAAGTAAAGAAAGTCTACAATTACTCAATTTAGACTTAGCAGCTACATAGCTGAGGCCATTCTACAGTAAAGCCTTTACAGTGGGAGTAACATCTGCTATTGACACTAGATTATTTACTAGTGAAAGTCTACAATTATAAACAGGTCTCTTGTGTAAGGCAGTTCCAAGCTTTACTAAACAGCTGACAATTATGACACATGTTTGTGCTTCACCAAGACATGAATACAACATAGATTCTGGAATGATTCATAGTGCAGACCCTGATGAGATGAGATGTGTTTGTAGCATCTGATTTCGATCTACACAGTATGCTAATATCCATTTATTGGATTTCAGACATAACTACTGTCCTGCCAGCCAAGAGTGACAGTGACTTCATGTTTTGTTTACAAAGTTATCAGTGACTCATAATCGATAGATAACTTGTGTATTAATCCTATTCTTAGGATAGGATTAATACACAAGTGATCTATCGATTTGTGTTAGCGCAAGTGAAGTGTACACATTAGTGTTTTCTTTGCAATTGTAGACACAGTATTATGTCACTGTCACTCTTGGCTGACAGAACAGTAGGATAACCTTTATCCTGCCACTATTTTTAGTCCTGAAAATTTTGTCTGCTTTTTACCTCTGCTACATATATTAAAAGTGTACTTCAGACTAGATTTTTTCATGGAAGCAAACAATATGGATCCAGATCATATTGCTCCTTTGAAGCAAACAATATGAACCCAGATCAGACTGCTCAGCTCTGAGCAGTCTGATCTGGGTCCATATTTTTTGCAAGCCACAACATGACCGTGTTATATCCAAATCTATAATGAGGTGTGTTAGACCAGATTTTTTTTATTAGTTGATTTACGGGATTTTTTTTTCAGATTAAGGGTCGAGGGACGGAAAAAAAATGAAAAAAAGCTCTGAAAATGACCAGCTGACCAGTTAGCTGGTCATTTTCAGAGCTTTTTTTTTTCATTTTTAGAGCTTTTTTTTCAATGTCTCCAGAACAAACAGTTAAAGTAGTAAAGTAAACCAACTACCTGTCTGTATTAAATATTTCATAATTTTGCTGCATAGGACAATCACTTTTAACAGTGTCACTCTCAAAAATAAACAAACAGAATCTCAAAAATATATCATTTTTTCAACAAAAATAATATTTAGAGTAAAAAAAAAATAAAAATGATAATATTTAAAATAAAGAAAATAATTTTAGAATTTTTTTTTCTACTTTCCGGAAAATTGCAGTAGGAGGGTTCGTAAAATCAACTAATAAAAAAATTCTGGCCTTATAAAGGGACTGCTCTGTACTATAGTAACATTAAAATTTAGCTTTTCTGAATCCAAATATTCATAAATATTATTAATTAAAATTTTGATCGAAGTGCTTGTTTTGAATATCCAGGCTCTGAAATAGGTCGCTGGTCAGTGCAGTTTGATATGAATTGTTGCTCTTGCTTAGTATGATATGATAAAAAATTGTGCTGTTAAGATTATATTGAAAATAAGTCAAAACAGTCATTTGTGTGTTATATTTCTTTTGTGTATATAATCAAGGATATTCTTAGCTCTGATATTCTCCTTAAATTTCAGCTCTTAAAAAAAAAATTTCCATATCAAAAGGGAGTTTGAATTAAAAGTACCATTATTTCAAGACTCAGCTTGTAAATTTTTTTTTCACCTTATGTCACACCTTTTAAAGAAGAACTGTTTTTTATGGAATCTTTCATACATAACATTTACGCTAAATGTTCAGACTTCCTCTTAATCAGTAAGTTAATAATAAGCCCTAACAAACTAGAATTGTAAGAGAATCTGACTATAGCCCCTTTGCAGCGCTTTTCATGCAGTAAAATGTGCAAGATCTAAAGATTGGAAAATCAGACAAATCATAGAGCAGGAACAAAATTCTGACATCAATCAAGGGTCATAACTCTGTAACAAATAGGCAAAATATAACAGGTAACAATTCCAACCTATATACTGTCAATATAAATGCATATACAAAATTTTGTGACATTCTATCTTTATGTTCTCCAGATATTGAGTGGAAACGAAATTATGATGAAAATCGTGGGCCATAAATCTGTTACAAATAAGCAAAAATTGACAGCTAACAATCTCAACCAAGATCTTGGCAATGTCAATGCATATATAAAATTTGGTGAAATCCTGCTAATTTGTTCTCAAGATATTGAGCGGAAACAAAATTCTGACCCCAATTAAGGGCCGTTATGGTACAAATTTACGAAAATGACAGGCAACAATTTCTTGTCAATATAAATGATTATACAAAATTTGGAATTCTGTCCATTTGTACTGAAGATATCGAACGAAAACGTAATTTTGGTATAAATCAAGGGCCATAACTGGTACAAATGTGCCAAAAATGATGTGTAACAATCCCATGCTAGATCTTGTCAATATCAATGCATATATAAAATTTGGTGAAATTCTGTCAATTTGTTCTAAAGATATTGAGCCAAAACAAAATTCTGGTTTAAATCAAGGGCCATAACTCTTGTACAAATGTGCGAAAAATGATGAGTAACAATCCCAAGCTAGATCTTGTCAATATCAATGTATTTATAAAATTTGGTGAAATTCTGACAATTTGTTCTTAAGATATTGAGTGGAAACGAAATTCTGAAGTAAATCAAGGCCATTACTCTGGTAGGAATGTGTGAAAAATGATGTGTAACAATCCCAACCTAGATCTTATCAATATATATGTATATATAAAATTTGGTGAAATTCAGTCAATTTGTTCTCAAGATATTGAGCGGAAACAAAATTTTTGCGTAAATCACGGGCCATAATTGTGGTACAAATTTTCGAAAAATTCACACCTCTATTTTCTGCTGTTGTTAAAACACAAAATTTATAAACTGCTAAACTCGATTTTTTATGTTTTTCACATCGATTTTCGGCGATAACTTTATTCTTATTAATTTTATCAAACCGTGTTCGCAGTGAAAGTTGTAGAGAAAAAATAGCGCCAATTTCTCCAAAAGGTACCAAGTTTGTGGCGCAAACAGATTTTTGTGCACATAGATGAAGATTTTGCAAAATTTTGAATTCATCCAAAATTTCAAAGTCGTTTATTGACAGATAAATTTCGTAGAGGCGTGACAAAAAGGGTTCATCTCAAAAGAATATTCACAAGGGGTATATATACTGTTATTCAATGGCAGTTTATAGTTAAATCTTGCTGTGTGCACACTTAGAATGTACCGCGCATATTCAGAATCTACTTTGAGCATGATCATCTGTAAGTACAGAAGTTTGGATTTCGAATGACGTGCCAATTTTCTCTCATGAACGTGCTCCTAAACGGACAGCTTCGAGATGACCCCAATAGCTTAACGCACGAGCGAATCAGGCGCAATTACCAATATATTTGAACAAGCCATCCATCGCCTTAGTAAGTAGATCGGGGCGGTGCAATGCAACTTTTTGACTGACATGTTTGACTTAGTTTATTTGCGCTTTGCTTAAAATGATCAAAGAGTGCATCTATGCGCAGATTTAACAGCAGCATTTTGGACGTTAGAACCGTTTGGAGAAATTGGCACTAATATTTCTCTACAACTTTCATCGCGAAAACGGTTTGATAAAATTAATAAGAAAAAAGTTATCGCCGAAAATCAATGTGAAAAACATAAAAAATCGAGTTTAGAGTGCTCTAAGAAACCAACTAAGGTTTGATATTCCAGATAAGTCATGTGAAATGTTAAACCCTATTCTCTCCCCAAAGAAGGAAGTTGTCAGGAAATTTATTATCTGCTGCAGTTAAGGGTTAAAATTTGTCAAGACATCTTTTATTTGCAAATTTCTCTATTTTCACTTGGGTAGTAACTTACTATTACCAGGGGCATCTCCAGGATTTCTGGAAAGGGGGTTTATATTTATAATGGTCTCCGGTATCGCTTTGCTACTTTTATCTCATTTTTCTTAAATATCCCATCAAAATGAAACAATTTGGTCTCATGGAGACCAAATTATTTCATTTTCATAGGATATTTAAACAGAGATGGTTGAGTTCAAGCAAATCCCTCTAAATCCACCACTGGTTCCCGCTTTTCACCTGTATAAAGTATCAAAAACCATAACAACGTGATTATTTCTTAAAAATGCTGCCACCCTAAAAAGTATGGGGAAATTGGATTTGAAAATATGTCTTTCCTTCGGCCCACCTATCAGCACTTGTTTTAGCTCTCTATCTTTAAAAAGTCTGACCCATGATCAGCCCTTTTCATTTTAATATGGGCAGAAAGGATAGGATAATAATACTTTTGAGATTGGCCTCAGCTATGTTTTTTTTATATGTGTAAGTAACTAAAAGATGTTAGGTGCTATGATAACTGCTTGTACATGTTTGTGTATAGCGTAATTTGACCGAGACCAACCGCATATTTATCTAGGTTGGCTAAAATTTTGTCAGTATGAATTGACCAGGCTGGCGCTCGCTACTGGTTTAACCTGTCGTTACTGATCAATTGATTGTCAGTACTAGTAGATTGGACCGACTAGTAGTCACATGAGGTTCATGTTCATCCCGTTGCACACTCATTGAATGTAATCAGTAAACCATTATATTTGCATACTAAGATCTGAATTTGTTCCTTAAATTAGTTGTGTTTTCAGTTTAAAAAATATGCTCAATTCCACTAGTTAAATTATATTTTTACCTTTTCCACACACCTAGCATGTGAATATTCTTTAAACTGGTCACCTCATTGGATCAATGCTTTATGTACCTGTAGTGATTTGCATTAGTGAGAGAATAGACCAGTCTTATGCAAATTGTTAAACATAAAACATATTTTTCAAGTCAATCATAAACAATTAAGAACTATTAAACCTTTGTATTCGGAAAACCCCTTAATGTGTACTTTTGGCCCGGTCCCAGGGGTCACATGTCTTACATCAGCTTGTATAGGGAAAAATATGAAAAAAAATCTTTTTTTGTCTGAAACCATAAGGCCTAGAGCCTTGATATTTGGTATGTAGGATCACCCAGTGGACCTCTACCAAGTTTGTTCAAATAATGCCCCTGGGGCCAAAACTTGCCCCGCCCCTTTGGGGTCACATGATTTACATAGGCTTATATAGGGAAAACATGGAAAAATCTTCTTGTCTGAAACCATAAGGCCTAGAGCCTTGATATTTGGTATGTAGCATGACCTAGTGGACCTCTACCAAGTTTGTTTTGTTTATTTGATTTGATTCTTTAGGTCCCATCAACAATCTTTCAGTTAACAGGGACAGGTCTTCCTGGGTTGAACCAGTACTAAGCTATGATAAATGTGTCTTGCTCAAGGACTTCAACGCATTGACGCCGGTGAGGCTCTAACCTGCGGCCCCTCGGTTTCCAGTAAAGCACTCTACCACTGGGCCAAAATTGGCTCCACCCCAGGTGTCACCAGGGACATGGCCAGCTGTCAACAGATACCTATATGTAAGCTTTAAACAAAACTCAGGTGAGCAATTTATTGCCTCTTGGCCATCTTGTTTGAAAACAATGGCTAGCTTCAGAAGGAGCTTGTTGAACATTATCTACACCATTTACCTTGCAGCCTGCAGCTCCTTTGCATAAATGGATTTTCATTCATAAGTGGCTTATTTGGCAGGACAATGGTTAAAAGAAATCACCATACTATTATGGTGCAAAATTCAGATGCATGAAAATAGCATGTTGTTTTGATTTATCAGATGAACAACTAGAGTTATCATTTGAGCAAACCTGGTAGGGCCCACATCCCCAATACTACATACCAATTCCAAAGGTCATTGGCCTTTTGGTTCCAGAGAAGAAGAGATTTAAAGGGGTTTTATTATATATGGGCGAGGATGCCATCTTCGTCATGTGACCAGAACAATTTGTATACATTTTGGCTAACCTATCATAAGAAGTCTTCTTAAAAAATTGATTTCAATTGGCCGAGTGGTTTCTGAGAAAACTATGCTTTCATCTGTTGATGGGACTCCAATATGAGAGACCTTGGCTGAAAAATCAAAGGTCAACCTTGACCTTTGAAACTTATTTATAGCCATTGTCTCATTAGGTTTAACATATCAAGTGAGAATAATGACTGTCTTCAACAGTATAAAAAAATCAACTTTTCAAAGAATTTCCCATTTAAATGCATTAGGAAGCAAATTTGACCTTGCTGTTAAGTAGGTCAAGGTCAACTTAGAATCATCATGTGAACAAACTTGGTAGGCCCCACTTGGTAGGCTCCACATCCCCAATGCTACATACCAAGTCCCAAGGTCATTGCCCCTTCTTGTTCTTTAAAGGGTTTTTAACATATATGGGCGTGGCGGTCATCTTGGTCATGTGACCAAAGATTTCATATAAATTTTGGCTAACTTCATAAGTAGTCTTCACATGAAATTTGATTTCATTTGGCCTAGTGGTTTCTGAGAAAACTATGTTTTGATATGTTGATGGGACTCCAATATGAGAGACCTTGGCTGAAACGTCAAAGGTCAACCTTGACCTTTGAAACTTACTTATAGCAATTGTCTCATTAGGTTTAACATATCAAGTGAGAATAATGACTTTGGCTTCAACAGTATTCAAAAAATAAAAATTAAAAAAAAAAACTTACCCATTTAAATGCATTAGGAAGCAAATTTGACCTTGAAGTTAAGTAGGTCAAGGTCAACATGATCCAACATAGGATCATCATTTGAACAAACTTGATAGGACCCACATTCCCAATGTGACACATCAAGTCCCAATGTGATCGGCTTTCTGGTTCTTGAAAAGAAGACTTTTAAAGGGTTTTACCATATATGGGCGTGGCGACCATCTTTGTCATGTTACCAAAATATTTCGTGTAAATTTTGGCTAACTTATCATAAGTAGTCTTCATATGAAATTTTAGTTCCATTGGCCTAGTGGTTTCTGAGAATGCCGGGCCGCGTAGCGCAGTCGGTAGCGTGTCTGACTACAGATACGTGTCTGATTGCAGACCCAGGGGTCGCGAGTTCGATCCCGGTCCGGTCCCATACTTTCGTGGAGATTGATCATGAAATGATTTCTACGGTCATTCTCCTCCCTTCCGCTGATTCATTCAAGAAGGGTTGTTGTCAGTTACAAGCGAAAGTATGTGCACCAATTTCTGGTTAACCGCTTGTTCAAGCCTGCCCAGGAAAAAGTGTGGTTAGGTGAACTGACCGTCCCTCAATGACCATAGCTGTTGACTTGGGACGTAAAGCAACAAAACAAACAAACAAAAAAAAGTTTCTGAGAAAACTATGTTTTGATATGTTGATGGGACTCCAATATGAGCGGTCAAAGGTCAACCCTGGCCTTTGAAACTTATTTATAGCAATTGTCTCTTTAGGTTTAACATATCAAGTGAGAATAATGACTTTGGCTTCAACAGTATTAAAAAATCAACATTTAAAAAACTTACCCATTTAAATGCAATAGGAAGCAAATTTGACCTTGAAGTTAAGTAGGTAAAGATCAACATAGGATCATCATTTGAACAAACTTGGAAAGCCTCACATCCCCAATGCCTCATACCAAGTCCCAAGGTCATCGGCTTTCAGGTTCTTGAAAAGAATGCTTTTAAAGGGTAGCGGCCATCTTGGTCCTGTGACCATAATATTTTGTATAAATTTTGGCTAACTTATCATAAGTAGTCTTCACATGAAATTTGAGTTCAATTGGCCCAGTGGTTTCTGAGAAAACTATGTTTTGATATGTTAATGGGACTCCAATATTAGCGACTTTGGCTGAAGGTCAACCTTGACGCAATTGTCTCATTAGGTTTAACATATCACTCCAGAATAATGACTTTTGCTTCAACAATATTTTCAAAACATTACCCATTTAAATGCATTAGGAAGCAAATTTGACCTTGACGTTAAGTGGTCAAGGTCAACCTAGTATCATCATTTGAACAAACTTGGTAGGCCCCACATCCCCAATGCTACCAAGTCCCAAAGTCATTGGCTTTCTGGTTCTTGAAAAGAAGACTTTTCAAGGGTGTTTACCATATATGGGCGTGGCGGCCATCTTGGTCATGTGACCAGGACCATTTGAACAAACTTTCGTTCCCGCCTCCTAAGGAGTCTCCATATAAAATTTGAGTTTAATTGACCCAGTGGTTTCAGAGGAGAAGATGTTTGAAAATGTTGACGGACGACGGACGGACGCCGGAGTGACTGGTATACTAATAGGGTTGTCGGTAAAAGCCCTCGCCGGACCGTGCCGGACCGAACCTACGATTGTGACGAAGTTGGTCTCCGGAGAATTACGATTTTCGGCGGGTTTGCCAACTGCTTCATTTGCCGGGTCGATTTGGCAGTGTAATTACGACTACATGAATGCACTAAAATGACAGACAGACAGATGAACATTCACCATACAGTAAAACCTGTCTTAAGCGGCCACTCAAAAATAGACAAAACAAAGATCTTAATGACAAATGGTAGATTAATGAAGATGGAAAGTATTGCAGAATGCTCCCTGGAGCATTCTGCAATACTTTTGGCCTGCATTAAGCGATAATTGGTCTTGAAAACCCAGTTTTGGTCCTTTTGAGAGTGGCCGCTTAAGACAGGTTTTACTGTATCTACATTAATTGCTGGTTACCGGTTTACAGGTGGTCAGTAATGGATAAACAGGTAACCAGTACCCCCCAATATCTGGAAATGGGGGGGTTCTGGTTACCTGTATTTACATTACTGGTCACCTGTAGACTGGGAACCAGCAATTAATGTAGATATGGTGAATACAGACAGACGAAATATTTGATAGATACATAGATCCTTTAAAAAAATTCACAGACCCGAGTCATGTAAAGTTGTGATATAACTAGAACCTACTGCCGGTTTTGCCGAATCTGCCATCACGGAAACGTCTCCGTGCGAAAAACACCCCAGATTTGCAACTAACATATAGTAAAACGAAGGGATCGGTTGGGTTGAAATAGCAAAAAGATAGTGCGTCTAAAAATGAGCTATATTTCCTATAAAAAGTAACTACAGCACCCAAAAGATTAAATATATATAGAAACTAATTAACTGTGTTAATTTATTTGATTTTTAATAAAATAAAAACATTAAATTGATATAAAAAATATCATCGCACTTTCATAAATATTACTACGCTGACTCGGTGATTTCCGGAAGCAGACGTGTGGTACGATCGGTTTTTAGCTACACCATGGTAAAAGGTCATATTGAGTTTCCAACCAGTATAGAGCGCAAACTGGTCTGATCAGCTGGGATACTTCCAAATTCAATTTGAAATATTTTCATGGATACCAACAGTATAGCTGCAAACCAGTTTGTACAAATGTGTAGGCTGATCTGCACCTTTGCTGTCCTCATATAATCAATCTCAGTTTCTCAGGGGACGATTCGCCGTTCGTCGCACCGTTCGCGCGCTACAGAAAAGGAGCACTGTCACTTATTTAAGTACAAATGAATTAATATAGTTCAAAATCTGTCCGAAAATGACTGTTGTGTCGGTGGATGAGAAGTCTGTGTCGTCACTGTTTGCCAAAGTAGATATTTATTGGTATCCAGAATGAAACGGATTAATATTTTCTCGACGTCATAGCATTGCAGTACACAAGTGGGAATGTGTTTTTCATTCGGTACGGCTTTTGGAAACAGGAAGTCTGCTATACCCACGGCAATAAAATGACATCTGGTAAATACCTCAGTACTGACCTTATAATCGTGTAATGTCTCTTAAATTACACATCACCGAAACTGTGTTTAGATCTGTGTCTACATGTTATTACCATTTTAGGCATTAATAGATAATTCCTTCTGGCTTGATACTTTAAACTTGGGATGGTCTTTTGTGACACGGTATTGAGGTGTCACGTGTTACAATTTGCGAATCTATTCCTGAAAATCGTTTTGTCTACTAGTAGGCAAACAGTGAAGACCCTGATGAAATCTAGGTCTTTACTGTTTGCCAAAGTACACGATAAGGAGTTATAGGTATACAAGGGTTGAAGCCCGAAATGGAACCTTCGCAAACAGCGCAGACCAATAACAATGTGGTATGTGTGACCAGCAAAGGCTCAGACCTGCCTGCACATACGCGCAGTCTGATCAGAGACTTTGCTAGAAGCTTTAATATTCTATGAGTGTTTAAGTTACTGACCGAACATCATTTGGAGTGTTAAGCTAAAAAGGTGGCTGCATAGGCTCGTTGCATTCATGCCACATTGATGGCGACAATCTTATGACACGGCTCAAATGAGCTACCGCTCGAGGCAGGGTCAAAATAATTTGCTGTAAAAAAGAAAAAGAAAAAAAAAACATGCAGCAAACGAAATAACTAGCAATCCCGTATGGCATAACTAGGTTAATAAAACTACAAATGCATTTTCTTCAAACAGCAAATGGGACGCAGTGGCTCGGTGGTAGAGTGCCTGACTTGAGACCGAGGAGTTGCAGGTCCAAGCTTGCATTGTGTCCTCGATCTTTGCTCAGTACAGGATCAACATAGGGTGGCCCGTCCCGACATAGCTGAATTTTTGACTAGGGCGTAGAGATCAAAGCACACACAAAAATAATTAAACAACAACAACAACTATGATTAGACTGGTTTGAATTTGTTTGTGCTAATTCTTTACATAACAGTCAACAATTTTTTACAGTCATGTCGGGACCCCGGCTTGAACCAGTACATAGCAGCGGATAAAGTGCTGGAGTCATGCCCAGTGACTGGGGAGTCTCGGACTCTTCTATTCATTTCTATCTCCAGTTAGTGACGTATATAGGTCACTGCCGCCAGTCTAAAGCTCTACCAGCCAAGTCACTTTGCCAGGCTGCAATGGTTTACAGGCTGGTTTAAACATGTTAAAGTTTTCACTAGGCACAGCTAAATACTGTCTGTCAGTCGCATAGATTATATTTGAGAAAAGAGTCAAACGACTTTGACCAGCCGCCTCTATAGATCAGGCAGGCTCGTTACCGCAAAATTCATGATTTTTTATGCAACAAAAGGGTCAGCCTGTCTAAAGATTACTGCTAGTCAAGTCAGTAGAGCGTACGGAAGTTTAGTGAAAATGGGGTGCTATAGGTTTGAAGGTAGATTGTGTTGGTACTAACCAGTAAATGCATCATGCGGCATCTGGATGGGGTCTGACCTGCCCGTAAGATGTTCATCTGCGGTAAAGATTTATAAATAGGGTACTATTTGAACAAAGATTTTTAATTAAACGATGGGTGTTGTCCCTGATTGGTAGTAGACGTACACCGTTTAATCTGGGTTTTCGCTACTAACAAATGTCCTTAAATTGTTAAACGGGAATGTACAAAACACATAATCTGGCGAAACGCACACAGTGAAGACACAGATCGGCTGTCGCGCGTTGATGCATATGACCTGGGTTGCACTGTTCAATCAGGTCAATCCAGATGAGGTGCGACAAAACTATTTAACATTATTCCCGTATTAGCCATTCCTTAATGTAGATATAAGGCTCATCTAGTTTCAAGCAGTTTAGATCCGGAGCCGGACATTTTACGACTTGATCTACATCCAAACTGCTTATTAATATTAGCAGTTGCCATCTCTTGTGATCTTTACATATTTGTTAATACCAGGCCGCTTAGCGCAGTCGGTAACTACGGATGCGTGTCTGACTGCAGATCAAGGTGTCAGTGAGTTTGATCCCGGCCCGGTCAGATACTTTTGTGAAGATTGAATATGAAATAAATTAATTTCTTCGGTCATTCTCCACCATTCTGTTGATTCATTCAAGAAGGATTGCTGTCAGTGAAAGGCAAAGTATGTGCACGAAGTACTTTTTACCGCTTGTTCAAGCTTTGTTATGTGAACTGAAAACCGACATGATCGTAGCTGCTGACTTGGACGTAAAACAAAAAAACAAACATAAAACTTTTGTTAGGATACAACACGTCTCTTATCTCCCATTTATGCCTAATGAAATGTCCTGAATTGGACCAGTCTACTTCCGCTGTTGGGCGGTATTGTCACTTTTATTCAAATTTTAATAGATAATTATGTTTAGCAAACTGTGGCGACCCTGGTCAGAAGGCGAACCATGCGGTGTCTAATCTGGATCAGCACTGTTAGTCAATTTCCCAAAATAAGGGCGGGTTAACCTGGCCTATCCAGGCCCTCTAACCTCTTGTTTTCTCCCCTGGAGCATCTAAACACTTTCTTAACCGATGGAACCTTCCTTCAAACTATGGTCAATGACGCAAATAAAGAACTACCCCATATAGATCCATCAAACCATACCTTAGATTCCATAGTAATCTCATGTCAAGATGTTAAGGATGTCCTTCTTCACCTAAATGTAACTAAGGCAAGTGGACCTGACCTTATTAGTCCAAGACTTTTGAGAGAGGGGGCCGATATTCTTGCACTTCCTTATTCTATTATCTTCAATCGCTCACTTGATCAAGGATACTTTCCCTCTTCCTGGAAAGAAGCTAATGTCACTCCTAATTACAAAAAGGATGATAAATCATTGCCAAGTAACTATAGACCGATATCTCTCCTGAGTCAATCTGCCAAAGTAATGGAGCGCTGTGTCCATAAATATCTTTATAACTATGTAATTAGTAATCATATTTTAACTCCCTTGCAATCAGGCTTTGTACACGGAGACTCAACCACTTATCAACTGCTACACACATACCACCAATTTTGTGAAGCCGTTGACAATGGTAAAGAGGTGCGAGCTGTTTTCTGTGACATTAGTAAGGCCTTCGACAGAGTCTGGCACAAGGGTTTGCTTCATAAGCTTCGGGGTATAGGCTGTCCAGAAAAAATATTACTGTGGTTTAGCAGCTATCTTTCAGACCGGAGGCAAAGAGTAGTTTTAAATGGCATATTCTCTGATTGGATGGCAGTTTTTGCAGGTGTCTCTCAAGGCTCAATTCTTGGTCCTTTACTATTTCTTATCTTTATTAATGATATCGTCAAATGTATAGGAGCATCCATCCGTCTATTTGCTGATGACACTAGCTTGTACATTATAGTCGATCTACCAGATCAAGCGGCTATTATTCTCAATACTGATCTAAAAACAATTTCTGATTGGGCAAATGCTTGGCTTGTGGCATTCAATGCAAGCAAAACACTTTCAGTAATCTTTTCACGTAAATCAAACCCAGTTGTTCACCCTTCCCTCTTCATGCACGATACAATGATAAATGAAACCACAAACCATAAACACTTGGGTCTTATTCTCTCCAATAACTGTTCTTGGACAGAACATATCAATAGCATTTCTGATAAAGCATGGGCAAGACTCAATCTTATGCGAACTCTTAAATTCAGGGTAAGTAGAAGATCTTTGGAAAAAATGTATACTTCTTATGTTCGCCCTTTGATTGAATACAGTAACTCTGTGTGGGATAATTGTTCCACGGAATCGAAAAATCAACTAAAATCAATCCATACAGAAGCTGCTAGAGTAATAACTGGAGCCACTAAACTCTGCAGCATCGAAAAACTTTTTGCTGACCTTGGATGGGAGTCCCTCCAAAAACGTCGCAATAAGCACAAACTTGTTATCTTCTACAAAATTCTTCATGGTATTGCCCCAACCTATCTATCGGACATTGTACCGCCCTTAATACAAGACACAACTACATATAACCTTCGGAATGCTGGAAATATTCAGAATTACAGAGTGCACACCAACTTATTCTCCAATTCCTTCTTCCCCTCCACAGTACGCGCCTGGAACGACCTACCAAACGACAAAGAATGCACCATCTGTAGGTTCGTTCAAATACAAAATCAATAAAAACCTGAGATCTCCTCCAAAATTCTATAATGCTGGAACACGCAAAGGTCAAATACTACAGGCAAGACTACGAATGGAGTGTAGTTCCCTAAACTCTGACTTGCACCGGAAAAACATTGTACCTAGCCCCTTCTGTCGGTGCGGTGTCTTTGAGAGTTGTAATCATTTCTTTTTTACTTGCCCGCTTTACTCACTCGATAGACTCAGATATCTGCCAGACAATCTCGATGATCTTACTAGCAATGACCTTTTGTTTGGATGCAAAAATCAATCAGATGAATTTAACGAATCCCTTTTCCTAAAGGTACAGGAGTTTTTGATAAGGTCTGGTAGGTTTGGTTGATCCCAGTCTCTAAAGTGTTAACATTTTGATATGTCTACGTCTGGAGCCAGTCATTCTATAGCACTATGCTTTTGCCGCTAAACACTAAACAGGAGTCTTTCTCTCTCTCTCTCTCGTTATTATACTTGTGTGTTTAAACTTGTCCAAAACCATCATATAAAATGCAGATTTTATAACATGTCTAGGAGATGATCTAAATAAGCCACCGGCTTACTGTCAGATCCTACTATCTTAACATTGTATTTATGTATATCATGCACTTTATCTGAATAAATATTGTTTAAACCAACCTTCCTTCTACTTTGTAAGGGACTCTACAAGGTTTTCTGAATTACCGAGACCCCATCCTACTCCTCCCCAACATAAGTTGGGTTTTCAAAAGCATGTGCGGATCCAGAGGGGGGGGGGGGGGGGGTCCAGACCCCCTGCAAAAATCACAAAAATATAGGTTTTCTTTGGAATACTGGTCTGGATCTCCTGAAATTCTCAAAGCTATGAAGCCTGCATTCAATGGTGGACCATAATCGGCACGCCAGCGAAACGCCGTTTAAATGGCCTTTCGCTTGCGGGCCGATGTTGGCCCGCTTTTAGTGGTATTTGGATCCTCTCTCCCGGCCTAAAAATATTGTTGGACCCCCTCTGACAAAACTTTCTGGATCCGCGCATGAAAAATCAATATATCGATAATCCGATGCAAAAACGACAGGCTCTGACCGGGGGTTACATTATGTTGAATACGTATCTCGAGCGTGTCCGAGTGTGTAGACCAGGCGTGTAGAAAAACGTGTATCCTCATCCGCGCTAAATGATCTCTTAAACGTTGGCGCCGAATTATAAGGAGTCGAATTTATGTGCCGATTAAATGCCAAGTTTGCTTTGGGCCAAAATGCCCCGAACTCGTTTACAAGTCGTATTGTTGGTTTTGTTTTAGGAGAAACCTGCGCTCAGGGTCGTTCTACACGCCTGTGTCGAGAGACTCTGATGCGTTTAGGCGGCTAGTAGTGAAAGTTTAGCGTACTATCAGACTCATTTTTTATCTTTTTATTTATCTTCATAAAGCCATTGTACCTTCGAACATTATCAAGCCAGTTCTCGACATCTACGAGGATAAGAACTCCCCCAAGTAACAAGCATTCGAATATGAAACGCATTTACAGGAATTTGCACACATTATTAAAAAAACAATAATATGGAGAAATAAAGTAAAAACATGCACGTGTGCACAGACTATGCATTAATGTTGCAGCAAAGACTGCTATTGGTTTATAAAGCCAATACTTGTTCTGATACACTCGTTATCGGGTAAATACGGAAATCTCCGATCAGCAGAAAGTAGTCCCGTAAATATTAAATTTCACACGGAGCCATTTCCGTAATGAAACATCTTTTTGCCATCTTTGTCCGTCTTTGTGTGTCTTTGTCAACTTCAAACATCTTTTTGCCGTCTTTGCATGTCTTTGTGCGTCTTTGCACATCTTTACCCGTCTTTATGTGTCTTTGCGTAATTTGGGTGGCTTTGCGGTATTTAGATAGACCCGAAAATACAGTTAAACTAGTAAGGTAAACCAACAGTTTGTATTAAATCTTTAAATAATTCATAATTTCCCTAAAATCTGGATAGGACAATCACTTTAACAGTGTCACTCTCAAAAATACACAGACATTACCTCAAAAATTTATTATTTTTTTCAACGAAACAAATAATATTTAGAGTCGGCTGATAAAATATAAAAATAATTTTAAAAATTAAATTTTATTTTTTTTCTTCTTTACACTAGGAGGGTTCTTAAATCAACTAATGAACAAATTCTGGTCTATGGAAATAGAAGATTCAAAACAAATATGAATGGCTACCTGTGATTTCCAACAATGTGGCATTTTGACATGTGCAGATGCAGAGAAGCCTGTGCAGCATTCAAAGGGGGGTAACTTGGGGTTAATTTTGGTACGGGTGTGCGGGCCAGTTTTTTTTAAACCTTTCCCAATCATATACCTGGTCTTCGAAAAAAATGACCTATTCATATACTTGATTGAACAAAATGTTTACATATTCAAACACAGTTCTTCCATTTTTATATACCCTCTTTGCTGTCTGTAAATAAAGTTTACAAATAAATATTACAATTTTGGTTTCTGAGCTGAATATCTGAGCAAAAATATGAGTATTTTCAAATGGGACCATTCATATAACAATGATGAAAAACTGGATCAGTTATATACTTTTTCTTAGAAAAAGGGGGCTTATCGTATACCTGGCAGGCTAAAAGGGGGCTATTCGGGCATATATAGGTAGTTACCCCCCCCCCCCCCCCCATAGTGCATCAGGTCGTCCACGGCACCTCAGGGTAATAGTTTGGACTATACTACAAACAGGCATGAAAAAACTGTATATTGTTACCCAACCGTCTATATACGGAGTAATTGTCTATTTTTTGCTTTGCTATGTCAGGAGTCATTGAACTATTGACCAGGCAATATTTTAGACTATTTACTGGCACTATACCATGGCCTGGTTTCCCGCTTCCCTGTTAAAACACACAGGCGCTTATCGACATGTGCGATGATGATGCGCGTATGGTACGTTTCTGAAAGGAGACATTATGCAACAATGGTGAATGAAGTATGGTTTGGCAACTTTAAACTCAAGTAACTCCGTTGTTTACGGTCAGAAGCATAAAGTGTGGGTACTATTTTTCTTATTTAGAACAAAGGGAATATTTTGAGACCAAAATTTAGCAGATTTGGTGAAATTTTCTGTTTTGCAACAAAACCGCATCGTCTACAGCAACTCCATTCAAGGAAAGCTGCGGAGTATTACGTCAAATGTGTTTGGGTAATAAAACAATTATTTCATGCCTGTTTTTAGCATAGTCAAACTATTACCCCTCGGTACCGTGGACGATCTGATGCACTATTGCACTCGGCCTTCGGCCTTGTGCAATAGTGCATCAGGTCTCCCACGCCACCTCGGGGTAATAGTTTTGATTATATTACAAACAGGCATGAAATAACTGTATACTATCATAGGTACAAAGAAATTATTTGTGACAGAAGTGACAGAAGACAGACAGAATGACGGACAGACAGACAGAAATTCTAACTCCTATATATCGCACCCTGCTATAAGCAGGTGCGATAAAAAAGCAACTGAATATTTCTTACCCATCAATTTAAGTATATGTTCTGAGTACTCGAAAGAACCATCACAAAATCGAGACAGTTCTATTGATTTGTTTGTTTGTTTGATTTGATTCTTTACGTCCCATCAACAATCTTTCAGTTATATAGGGACGAGTCTTCCTGGGTTGAACCAGTACTAAGCTAGGATAAATGTGTCTTGCTCAAGGACCACAACACAGTGAAGCCGGTGAGGCTCGAACCCGCGGCCCTTCGGTCTCGAGTCAAGCACTCTACCACTGAGCCACTGCGCTCCCTACAGTTCTATTAAGTGCCCACTACTTATGGTTTGGCTGAGAAATAAGAAAATTAATTTTTAATTCCTCGTTATTATAGGTCCATATAGTCCAAAAGTTTTAACATGTGTTTTGGGTGCTCAAAGTAACCATCTCATGGAGCTGGTTCTTTTGAGTGCCCAAAATATATGTTTTGGTTGAGAGATAAGAAAATTAGTTTTCAACTAACACTGTTATCTTGAGGCCTGAAAGGAAACATATGTTTGGGATACAAACAAACCAAGAACACTTAGGCAAGATTTTTTATTAGTCGATTTAAGGGAAAAAAAAATCAAATTAAGGGTCTGGGGGACGAAACAAAAATAAATATAAAAGTTAACTGGTAATTTTCAGAGCTTTTTTTATCTCCAGAAAAAACAGTAAAACTAGTAACGTAAAGCAACAGACTGTATTAAATCTTTTATCATTTTATTAAAAAAAATGGATAGGACAATCACTTTTAACAGTGTCATACTAAAAAATACACAGACATTACGTCAAAAATGTATTATTTTTTCAACGAAACCATTAATATATAGAGTTGATAAAATATAAAAATAATTTTAGAAATTATTTTTGTTCTACTTTACGGAAATTTACAGTAGGAGGGTTCATAAATCAACTAATAAAAATGTAGGGTAACTTTACAAGTTTTTGTTGTCATCTGCTGACTTTCAAAATTAATTTAAAGAACCTATTTCATGAGCATTATCAGAATGTCAAACTGTATGGATCTATTTCAGGCCCAATTATCTGTTGGCCTGATCTGGGTCCAAAAAGTTTGCAAGGGCTATCAGCAGATTACAAAATTCACCGCTAACATCAGTCACAACGATAGTACGTATCAAATGTTGTGACATCTTATTTAATTTTAAGAAAATACAAGTATGTCTAGCTGAAGCTAGATTTATCCTCTTTTATTACACTGTATATTGAGTGACCGCAGGTTTAGATGAAAAAAAAATTCCAGCGTAAAATTGTAAATAGTTTCTTACCCATCAATTTTAACATATGTTTTGGGTGCTCAAAAGAACCGTATCATTGAGACAGTTCTTTTGAGTACCCACAACATATGGGAAATCTTTTGGTTAAGAAATAAGAAAATTATTTTTTTCGGTTCGCACTCTTAACAAAAGTCCTGATATTCAGATCAGATGGCTTCTAACTTTTTTCACTTTTTTTGAAATACCATCAGTGTCAAACAGTTCAGATCCAGATCAGGCGGGATATTTTGTCGGGCCTGATCTGTGTTCAAACCGTTTTGCAAATGCTATAACAAGATAACCAGAAGGAAAAGAGCTACATTGTCTTCTTATTTCTTATTTAGGATCAATAAAGTATGCATAAGGCCAAAATGAAATATATGTGTGGTTTCAGTTTCATACCGACAAAATTTAGGGTAGGTAGGTGGGGAAATTATTAAATTTTGTTATATAACATTTAACACAGAAAATAGCGACAAAAACTGAAAAAGTGCCCATTTTAGGTATGTTTTCTCCAAAGACCATTTTAATGTTTAGGGTAGATGAAAAAAAATTAGGGTAGGTAGGGAAACAGGAACCACACATATATTTTATTTAAGCCTAATCTATAGTGAAATGACACTAAAGAATTGTCGCCCAAAAATGCAAAATTTCACTGTCAAGTCTATGAATTGTCAAAGTGTTTTTTTCTATGAATTGTCAAAGTGTTTGACCATCAGTGTTCTTCATGACTATGCAGAGCTCCAGAACAGAAGGTGCCAAACCTGAAATGAAAAATTAAAACCTATGGCACAGGTTTATTATAGATAAACAAAAATGTTCAGCGTAAAATTGAAAATATTTTCTTTCCCATCAATTTTACCATATGTTTTGTGTGCTCAAAAGAACCATCTCATTGAGACTGTTCTTTTGAGTACCCACAGCATATGGTTTGGTTGAGTAATAAGAAAATTAAAATTTTGGTACGCACTCTTAACTAAAGTCCTGCTATTGACTATTTGCTTGCTAGCTGGGACTTGTCTGCTGATGCAATCAGTTTTAACCCAGATCAGGTACGACACCCTGATGGATCAAAACTGTTTGACACTCGGATAGTGTTCCTGAAAGATTCTTTTGAAAAGGCGGATTTTAGAAAGAGTCAGCTGACAACAACTTTCGCAGCATACAAAATGCTAAGAATCCATTAAGAAAGCCGTACTGCAAGCTAATGAATAGATTACAGGTGGGGTCCCAAGCCATTTTATAGAATACGCACTCTTGAAAGAGTCTGGGTGTAATACCCCCTGTATGGGGCCAGGGGTGAAGCCCTGTGGCAGAAAATTGTTTTAGGGCATTCCAAAGGGCTTAAATAAGCCCTCAAGATACGCAACCAAACACTATTAGCTGCAGTTTTCTTCCAAAAATCAAATTAAATACAGTAAAACCCATTTTAAACCTGAACCTTACATCTTTATATGGGCTTAAACTGATAAAAAATGTTGTTGCTGATGAGAGGTCACACTTTTCTGCTCTTTATCTTATTGTACTGTTATTACATGTATTTCTATTTGCCAAATCGGTTTGGCAGACTCTACTGTTGTATAGCCCTTCAAGTGGAACCATATTTTTTGGCAATAACATTAAATCCAAAATTGGAATTTCAATTTAAGTAGAAATATATATTCAAACCAAAAAACCTGAATCAAAAATATTTTTTGAAGCTTGTATGCGTTTTCATAAATGCTGTGATAGGATGGAATTTTAATATTCTTAATGTTAATGCCAAAAAATATTCCCTTCTAGTACCTTGAGGGAAATGTATCAATGACTATCAGTTTAACACAAAACCATGTATAAACTTAAATTAGAAAATTTACAACAATGCATCGGTGGGTTTTAAATGTAGCTGCATATCGGCTTGGGTTGCTGTTTATCAGCATAGTCAGCAATATTTCTGTCCCAATGATGCTGACCCAAAAGAAGGGCTATGTCTATAAATGTCTACTGCCCAAAAACCCTCTTAGTTGGAAGCCCTTGACCTAGCTATTCCATGAATGAGTCTGCTTATTTATCTCTCATATGCCTGATGTAATGACAACAGGCATATTTTTCTCTCATATAAAGTAACGGTAAAATTTTGAATATAAAATTGGGTGCATATCTGTGATTTTATTTGTGTTTCCAGGACTGTGTATTTCTAGTTGTATGCTTGCACATATATATATACATGACAAAACTTACAAATAGGTTGACAGATGGATTTTAAAAAGGAAAAACTGTGTTCCATTTGAGGTGTTGCAGTACAGTAAGCAACAGACACTTCAGGTAGAAATGAGCATTTATACAGCCCTTAACCTTTTACTCTTTGCATGCTGTGTAGTTTTGCATGCTTTGTCATTGCAGATTTTTCTAAAATTACCTTTTTCAAAGAAACCCTTTAGAAAATAGCCACCGGTCTCAAATAATTAGGGTCCATATTAGTTTTGTTTGGTCAAAACATTTCAAACAGAAACTGTTTTAGGAGGCAAGAGTTTACAGTTTAAGCAGATGAAAAAATCTTACCATATCCTGTTTTAATCTTTTTCCCGCCACAATTTTTTTGGTCCTGAAGATGTTGTCTGTTTTTTATCTCTGCTTCATATATACAAGTATACTTCAGACTATATTTTACCATGGAAGCAAACAATATGAACCTTGATCAGACTGCTCCCTTAGGAGCAGTCTTATCTTGGTCCATAATGTTTGCAATACAGGCTACCTAAGAATGTAACTAGACTATAGAACAGACAACAAAAGGTGTGAATGGGGGTTAAAAGAATAAACAGAATATGAGACAAAGTTTTCTGTAAATCTGCTAACAAGCCAGTCTAGTGGAATTTGATTTCGTAATCAGTTTCTTAGAGAAAAAAAGGTCTGTTGAAAATTTTCAAAGGCACTTTATGGTCAAAAGGGTTATTGCATGATACTAGAAGTCATGTCATTTGTTTAATTTAACTCAATTTAATTATAGCCTTTATATAACTCCCTATCTGGATAGCTTGCTACATCTCAATACTAGCTAGTCTCTGTAGCTTAACAGCAGTCTTCCTAATACAAGTATTCCACTTCAGTATTGTATGATACAGATCTGAATAATTAAGGTAAAACTCTACTTACTTTTTTCAATTATCAATATGGTTATATAATGGCCTCCACCATCCCCTTATAGCCATCCTTACACCACCTTATCTGGTTCTCTTTAATTAGCACTGTAAAAGTAGCATGAAAAAATATACTTGGAATCTTACATTCTTTACCTATTAGTGTCACATGCTGATAACCTTTGCAAACAGTTTGGACCCAGATCAGGCCGGACATAATGTTGGGCCAGTTATAGGTCCAAACTGTTTGACACTGACAGTTTTTCTGAAAGAATTAAAAAAAAAATGTTTTGCTCAAAAAATATCAGCAGTACCATGCACATTACCCAGCATGCCATAGGGTAAAACCGATTGAGCTGTGGCATGAGATTTCCAACAATGTGGTATATGTGACCAGCAAAGGCTCAGATCAGCCTGCGCATACACACAGTCTGATCAGAGTCTATGCTAGTCACTTGAATATTCTATGACTTTTAAGCTACTGGCCGAACATCATTTGGAATTTCTAAGCTTAAAAGGAGGCTGCACAGGCTCGTCTGAGTCTACACTTGTCAAAATGTCATGGCTCAATAAAGACTGGTCAATAAGGAATGCTTATCCCCTATAGAGTAAGAGTCCGTATCAGCAAATAATATAAATTGTAGTATGGCCGATGCTTTTGTCTTTTATCTTTGCTGATGTTTAAATCAGACACCCTAGAATAACGACAAAGGAGGAGCTTAAAACCGTACTCTAACTTCCAATTTTAGTTAAACAGCGATGTAGGCGGGAACTTCCTAAAAAACGACAAATTAACCTATAGGTAAATGTAATATAATAATTGACAGTTTAGGCCGGATGCAGGGAGGAGTGAATGTAAATTTCGTCAGGTGTCAGTAACACGTGTTTATTTACGCCATACTACAAGCTAAATAAAGGATTTTTCCTCGGCTTTCTGTTTAAACCGCTCGGTGAACGCCCACCTCGGGGTTTAAGCAAGAAAGCCTCGGAAAAGTATCCTTTATTTATTACTTAACAGACCTTAGTTTTAGAAAGTCTTCAGTGACATATGTGCCATACGAAGACCCAAACAATAAAAATTCCAGCACTTAGTTAAACAAGCTGCCATTTTGACAAATTATTTTTCAGGTATCAAACTTCTTTGCGTAAATTTTCAAAGTGACAACAGGCCTTAGTTAAGAGATTGTAACAGAAAAATAATTCTTATTTCTCAACCAAAACAAATGTTGTCTGATCTCGAAAGAACTGTCTAGATACGGCCATAAAAAAAAAATAAACATTGGGCACATTTAAGAATGCAGGTTAATTCATTTATGCTGAATAAAATAATTTCTCACCGTTTTAATAGTTTTTGGAATGATTTTTGTTTTGTTTGATTTGATTCTTTATGTCCCATCAACAATCTTTCAGTTAAACAGGGACGGGTCTTCCTGGGTTGAACCAGTACTAAGCTAGGATAAATGTGTCTTGCTCAAGGACCACAACGCAGTGACGCCGGTGAGGTTCGAACTGTGGCCCCTCTGTCTCGAGTCAAGCACTCTACCACTGAGCCACTGCGCTCCCGTTTTTGGAATGAGCTTATAGCACATGGTGCTAGCATGATAAGATGTGTCATTATGTGACATCTAATACTCTGCCTGCTAGTCGTGTCTGCTCATAAACATTGCAAAACGTTTGATCCAGATCTGGCTCAAGAAACCCTTGGGCCTGATCTGGATGCAATCTGTTTGACACTTGTGGTATTCCTGAACTTTTTGGAAAAATTGATTTTGGAAAACAATTGAACAGATGATTGAAGTCATGTAAGCTTACTTGGCATGTAAAGAATTAAACCAGCTAGGATTAAAATTTAGACATTTCACTGTAGAATGGTATTCTAACCTTTATCCCATCAATACTTTTATCCTGAAAATATCATCTGTTTTTAAGAATGCTGCATATTTTCAAATGCACTTCAGATTGGATTTTTTCATGGGAACAAACAATAGGATCCCTGATCAGACTGATCCCTAGTAAGACTGATCCCATGGAAGCAGTCTGATCTGGGTCCATATTGTTTGTAATATAGGCTTCCTGGGCCTCGACACAAGAAAACCTGTCTTCGGGGGTTTGCGAACAACAAAAGGAGCAGACCAGCCTGCGCATCTGCGCAGTCTCATCAGCACCTTTGTTATACGCTTTTTGGAAAGTATCATATGTAAACTTGCTACAGGTGAAATTTCTATTTTCAAGCTAGTCTCTGTAGCTGAGGAGACTGGTTTGAAACTCGCTTTGTCAGACACCCCAAAGACAGGTTTTCCCACTGCACAGCCTATCTAAGAACATAAGTAGACGAGAGGAGAAGACAACTCAGGTTGTAACTTGCAGGCTAAGGGCTTGTGAGCTTGTCATACTTACATTTGAACCAGATGTGATTCCATATTTGCCAACACTACCAACACTAGGAACTCTTCAACCTGTGAATGGGGGAATATACAGATATATTAAGCAGGCATGTATAGTTTATAGAATAATTTTACATGCTTTTGCTGTTGTCTGCTGACTCTTCCAAAGTTGACATTAAAATAATTTCTCAGGAACACTATCAGAGTGTCATATGATTTGGATCAGGACCAACACTCTGTTGGTCATGAACTGGGTCCAAACTGTTTGCAAAGGCTATGAGCACATGGCAAAAAGTCACAAGCATGGAAAGAGTAAAATACATTATCATATGATGGCGCCTCTGGGAGTGATACAACGCCATGCATTTAAATCGATAAACAACTAGTGGTTTACAGATTTAGGTAACGTTATATATTGATGTCTGTAATAATGTCACATATATAGTGCAAAATCTCACCATTTTTCACACAAAGTTGTGATTTAAAAGTAGTTTAAGGGTTATATGCTAAATAGAATCTTACATTTAGTGCTCCTGTATTATTGAATTTATTTAGCTTGTTGCAGAGTAACTATGTGCCTCTCATTTCATCTCTTTTTTCCTTAAACTCCTTTTATAAATTCAATAAAACATGAGCACTCATGTTAGATAATCTATGTAGACAAAAAGCATTAAATTCCTAATATTTGTGTTCTTGAAGATGGTAATTTGGACTGCTGTATCAAAAGCAAACAAATACAGCAAAATCTCATAAACAAATACAGTAAAATCTCGTAAACTGAGCCGCGACATGAGATTTCCTACAATGTAGCATTTTGACAAGTGTAGACGAAGATGAGCCTGTGCAGCCTCCTTTTAAGCTTAGAAACTCCAAATGATGTTCAGTCAGTAGCTTAATACTTATATAATAACCAAGGAACTAGCAAAGACTCTGATCAGACTGTGTATATGCGCAGGCTCATGTGAGGCTATGCTGGTCGCACATACCACATTGCTGGAAATCTTATGTCACGGCTCAATCATAAGTCCTCAGTACTAGAGGTTTAATTTCAAATTATGAGCAATTTGAATTATAGGGGGGTTGTACATAATATATAGCCCTAAAAATGAGTATCATTCGGTTGTTGGTTTTTGTATCAAATATTTATGTTTTGTCGGCATAAAAGAAACGTCTCCAAGAAATGTTTCTATTACGCAACCTAAACATGTGTTATTGCAAACAGTTATTAAAAATAGGTCATGAAAATATAGGTCTTATTCTCTGAATCCAGCGTTTCTCATGTTTATTTCCATTTAGCGAGTATTTAGAATTTGTGGTTTTACTGAAGTTTCTATTCAGACTTCAGTTTCTATTCAGTCCTGTCGTTATTAATATCAAAATAGTTTGAACAAAGCCAACAAACAATTCTCACATATCTCTATCAAAAGTTTGTAACTTGACAGCTGTGAGGTATTAAGTTTGCATGTTACATCAATGAGTATGGTCAAGGTTTTCAAATTTCGAAAAATCCTCTTTCTGTTCAATTAAAATGGTGGTTTTCAGGGCTGAAATTAACAAAATGCTTGTCAGAATACTGAAAAGGGACGACTCTGATCAGACTGCTTTTGAAGCAGTCTGATCTGGGTCTCCATATTTTGTAAATGTCTTTTTGCCAAGAAACTGGTGTTCAAAATTTTAGAACGTTTACTGTAACATGGAAGACACATGTAGTACTTACCTAGAGAAGTGCTGGCAACCATCCAAAGTAGTTGTTAATGCTGGTTTCCCAGGAGTAATTCCTCAGACATCTTAGCAGAACACTATACACACAACAAGGTGCCTGGTTGCTGAAACATCTGAGGCTTCTAAAAACATTTTATTTATATTCTTACATACAAAATATTAAAACATAAAATCAGCCTGTCCATTGGGACTCTAATACAATGATGATGATGATGATGGTGCTGATGATGATGATGATGATGATGACAGATTCATGTGGTTGAAAATGAGAATAACCAGGCTGACAGTATGATGGTGAGAATGATGAAAATAGAGAGTCCAGGATCCTACATCTTAGGTAATAGTGATGGGGTTTAATCATTTGGCTGCTCCTATGATAAAACTGATGACTAATATTTGGGATTTTGTATCCTTACAATTATATTTAATTGGCACAAACCATGGATGACATTTGTCCTTGAGGATTCAATGAGTAATAATGATGTATCCAGATTTCTGGTATATCAGCCAACTTGAAACAAGCAAAGTTTTGTAATAAATTTCTGCAACTTACTTTACTTCTGCTCACTCGCTTATTCATTAAGATTTAAACAGCAATAGGTTAATAAAAAGTTAACATTATATAATTGCTTAATATTCTAAGTCCACTGTCCATCTCCGTATAGGTAGAGATCTACACTACAGTGCCACCTCAATTTGGTTAACATCTTAGATACTCAAAAGAGTATTTAGTTTCATGTACATCGTGTTGGTCCAGATCAGGGTCCAAATTTTTCGGGAAGGTTATCAGCAGGCAACACTAACGAGTAAAGAGTTTAACTGACCTTGCATGGCAATCTCTTCATATCATAGGTAAGCTAGGTTTAGTGATAGTGGCTTTTCCTAGTCAAATATTTAAAATGTATTATATCCATTCTACTTTGATCATACATCTATACTATAAGTTGATAAACACCAACCTAACAATTATCCTGGTATTTCCTACCTAGCAGGTAAAGAGTTTACTTGTCCTTGTACTTCTATATCTTCAACACTATCAATACTAAAAGTTGCTATACACCAAAACTTACAAAATCCCTGGTATTTCCTACCTAGCAGGTAATGAGTTTACTTGTCCTTGTACTTCCATATCTTCAACACTATCAATACTATAAGTTGCTATACACCAAAACTTGCAATATCCCTGGTATGTCCTACCTAGCAGGCAAAGAGCTAGGTTTAGCAATAGGTTAGCTAGGTTTAGTGAAAGTGATTTTTCCTGGTCACATAGTTAACCTGTATTATACCTATTCTACCATGATCGTGGATCCATACATCTGTACCATAAGTTGCTATACACTAACCTTACAATATCCCTGGTATTTCCTACCTAGCAGGTAAAGAGTGAAATTGTCTTTGTACTTAAATCTTCTTGTCATAGATAAGCTAGGATAAGTGATAGTGTTTTTTTCTGGTCATATAGTTTTACCTGTATTATACCTATTCTACCTTGAGTAATACAAACATCTGTACTATAAGTTGCTATTCACCAACCTAACAATATCCCTGGTATTTCCTACCTAGCAGGTAAAGAGCTAGGTTAAGCAATAGATTAGCTAGGTTTAGTGATAGTGTTTTTTCCTGGTCATGTAGTTAACCTGCGTTATACCTGGATCGTGCATCCATACACCAACCTAACAATATCCCTGATATTTCCTACCTAGCAGCTAAGTAGTTTAATAGTCCTTGTACTTCTATATCTCAAAGCATATGTACTATAAGTTGCTATTCACCAACCTAACGATCCTGATATTACCTAGCAGGTAAAAGAGTTTAATTGTCCTTTTACTTCTATATTTTCTAAACTTATGTGCTTTAAAGTAAGTAAGGGTGCAAAGATCAGGAATCAATACAATCAAGTACCACACCTGACCCAGGATGATGTTGTCACTACTACTACTACTACTACTACTACTACTACTACTTCTTCTGATGTTGTCACTACTACTACTACTACTACTACTACTACTACTACTACTACTACTACTACTACTATTGATACTTCTTCTTCTTCTGATGTTGTCACTACTACTGCTTCCACTTCTGATGTTACAACTGCTAGTTCTTCTGATGTTTTCACTTCTACTTCTGATGTTACAACTGCTAGTTCTGATGATGTTGTCACTACTACTTCTACTTCTTCTTCTCTGATGTTGTCACTACTACTTCTACTTCTGATGTTACTACTGCTAGTTCTGATGATGTTATCACTACTACTTCTACTTCTGATGTTACAACTGCTAGTTTTAATGATGTTGTCACTACTACTTCTACTTCTTCTCTGATGTTGTCACAACTACTTCTAATTCTTCTAATGTTGTCACTACTACTACTCTTTCATCTGTTGTCACTACTACTACTACTTCCTTTTTCTCTGCTGTTGTCACTACTATTACTTCTTCTGATGTCACTACTTCTTCAGATGTTGTCACTTCTTCTTCTGATGTCACTACTTCTTCTTCAGATGTTGTCACTACTTCTTCTTCTTCAGATGTTGTCTTTACTTCTTCTTCTTCAGATGTTGTCACTACTTCTTCTTCTTTAGATGTTGTCACTACTTCTTCTTCTTCTGATGTTGTCACTACCGCTTCTTCTTCTTCGGATGTTGTCACTACTTCTTTTTCTTCTGATGTTGTCACTACTACTTTTTCTTCTTCAGATGTTGTCACTACTTCTTCTTCTTCGGATGTTGTCACTACTATTTCTTCTCTGATGTTGTCACTACCACTTCTACTTCTTCTTCTTATGTTGTCACTACTACTACTCTTTCATCTGTTGTCACTACTACTACTACTTTTTTCTCTGCTGTTGTCTCTACTATTACTTCTTCTTCTGATGTCACTACTTCTTCTTCAGATGTTGTCACTACTTCTTCTTCTTCTGATGTTGTCACTACTTCTTCTTCTTCGGCTGTTGTCACTACTACTGCTACTTCTGATGTTGTCACTACTACTTTTACTTCTTCTAATGTTGTCACTACTACTACTTTTTCTTCTGTTGTCACTACTACTACTACTTCTTTTTCCTCTGCTGTTGTCACTACTATTACTTCTTCTTCTGATGTCACTTCTTCTTCTTCAGATGTTGTCACTACTTCTTCTTCTTTGGATGTTGTCACTACTTCTTCTTCTTCGAATGTTGTCACTACTACTCCTACTTCTGATGTTGTCACTACTTCAATGTCTACTCCGATTTAGTCACTACTACTTATTATTCTTCTGATGTTGTCACAGCTATTTCTTCTCTGTTGTTGTCCCTTCTACTTTTACTTCTTCTTCTAATGTTGTCACTACTACTACTCTTTCATCTGTTGTCACAACTACTACTACTTCTTTTTCCTCTGCTGTTGTCACTACTATTACTTCTTCTTCTGATTTCACTACTTCTTCTTCAGATGTTGTCACTGCTTATTCTTCAGATGTTGTCACTACTTCTTCTTCTTCAGATGTTGTCACTGCTTCTTCTCCTTCTTCAGATGTTGTCACTGCTACTGCTACTTCAGATGTTGTCACTACTTCTTCTTCAGATGTTGTCACTACTACTGCTACTTAAGATGTTGTCACTACTTCTTCTTCAGATGTTGTCACTACTACTGCTACTTAAGATGTTGTCACTACTTCTTCTTCAGATGTTGTCACTACTACTGCTACTTCAGATGTTGTCACTACTTCTTCTTCTTCAGATGTTGTCACTACTTCTTCTTCTTCAGATGTTGTCACTGCTACTTCTTCTTCTTCAGATGTTGTCACTGCTACTTCTTCTTCTTCAGATGTTTTCACTGCTTCTTCTTCTTCTTCAGATGTTGTCACTACTTCTTCTTCAGATGTTGTCACTACTACTGCTACTTAAGATGTTGTCACTACTTCTTCTTCAGATGTTGTCACTACTACTGCTACTTCAGATGTTGTCACTACTTCTTCTTCTTCAGATGTTGTCACTACTTCTTCTTCTTCAGATGTTGTCACTGCTACTTCTTCTTCTTCAGATGTTGTCACTGCTACTTCTTCTTCTTCAGATGTTTTCACTGCTTCTTCTTCTTCTTCAGATGTTGTCATTACTTCTTCTTCTTCAGATGTTGTCACTGCTTCTTCTTCAGATGTTGTCATTACTTCTTCTTCTTCAGATGTTGTCACTACTACTTCTTCTTCTTCGGATGTTGTCACTACTTCTTCTTTAGATGTTGTCACTACTACTGCTACTTCTGATATTGTCACTACTACTTCTTCAGCAGATGTTGTCACTACTACTTTTTCTTCTTAAGATGTTGTCACTACTTCTTCTTCAGATGTTGTCACTACTTCTTTAGATGTTGTCACTACTACTGCTACTTCTGATATTGTCACTACTTCTTCTTCTTCAGATGTTGTCACTGCTACTTCTTCTTCAGATGTTGTCATTACTTCTTCTTCTTCGGATGTTGTCACTACTTCTTCTTTAGATGTTGTCACTACTACTGCTACTTCTGATATTGTCACTACTACTTCTTCTTCAGATGTTGTCACTACTACTTTTTCTTCTTCAGATGTTGTCACTACTTCTTCTTCTTCAGATGTTGTCACTACTTCTTTAGATGTTGTCACTACTACTGCTACTTCTGATATTGTCACTACTTCTTCTTCAGATGTTGTCATTGCTTCTTCTTCTTCTTCAGATGTTGTCACTGCTTCTTCTTCTTCTTCAGATGTTGTCACTACTACTTCTTCTTCTTCTTCTTCAGATATTGTCACTACTTCTTCTTCTTCAGATGTTGTCACTGCTACTTCTTCTTCTTCAGATGTTGTCACTGCTACTTCTTCTTCAGATGTTGTCACTGCTTCTTCTTCTTCTTCAGATATTGTCACTACTTCTTCTTCTTCAGATATTGTCACTACTACTTCTTCTTCAGATGTTGTCACTACTACTTCTTCTTCTTCAGATGTTGTCACTACTACTTCTTCTTCAGATATTGTCACTACTTCTTCTTCAGATGTTGTCACCACTTCTTCTTCTTCTTCTTCTTCGGAAGTTGTCACTACTACTGCTACTTCTGATATTGTCACTACTACTGCTACTTCTGATGTTCTCACTACTTCTACGTCTACTCCGATTTTGTCACTACTACTTATTATTCTTCTGATGTTGTCACTACTTCTTCTTCTTCTGATGTTGTCACTACTATTTCTTCTCTGATGTTGTCACTTCTACTTTTATTTCTTCTTCTAATGTTGTCACTACTACTACTCTTTCATCTGTTGTCACTACTACTACTACTTCTTTTTCCTCTGCTGTTGTCACTACTATTACTTTTTCTTCTGATGTCACTACTTCTTCTTCAGATGTTGTCACTTCTTCTTCTTCTTCGGATGTTGTCACTACTTCTTCTTCTTCGGATGTTGTCACTACTTCTTCTTCTTATGTTGTCACTACTACTGCTACTTCTGATGTTGTCACTACTACT
This sequence comes from Loripinus fragilis, assembly GCA_964019695.1. Classification (NCBI taxonomy): domain Eukaryota; kingdom Metazoa; phylum Mollusca; class Bivalvia; order Lucinida; family Lucinidae; genus Loripinus; species Loripinus fragilis. The sequence continues at coordinate 23,441,426 of OZ026516.1, forward strand.
GCTACTTCTGATGTTCTCACTACTACTGCTACTTCTGATGTTGTCACTACTACTGCTACTTCTGCTGTTGTCACTATTATTACTTCTTCTTCTGATGTCACTACTTCTTCTTCTTCTTCAGATGTTGTCACTGCTTCTTCTTCTTCTTCAGATGTTGTCACTACTACTGCTACTTCTGATGTTGTCACTTCTACTGCTACTTCTGATGTTGTCACTTCTACTGCTACTTCTGCTGTTGTCACTACTATTACTTCTTCTTCTGATGTCACTACTTCTTCTTCAGATGTTGTCACTACTACTTCTTCGGATGTTGTCACTACTTCTACTTCTTCTGATGTTGTCACTACTACTGCTACTTCTGATGTTGTCACTACTTCTTCTTCTTCTAATGTTGTCACTACTACTACTCTTTCATCTGTTGTCACTACTACTACTTCTTTTTCCTCTGCTGTTGTCACTACTATTGCTTCTTCTGATGTCACTACTTCTTCTTCTTCTGATGTTGTCACTACTTCTTCTTCTTCAGATGTTGTCACTACTTCTTCTTCTTCAGATGTTGTCACTACTACTGCTACTTCTGATGTTGTCACTACTTCTTCTTCAGATGTTGTCACTACTACTACTTCTTCTTCGGATGTTGTCACTACTTCTTCTTCGGATGTTGTCACTATTACTTCTTCTTCAGATGTTGTCACTTCTTTTTCTTCGGATGTTGTCACTACTACTTCTTCTTGGGATGTTGTCACTACTTCTACTTCTTCAGATGTTGTCACTGCTACTTCTTCAGATGTTGTCACTACTTCTTCTCCATCCATCACCTATACACCAAAACTTGCAATATCCCTGGTATTTCTTACCTAGCAGGTAAAGAGCTACGTTGAGTGATAGATTAGCTAGGTTTAGTGATAGTGGTTTTTCCTGGTCACGTAGTTAACCTGTATCATACCTATTCTACCTTGACCATGTATCCATACATCTGTACTATAAGTCGCTAAATATCCCTGGCATTTCCTACCTAGCAGGTAAAGAGCTAGGTTGAGTGATAGATTAGCTAGGTTTAGTGATAGTGGTTTTTCCTGGTCACGTAGTTAACCTGTATCATACCTATTCTACCTTGACCATGTATCCATACATCTGGACCCGGTTGTACGAAGCTCTATTAAATTTAATCATGGATTAAGCGTTAATCAATCATTTAAATCTTAACGATGGATTAACTAATTGATGTATTTAAATGTGTTGTACGAAGCCTCATTAAACGGTTGTTTAGTTAATTGAGCTTTAATCGAGGGTTCGTAATTAATTTCAATAGAAATCATAAAACCAGTCTCCCATAATCCAGCCATGTAAACAAAACGCCGCCATATTAGAAAAGAGAAAGTCTCGAGTCAAAACTTACAAATCAAGTTTAGGACGTAAAGAAAGAGGAAAAATCAAGCTGATCGGGATGGTCGATTGTAACCCGGGGATCGTTACTCCTGTAACGTTCTTTTCGCAATAAAAGGTTAATTTTCTATGAAACACAGTGAGAGTGTAAAGATATACCAAGCATCCAGATATCACGGAAATGTTAAGGCTGTTTACTCTATGATTGTTTTATTGACAGAGTCTGTTGAAATAGCTGGTAAGCGTCGCCAATGGCAATGTAAACAATGACGTCATTGTCTCTGTCGCGCTCTTGTGTTGCTATTTTCATCACGCCAGTTTTATCTGACTCCCCGGGGGGGGGGGGGGGGGGGGGGTATCTGATATTTTCATATATACGTAGGCTCGGGTAAAATATTTTTTGGATGCTTGAAATTCCTGATATTTTTGGGGTGAAAGTTAGATGCTGGGAGCGAGCCTACGCATGCAGAAAAAATAGAGACCGCCCCCCCCCCCCCCCCCCCCCCTTCGCAGAAATCAGACGTTTGAAAAAGGCGGACTTGTGCGAGATTAAAATCAAGAACATGAGCTCATGGAGGTCCTGAACACCCAAAATAACGACACACTCAGGTCGAAAACGAAGACGACCAAATGACAGAGTTACCACCGAATTCCGCATCCCTAACCAACCCCATGCCTCTCCTCAAAATTAGCGAAAAATGAACACCCTGGAACATGATCAGACTGACAAAATTCGGGACTGCGCCTGATTCACGGTGTTTGTATTGTTTGTTTGATTTGATTTGATTCTTTACGTCCCAGTCAACAATCTTTCAGTTACGTAGGGACGGGTCTTCCTGGGCTGAAACAATACTATGCTAGGATTAATGTGTCTTGCTCAATGGCACGACGCAGTGACGCCGGTGAGGCTCGAAACCATGGCCCTTTGGTCTCGAGTTCGCAGTCACGGTTTGGATACAACATGCGGTCAAAGCAAACACTCTGGAACTGGGCCTGGCCGGAGACCAGATTGGGCCGGGTACGGGTCCAGACTTTTTGGCCAAACACACAGCTGCCACCCATTGGGTGGCAACTACTTCGGCTATCATCAAAAAACTTCTCTAAACACAGACCAGACGGTTTATACACAAACACTTAAAGAAATAACACCATAGAACTTGTAAAATAGAAAATTGATATTTAAATGTGCACGAACTCATAAAAACGATGACCAGAAATTTCAATTCAATTAAAAGCCAAAATAATCAGTTTTCCAAAGCACCGCTCGCCGTTGGGCCGATTCTATCGTGGCAGCGACCGCCCGATGGCTCGGTATGCTTTATATTACCATGTCCACATATCGTCTGCTATATAGGTATGTACATTGCTTAATATATACGTAATAACTATCGACTTTCATTTCAAGCGATTCGTGAGGTCTCGGCCCCAGAAAGAGCTAAGCATGAATTGGCAAAGAGAATCGTTTATTACATTACTCACAAAATAAAAATACCGATAGCCGTCCATTTTCCGGCCCTCAGAGTTCCGTCCATTACACCCGATACCCGATCCCCATCCACCAAACCATAGGGTGTCATATACTTTCTTTATTAAAAAAGGGGGTTTATACCTGTCGGCGCTGAAAAAGGGGGGGGGGGGTATTGGGGCGCACATCCGTACTATGTCATACATAGGGAGTTACCCCACGAGAATGTCGTAAGGGGCGATCAAAAATTATGCAAACGGTCGCCTTACAATGCCTTCTTAAAGTTAAGCAAGACTTATGTTAAGTATTGATATTTCAACATGATATATTAAATGCTAAAAATTGCCTGGATCGATGTGGGATATCATTGTGATGTTCAGAAAAATTAAAACTATTTTGATTTTGATCAGTTTTCAACGTTATTTTTCGCATCCTGAAAAATCAATACTTAACTTAAGTCTTCCTTAACTCTAAGGAGGCATTGTAATTCCGGGCCCAGATATTGTAATACTGTCGCATAGAAGTTCAAAATAGGCGTAAGTAACTTTACCGACGTAACATTTCTACAGATGTAATGATTTTATAACTAACTCAAAAATATCAGTATTTGATACATGTATACAGCAATCTTTTATTGTTTAGTCGGTATGTGAAATTACAGGACTTGTCACAGAAGTAGAAAGATGTCTCTTACGGACATACAGCCGCATCTGAGCCGATCTTTCTGTTGGCATGCTGGTCTGGGTTACGGTACAAGAAGCTCGCCACAGATGAAGACAAGTAACATGAATTTATCATTGCTAACAACAAACAGTAACTTCGGCGACGAAGCGATGGGGTGCGGAGGACGGGTTAATTATTACTCCCTGCGCTTCTCGCATACCTGCAAACCCTCCCACGCGTTACTAACACATGTAACTTAACCGACCCCAAACTTGTTGGTTAAAAAATCATGCGCGGATCCAGGAGTTTTTTCAGGGGGGGGGGGGGGGTCCATGCCCGACGGCCAGAAATGGACAACGTATTTTTTTACAGTTAATAAATGGGGTCCAATGATTTGATTACAGAGAAAACTATACTTTTCCAAGGATCCAGAGGGGGTCTAACATTTTCCAGGGGGGGGGGTCCAACTTTTTCCAGGGGGGGGGGGGGTCCTAAGTATAATATTTAAAGAAACCCATATAACTTGTGATTTTCTAGGGGGGGGGGGTGGGGTCCGGACCCCACCCCCCCTCTGGATCCGCACATGCAAAATTGCAATTTAGGTCTGTTCTGAGCCATGTCATACTTGAGTGGCGCCCATCCCCTGTAAGAGTGAGCCCATATTCCCACTGACTATAGGTCATCGAATGGTTGGTCTGCAGTTAAAATTAAAACTAAATTGCAAGTGAGTTTCCTCCCAATGGAAATAACCACAAGTACTCCTCCTCACTCCACAAAGTCTCAAAATAAGAGAAAAAAGACTATTTATTGGGTATTTATTTCCCTTAGTTTTACAAACCTTGCCATGAGGCATATGTTCGCATACCCGATGAAAAAAGTATTTTAGTTTGGGATTAAAGCAATGGGAAAATACATGTACTCGGGCATGATTATGATACACATATCATATATATTGCTACTGACTGCTTAACAGGAAATGACTCGTATATTTTTATAAGCTTTTAAACCGAGGACATTATGAAGCACCCCCCCCCCCCCCCCCCCCTTCTACACCGTCACTCTTGCCGGCGTAAAATGTGGCATTTTCCAAAATATTGTCCAAATGGAAATGGCATTTTTCATGAAAACTTTAAACGATATGTGTATAGGAAGAATTAGAAAAAGTAACATAGCAATAAAACAATGCTCTACTCCAAACTGGTGTGCAACCCGCACTTTGCAACTTAGCTGGGTAGTTCCATGACGTCACTCTGCGGTCACTAAGTAGAACGACTTTCGTGTTGATAGAAGAAAGATGACATTTTACAATGAATGTTTGTTAAAAACAGTGTTTTGGGGATTCGGAGCCCGCACTGATGGGATTTGATCTCTGTGTACTTTGGCAGGCAGTTTCTTTGATCAATCTTAAGAAGAAAAGGATGTTGGCCTTTGAGAAGCGGTATCTCCGGTGCAATTCCACGTCGGTCATCTCTTCATGCCATGGTTTGCTCTTTTTCTCACGTTTTTCCCCCATTTCTTTGCCTTCCTGAATGGACAAACGCTATGTCGGCGGCCATTTTGTTTCCGGCTAATGACTGATTAAATTGGTTAATTCACCTCCTAGACGTCGATTAAATTTAATTGAGGAATCTGGGTTAAATCAAGGGTTTAATCCATGATTAAAAGATAATTGAGCTTCGTACAACGCGATTTAATAAGGCGCTAATTAATCGAGGTTTTAATCCATGATTAAAAGATAATTGAGCTTCGTACAACCGGGTCCAGTACTATAAGTCGCTATACACTAACTTTACAATATCCCTGGCATTTTCTACCTAGCAGGTAAAGAGCTAGGTTGAGTGATAGATTAGCTATGTTGGGTGGAAGTGGTTTTTCCTGGTCTTGTTGTTAACCTGTTTTATACCAATTCTACCTTGATCATGCATCCATACATCTGTACTATAAGTTGCTATACACTAACCTTACAATATCCCTGTCATTTCCTACCTAGTAGTTAAAGAGCTAGGTCGAGTGATAGATTAGCTATGTTGGGTGGTAGTAGTTTTTCCTGGTCATGTTGTTAACCTGTTTTATACCAATTCTACCTTAATCATGCATCCATACATCTGTACTATAAGTTGCTATACACTAACCTTACAATATCCATGGTATTTCCTACCTAGCAGGTAAAGAGCTAGGTTGAGTGATAGATTGGCTAGGTTTAGTGATAGTGGTTTTTCCTGGTCATGTAGTTAACCTGTTTTAGACCTATTCTACCTTGACCATGTATCCATACATCTGTACTATAAGTCACTATACACTAACCTTACAATATCCCTGGCATTTCCTACCTAGTAGTTAAAGAGCTAGGTCGAGTGATAGATTAGCTATGTTGGGTGGTAGTAGTTTTTCCTGGTCATGTAGTTAACCTGTATTATATCTATTCTACCTTAATCATGCATCCATACATCTGTACTATAAGTTGCTATACACTAACCATACAATATCCATGGTATTTCCTACCTAGCAGGTAAAGAGCTAGGTTGAGTGATAGATTGGCTAGGTTTAGTGATAGTGGTTTTTCCTGGTCATGTAGTTAACCTGTTTTATACCTATTCTACCTTGACCATGTATCCATACATCTGTACTATAAGTCACTATACACTAACCTTACAATATCCCTGGCATTTCCTACCTAGTAGTTAAAGAGCTAGGTCGAGTGATAGATTAGCTATGTTGGGTGGTAGTAGTTTTTCCTGGTCATGTAGTTAACCTGTATTATATCTATTCTACCTTAATCATGCATCCATACATCTGTACTATAAGTTGCTATACACTAACCTTACAATATCCCTGTCATTTCCTACCTAGTAGTTAAAGAGCTAGGTCGAGTGATAGATTAGCTATGTTGGGTGGTAGTAGTTTTTCCTGGTCATGTAGTTAACCTGTATTATATCTATTCTACCTTAATCATGCATCCATACATCTGTACTATAAACTGCTATACACTTACCTTACAATATCCCTGGTATTTCCTTCCTAGCAGGTCAAGAGCTAGGTTGAGTGATAGATTAGCTAGGTTTAGTGATAGTGGTTTTTCCTGGTCACGTAGTTAACCTGTATTATACCTATTCTACCTTGATCGTGCATCCATACATCTGTACTATAAGTTGCTATACACTAACCTTACAATATCCCTGGTATTTCCTACCTTGCAGGTAAAGAGCTAGGTTGAGTGATAGATTAGCTAGGTTTAGTGATAGTGGTTTTTCCTGGTCACGTAGTTAACCTGTATTATACAGAGGAAAAAGAAGTAGTAGTGATAACAGAAGTAGTAGTAGTAGTAGTGACAACAGCAGAGGAAAAAGAAGTAGTAGTTTAACAGAAGAGGTAGTAGTAGTAGTAGTAGTTGAATTAGTAGTAGTAGTAGTAGTAGTAGTAGCAGTTGAAGTAGTAGTAGTAGTAGTAGTAGTAGTAGTAGTAGTAGTTGAATTAGTAGTAGTAGTAGTAGTAGTAGTAGTAGTAGTAGTAGTAGTAGTAGTAGTTGAATTAGTAGTAGTAGTAGTAGTAGTAGTAGCAGTTGAATTAGTAGTAGTAGTAGTAGTAGTAGTAGTAGTAGTAGTAGTAGTAGTAGTTGTAGTAGTAGTAGTAGTAGTAGTAGTAGTAGTAGTAGTAGTAGTAGTAGTAACAGCAGCAGCTGCAGTAGAAGTAGCAATAGGAGTGGTGGCAGCATCACTAGTAGTTTCCTTCATAGGTTCTGAATGGATGATAAAACACTAGTTTTAAAAGGCTAAAGATATTTCCCTCTAGATGGATAAAATATTCACTACTTAGAATAGCTTAGATTCAATCTAAAGTGTCAATAGCAAGATATGTTCAACCCAAAGGTATATTACATCTAGGATCACACTTACTACATAGAGGAGCTCTTTACCACCTCAGGTCTGCACTCAAGGCCGATCGCATCCAAGAGGAGAACTCTGAAAGTGGGAGCTCTGCCTCAGCCAACTCCATACAAAGCAGTGCATCACCTAGGAGAGTAATATAGTATGAATGGGAAGAACAATATAGAGTACTGCCACAACTAGAAGAGCTCATACAACTGCAAGGCAATGTTCCTTGGAGGTTACTTCTAGAGTTAAAGCAGTGTCATAAAAGTGATGAACCTATAAGGGCCATCACACTAATAATTTGTATTTTATACAAAGATATACAGATGCTGCTCCATGCAGAACCTACAAACCAATTTAAGTATTACAAAATGTTTCTGAAAATGATTCTAGATTTTTGACAATGGCATTTCCTGAAGATAAACTTCATTGTGTGAAGTAAAGCCTCACTTTAGCTTAATGAATTCATTTCAAATTTGAATTTTGTTTCACCTATAAAAACAGGTTTCAGAGTTTTGCTAATCTTGCAAAAAATTGTTGTTTTATACTTTAAGTCTAACAAACTTAGAACTAACTAGACAAATTCAGGTTTAAAGGTAATGCATTGGTAATGTTGAATTGGTCCATATGACCTTATTGAATATTAAATTAACTTAACTGACAATGAATGACCAAGAGTGAAGCTTGCTAATAATAATCAGATGGACTGCTAGGGAGGCAATACCCAACCCCTTTCTTAAAACACAAGTGAATCTCCTCTATGGAAAAGGTAGATTGCCTATATGGCCCATTTTACAATGTGATTTTCCTAACAATGCATGCCTGAGAAGAGATTGCTCCTTAAATAATGAATGTAAAAAATGAAGTCTACCATTTAGAAATATATATTACTTTAAAAAATCATTAAATGTTAATATAGTCTAGGGGGAGTTTCACGTTGCTTACATGATAGAAGCTCAACAGATGAGCAGATAGGAGTACTGGTTGGGATGTAATATTGAAACCCTCACTTACTTGCCAAGTGGAACTTTGAGAAGATCTCCAGATGAACTTAAACCAATACCTTGTACTAATACTAATAATAATTTACTTACAATCTCTAGTACCAATACAATAACTTACTTACAATCTCTAGTACCAATACAATAATTTACTTACAACCTCTAGTACCAATACAATAATTTACTTACAATCTCTAGTACCAATACAATAATTTACTTACAATGCCTTGTACTAATACTAATAATTTACTTACAATCTCTAGTACCAATACAATAATTTACTTACAATCTAGTACCAACACGATAATTTACTTACAATGCCTTGTACTAATACTAATAATTTACTTACAATATCTTGTACCAATACGGTAATTTACTTACAATACCTTGTACCATTAAGATAATTTACTTACAATACCTGCTGGGAAAAGACTGACTTCTTGGTTCTCGTTTTGATGTCTAATTGTGACGTTGTCACTTTCCCATTGGCAGGAGCGCAGTGGCTCAGTGGTAGAGTGCTTGACTCGAGACTAAGGGTTCGAGCCTCACGGGCGTCAATGTGTTGTGTCCTTGAGCAAGACACATTAATCCTAGCTTAGTACTGGTTCAACCCAGGAAGACCCGTCCCTATATTACTGAAAGATTGTTGATGGGATGTAAAGAATCCAATCAAACAAAAACTTTCCCATTGGTATCCTGGGTCATGTGTGGTGCTTGATTGTATCGATTCTCTTCTTACTACTAGTACCAATACGATAATTTACTTACACTACCTTGCACAAATACTAATAATTACAATAGTATATACCAATGCGATAATTTACTTACAATATCTTGTACCAATACCAATAATTGACTTACTGAGAATCTGTCACTTTCCGATTGGAATGCTGGGTCAGGTGTGGTACTTGATTGTATTGATACCTGATCTTTGTACCCTTACTTTTACAATTTAGGTGAAATCAACCATATCCAGATAATCTGAGATAATACATGCAGTTCTTCACTTACATGACCAGTAAAATCTTTCATCAGTACCCAGTGGCTTAGGCTGCTGTCCGTTCTAAGGCGGTGGTTCTGTTGTTGTTGACTTTTTGTTTATTGTTACTCCCATTGTGGGAGTCTGTAATTGTTCTATGTTTTGTTGTACGTTACTTTATGTCCATTCTAGTATTGCAATCATCTTGATGGGGAAAAGAGAGCTGGTTGCTTTGCTTAATTTGTCTTCCTGGTGTCTCGTGATGGTTGAGCGGCTCTTCCTCACTGTGCCACGGGGTTGTCTGCCATTTGTGATTGTGGTATTTCCTGATCATACTCACTATTTTGGAAGTCATACCAATACCTCACTAACATTACCAGTGAAATCTTTGAATCAGAAGAGGCTGTCATGGAAGTCATACCAATACCTCACTTTGACGACCAGAGAAATCTTTGAATTGGAAGAGGCTGTCATGTTAGTCATATCAATACCTCACTTTGGCGACCAGTGAAATCTTTGAATCGGAAGAGGCTGTCATTTAAGTCATACCAATACCTCACTTTGACGACCAGAGAAATCTTTGAATCGGAACAGGTGTTCTTGGAAGTCATGCCAATACCAAGTTTCAAATTCTTTGGACGAATGGCTACATATCATTGAAGCTGTTTAGTTAAGAAACTATCTGTGCTGTAATATCAATCTATTACATACAATGTTATCAAAGTTAAACTTAGACCGATTCGGTAGAAAAACTTTTTTATATTTAGTGAGTGTATAACACTAACTGCTGATTCAACGTGGAGCTGTTGAGTGAGAAGCAGAACGGATGAATGGCTTTACCATAATTTTATATTGCTGCATACGTAACACCAATAGCCGTTGTGTTGGTGTTGATGGTGGTCAACAGAATTTCAGTCATGTCGGAACATTTCCTGGGCTGAGCCAGTACTAAGCACCAAGGTATAAAAATATTGTCATACAAGGATATTGTTTACCAAATTATATTAGTCCTCTATTTTAAAAGGCTACACCATATTTATTTGTGTTGATGCTTTACATCCCAGTCAAAACTTTACAGTCATGTTGGGACAATTTTCTGTCTTCCTGAGTTGAACCAGTACTAAGCAGATGATAAAGTGTCTTGCTCAACGACACAAATCAGTGCCTTCTTTGAGTCTTGAATTCACCACCCTTGGACACAGAGTGTAACACTCTACCAATTGAGCCACTGTGCTCTCCTAAGCTACACCTTGAACTAACGTTTATGGCGGTGGCGGGTGGTTCTGTTGTTGATTCATTGTTGATTGTTACTCCCATAGTGGAATTCTGTAATTGTTCTTTGTTTTGTTGTGTCCATTATAGTTTTGCAATCATCTTGATGGGGAAGAGCGGGCTGGTTGCTTTGCTTTGTCTACTTGGTGTCTCGTGGTTGTTGTGTGGCTCTTCCTCACGATGCCACGGGTTTGTCTGCAGTTTGTGATTGTGGGATTACCTGATCATACTCAATATTTTCTATGGAAGGTGATTGGGCTACCTAAATCTATCACCCTGTAATTTCATCATTTACACATACATACCATGTCCAGTTGTACTATCCACATACAGGTTTTTGTTTGTTTGATTTGATTCTTTACGTCCCATCGACAATCTTTCAGTTAAACAGGGACGGGTCTTCCTGGGTTGAACCAGTACTAAGCTAGGATAAATGTGTTTTTTCCCATCGACAATCTTTCAGTTAAACAGGGACGGGTCTTCCTGGGTTGAACCAGTACTAAGCTAGGATAAATGTGTTTTGGCCAAGGAACACAACGCAGTGACTACAGTGAGGTTCAAACCTGCGGCCCCTCTGTCTAGAGTCAAGCACTCTACCATTGAGCCACTGCGCTCCCCCACATACAGGTACGATCTGTGACAAAATGAAACAATACATGACAAAATAAACAGTGATTAAAGTAATTATAGCTTAACATACTAGTAATCAATTTCATGGTGGTTTCAATCAAATTAGGGATAGTATAAAAAGAAGATGCAGTGGACCAATAAAATCACAACACCTCGTGTATTCAAGCGGATAGAGTATCCCTGATTGAAGAGGAATACAAATTGCAAGTTCTTGAAAAAAGGTTTTTCTGTATTTTCACACTTCTTATTGATGTGCATTATTAACCCAATTGCACTTGACCAAATCATCGTATTGACGAGTTCATAAAATTTGGTAGTTATCACATATGCATAAAACTCTTTACAATTGCAGGTCCTGTGGAGATCTGAAGTCTAGCCTGTCAGTCTTTATCTACATCTCTAATTAGTTTCTACAAGAAGGAAAGGCTCTGGTGAGACTGAAAATGCACAGGCTTGTCTGAGCCTTCACTGCTTACATATGCTTTATTACCAAAATCTCATGAAATGACTCTTACAGTTTTAGCCAGTCTAAGATCAACAGGGTTAATGTTACAACCATAACCACAAAAACTGATTACAGCTAGGCCAGGGGAGGGGTGCCAACCCTCAAAGGAACACAAATTAAGAACATCTAAAAAATGTGTTGCTGATATCACAGGATGATTTGACAATGCATGAATAGTAAATTCTACCAATTATTATTGTAAATACATGTAAATATACATAAATAAATCTAGTAATTGTCAAATTCACTAAATATTCTTACAAAAATTATGTTTAATGGACATCTGTGTTTAACTGCAGCATCATTAAATTAAGGTCTGCCCAATAACACCATTCAGATGAATGGGTCTTAATAGCTGGGGAACCATGAAATCCTATACACTTATCTTTGCATGGGATCAGATAAATGGGGTCTTATCAGTGTTGTTTCCAGTTTCTTAATAACAGAAAATGGCTTAATTTCTTTTTTTGTCTTGAATTTTGAATTTAAGATATAAATACCTCATGAAAATAACAAATGTTTATGCCCTCACTTAATAATTTGTTATAAGTTTTTTTTTGTTGAAATCCAAAGACTAAAATATCAAAGACATTAATACTTGAATTGACTATTAAGATTAATATATAAGAAAGATAACCAGAAATTTATATAAAAAGAAAGGATGTCCAATTTCAGTGTGATTATGTAGGTGGATCTAACAAACAAGTTTCCAAAATGCTAATAAAATGACTTGAAATATGTCTAATATATATTTGGACTGAATTATGGCAAGCCCTTTTACTATTTATTAAGAAATGTAGATCTCTACTTTATCATATAAGATTTCTAATATAGGATATAAGATATCTTCTATGCGATATAAGATATCTTATATCATATATTAGATATCTTATATGTTATATAAGATATGTTATATAAGATATAAGATATCTTATAGAGGATATAAGATATCTGAATTGCCAAACTATATAAGATATCTTATATGCTATATAAGATATCTCATAAGATATATGATATCTTGTATTGCATATAAGAAATCTTATATATAAGATATCTTATATAGCATATAAGATATCTTATATGCTATATAAATTTTCTTATATGCAATACAAGATATCATTTATCTTATGAGATATCTTATATAGCATATCTTATATGCTATATAAGATATCTTATATATTGGTAAAAAAGATATCTCATTTCGCATATGATATCTTATATGTGATATAAGATATCTTATATGCTATATAAGATATCTTATATAAGATATCTTATATATTTGGTAAATAAGATATCTTATATATTATCTTGTATATGATATCTTATATAGCATATAAGCTATCTTAATTACAAAAAATATATAAGATCTTATTTTATTGTGTCTTTAATTTTTAATTATTTTTTAGTGTGTCTTATTTTTAATTTTTGATTATTTGCAGTGTGTCTTTTTTAATTTTTAATTATTTTTTAGTGTGTCTTTTTTTAATTTTTAATTATTTTTTACCCGTATTATGGACTGAATTGTTTGCTTCTTCGGAATAAGATATCTTATATAGGATATAAGATATCTTAGATAAGATATCTTTTTTAATATATAAGATATCTCATATAATACATAAAATATCTTATATAATATATAAGATATCTTATATAATAAAGTAGATATCTACATTCCATAATAAATAGTAAAATGGCTTGCCATACTGAATAGATGATCAAGACTTTAGGAGGGGGGGGGAATAAGGTCATCTGAGCCTCAACTCTTATAAACAATGTAATTACCCCAGGTTTTTTTTTGAATTTAGAACCTGTGAATACCCAAAACTTCCTACAATGGGAATTAATTACATGTAACCTAGAAAATAAATGGTAAAATTATGAAATGCAGTTTAGATTTACTTCTTAGAACATGGCAAGCAAGATAAGCTTGATCCAATTTAACCACCAGCCATACCCGACTTTGAACACGATATAAATCCTGAATGATGCTGCTACAACAGAGGTCCATGATTATTTTTGAGTAAATATTTTAGAATATATTTGTGTTCCTTGCTTACCCAATCTTATCACTAAATAGATACATCAGGCAAAGGTTAAGCATGTTATTATTTAAACCTTGTAAGGACATGTTTTAACAGACAAAATTAGAAAATAACTAGTGTTAATGACTGGTAAGCAAGCAAAGATGTACCCTTCTAAAAGGATGGTGTTTTCAGTAGATTTCTAATATCAATCACTCTTTGAGCATATGCTACTCTTTGAAGAAACTATTTCCCATGGAAAAACAACACCTAAATTAATCAGAAAAAATGCAACATGCTTAACTATGCCTTCAATATCAAGAGAGCTTTAGTTTTGGCGATCAGTTCAATAAAAGAAATATTCTACTCAAAAAGGTTTTGTATCAGTCTCTTTACATTTAAGAAATTGTTACTTAATGAAAACTGTTAGAATATACTTTACATTCTTCAAATTTGGCTAAGCGGAGGACAAAATAAATTCTATTTGGTTTCTGAAAAAAGTTACAGGTATGTTAAAAGTAATACTGAAAAAAAATCTTCCAGGAATACAATCTAGCAATAAACAGCTTGGAACCAGATCAGACTCAGCATTTTGTTGGTCCAGATCTGGTCTAAACTGTTTTTCAAATGTAAGCAGCAGATGACACTTGCAGGTACTAAGAATTTTAAGATATGAAATTCATAAGGTCATAAAATATCAACACTTTTTGAAAATTGAAAATAAACTGGTATTAAATATCTGAAATAAAGTAGGTCTTAAAAAACACTTTCTGAAAATTTCTGAGCATAGCTCTACATTCTTGACTCACTTTAAACTTGATAGTTGAATTGTGTTCTTGCATCTTTACTGGCAGGCTTTTGAGTGTGATTATGATATTTCCTGGTCTTGTTAAAATGTGAGTTGCATGAACTGTGGTCTTGCATCGTGTATTGTTGTAATAGGAAGATAGGTTGTAATCTGTGATTGGAGTATTTCCAGGTCTTGTTGAAATGTGAGTTGCATGAACTGTGGTCTTGCATTTAGGGGATAACTGTATTCAAAACTTTCAGTTGGGGAGGTATATCGTCGGTTATACAGTCGGAAATTTAGTTTATGGCGACGCGTAAGCGGAGCCGTAAAACGTGATTTCCGAACGTATATCGGACGATATACCTCCCCAAATGAAAATTTTGAATATGGTTATCCCCATTTAGATGCACTACTAACATTTTCCCTTCAAAAAGACAGGTCTTGTTGAAATGTGAGTTGTATGGAATGTAATTTTGCATCTTTTCTTGTTATCATAGGGAGGTAGGCTGTAATCTGTGATTGGAGTATTTCCAGGTCTCGTTAAAATGTTGAACCTATGTACATTTAACAATGTCGATCCTAAAACTTTTTTCTTCAGAAATTTATATATGAGTGCATGTGCTTCCTAGTTAACTCAATGGCATTTGTGTGTAATTGCAGCCAGTCATAATTTAAGAGAGTTATTGATCCATACATATTCCTCAGACAATGCACTGAAACTCTACCATCTTAGCTATTATAGAGACTATCTAAAGATACAAAACATCATTGAGTAGAACATTTGGTACATTTCAGAACTCTGCAGTTACAGAATCCCTCATTGTACATACTATACCAGAAGTTGTCTCATCAATGCAGCTGTTGTGGAGGTGACAGTTGGACAGCTAAAGCAGCTCAATTATTCTTAAAAATTACATTGGACTGATTCAATAAGCTATATGCAATAGACTATTGGGCATTAAATGGGTCACCTCACCAATGAGAATACCCTAGCTTTTTATTGTATTGAAAAAAACATGGGTATGGATCAGCCTGCACATACTATACATTCTGATCGGCACCTTTGTTTTCCACCTGTTTTCCACCTTAGAAAGTATACTAGATATACATGGTTTGGTCTAAAATTTCAAGATTCTTGCCAGTCTCTGTAGCCGAACATGCAGATAGGAGTCTCACTTGGTCGCAAACCTAGGAAATAGGTATTCTCACAGTGAGGCTATAATATAACCCTTCCCCATTCATCCTATGAAATATCCCCCTACAGACATCCCAATCCGAAAAGGTAAAGTAACCGCAGAAATGCCAATACGGATAGGTAACGTTACCACAGACCCGGTGACAGACAATACGCCACCAACCACCCTCCTAACCATGGATGAAGAAGCTGGGGCCGGCTGTTCCTCTCGCACTTCGACAGGGGCGTCCGGTACTGCACGAGCTGGCTCAGGGATGACAGGTTCCACTCGAGCCGGCTCGGGGACTGGGGCGACCGGTTCCACTCGCACTAGCACAGGGACCACTGGTACCGGGGCTTGCTCTTGAACGTGCTGCCTTAGTCTGGGTTGAGCTTCTTCATCTGAAAATACAAAAGAACCATACTTAATCCTTGTGTTGCTCAATATAGTTATCTTTAGCAAAACATATGTTAGAGAATAAAGTTTGATAGTTTGCTTATATCATGATTGGCATTATTAAGCATGGATTCATAGGCTAAATGAACTATGTAGGTCTTGAGAAGCTGGCTTCAACAGTCTTAAGAGCCTTTGTAATATGATATACAATTATTGACTATTGTGGTATTGGATATGATGTGATATCCACCAGAGGATACCCATAGTGACCAAAACAAGGTCAATACTGGAATTATATGATGGATATCAACATTATATTCAATAACGCAATAGTCAATAACCCTTTTATTAAATTTTGTAACTCTTATATCGAAATAATCCTTTGTATACTGGAAACTCCTAAATGGGCAAACATTGTGGACCCAGATCAGGTCCACATTGTTTGTCTATGAGGCTTCAAATATTTTAGTGGATGACAAAAAAACAAACATTTTGAGATTATGCATTTTAAGGGTTAATAAATGTGACTTCAGTGCGTATACGGTTAGGATTTCATGAAATGCACACATGTTTGCGCGGCCCAAACAACTTATTATTTCTTCATTAAATTTAAAATAGAACCTGATTTCCCTTGTTTAGCAGATGAAATTGCCAAACCACGCCCAGATATGAATATTAAAGTTGCGGCCTTTACAGTAAGCGAAAAGTCTATTAATACAAAAGGTTAAGAGATAAAAAATCTTTTAAAAAGTTCATAGGATTCTTATTTGCTACACACTTGCACACAGAATTCAGGTTTCCCCAAACCATATACACCTACATAACTTTGTCTAATAGTAAGGTTTGCTAATAGCCTTTGCAAACAGTTTGGACCCAGATCAGGCTTGACAAAACTTCAGACCTAATCTGGATCCATACAGTTTGACAAGCATCCCTGAATTTTTGAATTCATTTTTAAGAAATCAGCAGACAAGGAAAAAACTGGGAATAAACTACCCAGTAAGAGTTAAATTATTGAGGCTCTTTTTCTTACAAAGAGATACATACCCTGGATGCATCCACACACCCAACCCCCCAGGCCACCATCTGAAACAAACAAACAAACAGTTTAGCGTACGAGTCAAATCAAGTAATCAGTGTAGAACCAGATTAACTTTATATGCCTGTATGAATTATTTAATCCATATAAGCATAGCATCCTTTTTGTGGGACATAGGCAAATGGTGCAGATCCAGATCAAACACCGCAGTATGTGGCATCTGATCAGGTTCCACACTGCTTGCTGACAGAATGTTCTGAATTTTTTTTAATAAAAATGAAAACTACCACACAACAACCTTTAAAATGGAAATGGGCTGGTCCAATTGATAAGAGTGAAATTCCATTAGGCATTTTAATTATATCTGTTAAAGTTTTATATTACATGTTTGGCGGGTTAATACCATGATTTATCAAACAAATAAAATCCGTAATTTTGTTTTTGCCGAGAAAGATTTATTTTCTCTAGGGAAATAAATCCCTTTAGCCGGAACTCCTTTTTCCTGACCACGGGTGACCCAAGGCATCGATGAGATAAAACGCATGTCATATTCAATTTCGTTTTATTATTAACAATTTTTAAACAAGCATA
Source organism: Loripinus fragilis (assembly GCA_964019695.1). Lineage (NCBI taxonomy): Eukaryota > Metazoa > Mollusca > Bivalvia > Lucinida > Lucinidae > Loripinus > Loripinus fragilis. Next base: position 23,459,208 of record OZ026516.1, read on the forward strand.
ACGCTTCTCTGCACTTTTGACGTCACAAGCATTAACAAATGACGTCATTTGCACAAGCAATGACGTTGCATAACGCTTCTGTCTTCCAACACTGAAACTGGAGCATCGAGGAACAAAAACGAAAAATTCTAGAAAATCACAATGAATTTAGTACCAAAATGTTCGTTATGATCTAACTAAGAGAATGACTACCCACACTTTATGTTTTCGTTCACAAATAAAAAAGTTACAGAGGTTTGAAATTCTGAGGTGGACTCGATGAAGAAGATTTCCAAAATGGCGGACTTCCAGGGAACAGCTAGCTGATGTATTACTACTCATGTTAGAATTAGACATGTTATGATCCGGCTAGCTTTACCACATCGCATACCATAGTATTTTTTTGATTTGAGCGAGCAGTTCAAGCAGAATACATGTAATATACAGTTTATTAAATCGTTCCATTTAAAATATGGGATTTATAAACCTCAGGAGGTGGTAAATCAGATAAAGAAACTCGTGCGCAAGCGCACTCGTTTCTTTATCGGATTTACCACCTCCCTCGGTTTATAAATCCCATATTTCAAATGGAACGATTAATAAACTCTATATCGTCTCTTTGGTTGCTAGTGGCTTCTGGTGATAACCTTTGCAAAAAGTTTGGATCCAGATCAGGCTGGACAGATAACCTTTGCAAACAGTTTGGACCCAGATCAGGCTGGACAGATAACCTTTGCAAACAGCTTGGACCCAGATCAGGCTGGACAGATAATCTTTGCAAACAGCTTGGACCCAGATCAGACTGGACAGATAATCTTTGCAAACAGTTTGGACCCAGATCAGGCTGGCCAGATAACCTTTGCAAACAGATTGGACCCAGATCAGGCTGGAGAGATAACCTTTGCAAACACTGGGCCACGTAGCACAGTCGGTAACATGTTTGCCTACAGATGCGAGTCTGACTGCAGAACAGAGGTGGAAGTTTGTTCGCGACCCAGTCCCTCTTTCGTGGAGATTGATCATAAAATAATTTCTATGGTAATTCTCCTCCCTTCCGCTGAACCATTCAAGAAGGGTTGTTGTTCGTTACAAGCGAAAGTATGTGCACGAAGTACTGGTTAACCGCTTGTTCAAGCTTGCCAAAGAAAAAGTGTGGTTAGGTGATCTGACCATCCCACCATGACCTAAGCTGTTGACTTGGGACATAAAGATAAAATCAAACAAACAAAAAAACCTTTGCCAAAAGCTTGGACCCAGATCAGGCTGAACAAATAACCTTAGCAAACACTTTGGACCCAGATCAGGCTAGACAGATAACCTTTGCAAACAGTTTGGACCCAGATCAGGCTGGACATATAACCTTTACAGTTTGGACCTAGATCAGATAACCTTTGCAAACAGTTTGGATCCAGATCAGACTGGCCAGATATCCTTTACAACAGTTTGGACCCGGGATCAGACTGGACAAATAACCTTTGCAAACAGTTTGGACCCAGATCAGGCTGGCCAGATAACCTTTGCAAACAGTTTGGAGATCAGGCCGGACAGATAACCTTTGCAAACAGTTTGGACCCAGATCAGGCTGGACAGATAACCTTTGCAAACAGTTTGGACCCAGATCAGGCTAGACAGATAGCTTTTGCAAACAGTTTGGACCCAGATCAGGCTGGCCATATAACCTTTGCAAACAGTTTGGACAGATAACCTTTGCAAACAGCTTGGACCCAGATCAGGCAGGCCAGATAACCTTTGCAAACAGTTTGGACCCAGATCAGGCTGGACAGATAATCTTTGCAAACAGTTTGGACCCAGATCAGGCTAGCCAGATAACCTTTGCAAACAGTTTGGACCCAGATCAGGCTAGACAGATAACCTTTGCAAACAGTTTGGACCCAGATCAGGCTAGACAGATAACTTTTGCAAACAGTTTTTGACCCAGATCAGGCTGGCCAGATAACCTTTGCAAACAGTTTGGACCCAGATCAGGCTGGACAGATAATCTTTGCAAACAGTTTGGATCCAGATCAGGCTGGCCAGATAACCTTTGCAAACAGTTTGGACCCAGATCAGGCTGGCCAGATAACCTTTGCAAACAGTTTGGATCCAGATCAGGCTGGACAGATCACCTTTGCAAACAGTTTGGACCCAGATCAGTCTGGTCAGATAATATATTTATGGTGAATTTTCATAAACAAAGGGCCATAACTACTGAAAGCATGGTGCGATATGGACCATTATTGAACTTGAAGACATCATGGTACCCAACAATGTGACCAAGTTTCATAAAATTCTGATAAAAAATAATTGACTTAGAGAGCAGACATCGTTTTAAATGGTGAATTTTCATAAACAAAGGGCCATAACTACTGAAAGCATGGTGCGATATTGACCATCATTATCAAACTTTAAGAAGACATCATGATACTAAACAATGTGACCAAGCTTCATAAAATTCTGATCAAAAGTATTCGATTTAGAGAGCGGATGTTGTTGGACAGACGTACATACGTACGCATGTATGTACAGATGGACGGACAGGGGTAACACCTAATGCCCTGGCCATTGTCATGGTGGGGGCATAAAAATAGTTTGCTGTCATAAATTACGTCACATTTCCTTTGATGATGTACAACTTTATGTGGTTGGCAACAATTTGAGATGACACTGCAGAAGTGCATTCCATATTCAAAATTTTCTTTGGGGAGGTATATTAAATAAATATTACATTCCCTGATTGGGTGATAGACGAAAATATCATCCTGAGGAATGTGAATATTATCCTAGGCGCAGCCGAGGTCGATAATCATATTTTGAGGAATGAAATTTTCAACTATCACCCAATCAGGATATTTATTTTATCATACCGAACCTTAGATCCTTTATTTTCTACCATCTTAGGCCTACCATGGTGAGGGGACCTCCAAAGGGAAAATAATGCACAGCCTCTTATCTATATGCATGAATGAAAATATGCATGAATGAAAATACAGCTTTCACAAAAATGGTTCTTCTTAGCAGTTTGGTTTAAATATATTTTCTTAGCAAGAACAGATTACATTATCAAACATATGTTAACAATATTAAAGTAACAAGGATGGGAATGGAAGCAACATGAGAATTCCTTTAATGAATTTGAACAGTTTGAATGTTAGAACTGATCATGACTTTCGGTTAAACAAATTCTGTCATAAAAAGTCAATGACGTCAAACTTAATACCAAGCAGTGTCATTTAAATGAGATACTCTACAAGATGAGGTTTTATTGCAAAATAGAAAATTTTGCCAAATAGGCTCATATTTGGTCTCAATGTGTCCTCTCGCTCGAACTAAGAAAACGAGTACCCACACTTTATGTTTCTGACCATAAACAACAAAGATATTGGGAGTTGAAAGTGGCCATATCATGCCTCCTGTCCGCCATTGCTGTTGAATGTCTCCTGACGTGAACGAACTATACGTGCATCGGCGTTGCGCATCAGACAAACAACTGATATTTTTGACTATCAACCGCTGCTATGGCAAACGAATGACAGTATTCACTGTCCCTATAGCAGCAGGTGATAGTGTAAAATATCAGTCATTTGTCTAGGGAAGTTTTGTATGGGAAATTCACGTGAGGTATAATAATGTCAAATATACCATCCAAAATCACATTTTCCAGTACTGTATGCATGTCCCAGCAAAACTAGATTTTCAATCCTATATCCGACAATATACCTCCCTAAATAAAAAGTTTGAATACAGTTAACCCCAAAATGCGTTTCATGTTGCATGTGTTTTGAAAACATCCTAACATTGAATGCAATAAAATAAGTGCACAAATGCCATATTCTATAGGTGCTCGGACATTTCGGCTACAGACATTTTGGCCACGGACGTTTCAGCCTGGACATTTTGGCCATAGACATTTCGGCCACGGAAAATGCTGAAGTGGACATTTCGGGGATAACCATAAATTTTGGGTTTGGGATGTATGCATGCATAAATGTGTGATGCATTTCTTAAGATGCATGATAATAGGATCATGCTATTTTTCATAGAAACAGGTATATTATTAAGCAGTAAATAATATATACCTGTATAAAGCACCCATTACCTGGATTATTTAATATTTTATTTACAATGATTCTCATGAATCTACTGTACATAACAATTGATGAATGTTTACTACTTTCATGCTGAGCCTGGATTTATCTTTTTCTTCAAAACACTGCAGATCCAGATCAGCCAACTTCCTACCTGATCAGGACCTACACTGTTTTCATCTCTGCTTGTAAATACATGCAGTTTAATAACTGATAAAAATTTGGGAGAAGTATAGTATACATGTATATGATTGTCCTAAGAAATGCATCACAGATTTATGCATGCACACACCCCAACCCACAATTTATGGTTATGGCCGAAACGTCCATCTTTGGCATTTCCCGAGGCTGAAATGTCTAGGCCGAAATGTCCTAGGCCGAAATGTCCACCACCCATTAAATGTCCTACATTTATTCTATATTTATCAATGGCATAGCCAGAACTCTGAAAAAGTTACCCACATCAAGGGAGATTCCTGGAACAAAGCAGTGATTCTCTTCCGTTGCACTCCTTTTCAAAATAGGAACTTCTCTCAAAGGAAAGAATTTGCTCCCAGAGGGAGCTGGGAGCAAATTCTTCCCTTTAAGTCTTAGAGCAGTTCCTTATGGTATGGAAAATCCCTTTGACCACATTAGGTAACCTCCCTTGATTGTTATTATTTCTATTACTCACATGCGTAACTGGGTAATTGGAGCTACGCCAATGTTTATCATATGACTGCTTTTAAAAACAAATTTTGGTGTGAAACTGTCAAGATTTGCCCTTATACATGCATATGTATGCATCTTTATAATGGACATCATTGCATTAAATTATATTTGTGACCTCGTGCAGCATTTTTTTTACATGCTCAAGTCATTACTCTATAATAGCGCCTTTTGACGCCTTAACAATATCATGTATTTGAAAATATTATGGAAAATGGATCATTTGCCCTTTTGGAGCAAATGCTCCGTTTTTCATAATATTTTTTAAAAGTATACACAACTTAACTTTAATTTTTCTTGAATTTTTTTCAATGTTGTCTAAAATAGAAAATGATGTCATGATCTTAAAATAGCCTATGGAGTAAAAGGTTAATCATCTATATCTTAAAACTCTATAAACATGTAGCTCCGTCGGACCCTTAACTCTTTGCCCCCTGGGAGAATTTTCATGTTTTTGTTTTCAAAGAAATCTTTAGTAATACCATCCTAGTGTTAATCAGAATGGATCAAGATTAGGCCCGACATTTTTTGGGCCAGACCTCGGTCCAACTTGTTTGTAAAAATTATCAGCAGATGACAATAGGAGATAAAGAAATTAGTAACACTAAATTTGGGTAACTGATATATAGAAACCCTGAATAACTTTATACTAAGTAAAACTAAATTTGGGTAGCTGATATATAAAAAACCCTGTATAACTTTGTAGGGTAAAGTCGGGTAAATTCTGACAGTCGCCTAACGTCTGACAGCTACCTTAATTCTTTTATTTTTGAATAATTGGAATAAAAATTAAATAAAATAAGCAAACAGTGAAAATCCTGATGAGACGGCTCAAAAGGAGCCATCTCATCTGGATTTACACTGTTTCCAAATGTGTGTCCGAATTTACCTGATGTCTGAATTTACCCGACTTTACCCTATATACCAGTCCTGTATGAAAGGCCTTCAGGCATGACAGCTATCAAAACATTTGTAAACAGACCAAATACACCAAGATGTCACAAAGGATCTTTACATTATTAAAATAAAATTGTGTCATACATTCATGTACAATAACCAAATCTCTTCACTTTATCCCTTATTCTTATCTAAAAAAAAAATGTGTGGATTAACTCTTTGCCCCCTGGGAGTATTTCCATGCTTTGATTTTTTTTAAAGATCAACTTTTTCAATATTTTTTTTCAGGAACACCATCTTGGTCCATCTGAGTGTCAGGTTGGACCCAGGTCAGGTCTGCCATTGTGTCGGGCCTAATCTTGGTCCAACCTGTTTGCAAAGGTTATCAGCAGATGACACAAGGAGATTAAGAGTGAATAATTAACTCTTTGAATGATAGGTAACGTCATGCTTTTGTATTCATCTGCTGACTTTTTTTTCAAAGAATTAAACTCTTTCAGCTAGAAATATAAATCTCTAGATTAGTGGATTAGGGTGTCCAGACCAAGACTGATATTTTGTCTGTCCTGATCAGGGTCCAAACTGTTGGTAAAGGTTAACAGCAGACAACAAAAGTCACGGCTAGCAATTTTATAGAGTGAAAAAGTAAATTATTGTAAATATTCTCATCAATTAGCCCTTAAAGCACCAAGAAAAAAATGCATATGAAAATGTTGTCTGCTGAAAATAACTGCCTAACATTACTGACGAATAAAGTATAGAAGCAAACAGCATGGACCCAGAGGAGCAGTCTGATCTGGGTCCACACTGTTTGCCATTGTGGCTTTTTAAACATTTCAGCAGGCAAGTAAATAGGAGGACTTTGTAGTGATTAGCGCGTTAAGGGTTAGATCATTTGTATGGGGTGTCCCATAGAGATTATGCAATCTTATTTCAAGGTTATAAAATGTTTTTGGCGCTCAACTCAGCTGAGCATGAAATTTCAATTGCTCATTGAAGATAAAAATGGTGAAAAATATAAAAAACCTTTAAAATTCTCAGTTGTTGTATCTATCATGCTAATACATAGGTCCAGTTAAACAAAATTTTTGAGCGTAAAATGGTTTTGTTTGTTTGTTTTGTTGCTTTACGTCCAAAGTCAACAGCTATGGTCATGGTGGGACGGTCAGTTAACCTAACCACACTTTTTTTCCTGGGCAAGCTTGAACAAGCAGTTTTGTTTGTTTGTTTTGTTTGATTTGATTCTTTACGTCCACTCAACAATCTTTCAGTTATGCGGGACGGGTCTTCCTGGGTTGAACCAGTACTAAGCTAGGATAAATGTGTCTTGCTCAAGGACAACAACGCAGTGACGCCGGTGAGGCTCGAACCCGCGGCCCTTCGGTCTCGAGTCAAGCACTCTACCACTGAGCCACTGCGCTCCCGAACAAGCAGTTAACCAGTACTTTGTGAACATAATTTCGAATGTAACTGACAACAATCCTTCTTAAAGGATTCAGTGGAAGGGAGGACAACAACCGTAGAAATTATTTCATGATCAACCTCCATGAAAGTATGGGACCAGGCCGGGATCAAACTCGCAACCCCTGGATCTGCAGTCAGACACATCTGTTGCCAGACACGTTATCAACTGCGACGGGTACAATTGTAATTCTTTTCTTACTCAGCAATCAAATGGTATGTTTTGGGTGCTCAAAAGATATGTTTTGGTTGAGAAATAAGCAAAATAGTTTTCAGTTACCCACACATATCTGGAGGCCTGCTAATAAATGTCCAACTGCCAACAATTACTTATGAGCTCGATAAATTTCAGGCTCAGTTAAGTTGAGCATGAAAAAAAATTAACGTCAGTGCTAGATACACAAGCCTGCATCTGGGTTGAATACACTGTCAAAGTGCTAGTTTATTAGTTCAGTATGTATAATAATATCAAGGTTAGCACTTTCTCTATACTAGTGTTGGCTGCTGATAACCTTTGCAAACAGGTTGGACCCTGATCAGGCTGAACACAACATCAGGCCCGATTCAAATCCAAATTGTTTGATACTTTGATGGTATTCCTGGCAGGGATATTTAAAAATAGTTCATTTTGAAAAAAAAATCAGTTGACAACAAAAAAGCATGCAAATTAACCCAGTTAAGGTAAAACTATCAAAGTTTTTTGTGTTTGTGCTATCACTTGTCAACAAAATGTATAACTTACCCCGCTTGAGGCGCCGGAAGTCCTCTCGTTTCATCGCTGAAAGAAACAAAGTAAAAAATTGCAATCAAACATTTACCTTGGGGTCTTTCATTTGGTCCATTGCAGTGTATGTTTTATATAGAAGATCTTACATGAGTGTTCATGTTTTATTGAATCTATTAAACAAGTTAAGGAAAAGAGATAAAATGCGAGGCTTGCCGAGTATTTTATCTCTTTTTCGCAACGAGTTTCATAAATTAAATAATACACGAGGACAAATGTTAGATTCTATTAAGATTACTTTGAAATCTCATTTCTGCAGTAAAAACATTATAAATTTGTCATTATGTGCGTAACATTGTTATGGACGACATAACATTTCCCGAAAATCTGTAAACCACTAGTGGTTTATCAATTTTATTGCATGGTGTTATTTCACTCACAGAAGCGACATCATATTATAATAAAAGCACCGCAAGCACCGCAAGCACTGCAGAATACCCCGCCACTGCTGGGGGCACCAAAAGTTATTTTGTGAGATATATAATGCCTAAATAGCAACAGAACTAAGATAGACAGTGATATGACGTCCTTAGTCACAATATGTAACCTTTGATGGTCAACATATCTGTGAAGTTTCATTCAGATACTCCATATAGTAAATGAACTACAGGTCAAAAACCATTTTTCAGATCAATCAAGGGCAGATAACTCATGAACTGGAAAGGTAAGGGTGACGGTCCTTACTAAAAATATGTAACCTTTGATGTTCAACATATCTGTGAAGTTTCATTTAGATATTCCATATAGTAAATGAACTACAGGTCAAAAACCATTTTTCAGATCAATCAAGGGTAGATAACTCATGAACTGGAAAGGTAAGAGTGAAGATCCTTAGTCACAATATGTAACCTTTGATGATCAACATATCTGTGAAGTTTCATTCAGATATTCCATATAGTAAATGAACTACAGGTCAAAAACCATTTTTCAGATCAATCAAGGGCAGATAACTCATGAACTGGAAAGGTAAGAGTGATGGTTCTTTGTCATAGTATGTAACCTTTGATGTGAAACATATCTGTAAAGTTTCATTTAAATATTCCACATAGTAAAGGAACTACGGGTAAAAAACATTTTTTAATTCAATCAAGGGTGAATAACTCACAAACGGGAAAGGTAAGAGTGACGGTTCTTAGTCACAATATGTTACCTTTGATGTGAAACATATCTGTGAAGTTATATTCAGATATTCCACATAGTAAAGGAACAATAGGTCAAAAACCTTTTTTCAGACCTATCAAGGGTGGATAACTCACAAACTGGGAAGGTCAGAGTGACGGTCCTTAGTCACAATATGTAACCTTTGATGTGCAACATATCTGTGAAGTTTCATTCAGATATCATGAACAGTAAAGGAATAACAGGCCAGAAACCATTTTTCCAATACGAAAAAGGGCAGTAACTCCGTTAAAAATGGACGGATTTTGCCCATTAACAATCCCATACCACTCATCGCCGATAACAATATGTATGCAAAATTTGAAAAAATTCCGTGAATAAATAGTCAAGTTATCGATCGGAAATGGTGAGCACGGACGGACGGACGGACGGACGGACAGACACCGAAGGGTATAACATAATACCTCGCCACACTTTAGTGGCGCGGTATAAAAAAACAAAAAAAAATTCCCTATAAATATCAGCTTAAACACAGATCTGTCAGCATACTGAAGGAGCATTCTGTTCAGGTTTTACCTGAAGATAGTTAAAGAGAGATTCAAATATTCCAATATCTTGGGTAAGTATAGAAACTAGTGTGTTTCCTAATGCTAAGCTTTCAGTACTCCAGAAAATATATCAGTATTTCAGCAATGTACAGTAAAACCAGTCTTAAGCAGTCTTAACCAGTCTTAAGCAGCCTTTTTTTCAGATAGGTAATTGTACCACAATCTAAACCACACTTTTTTACGATGATTCTCAAAGATTTGGTGAAAAGTCATTGAATATTCATATATCTGGGGTCAATTTTGTGAAATAATACTTAGTAATTATGAACCATACCTATACATAGTGAATGGATCCATGTTAGTGGACACATTACAGTTCATGAATACTGTCTATACAGTGCAGTCCCTGGGGTGTGGTTTGATCTGTAATAGTTGACCCATCACAGCTCATGATCAACCAAGCACATGTACACTAATGGATTCTTCCTTCTGGTTTCATATCATTAACTTGAGATAGTCTATTGTACATATTTAGGGGTGTCAGGTTGTCATTAAAAATGTATTATTTTGTCTGAAGATCTTTTTTTATCTTGACAAACAGTGTAGACCCAGATGAAATGTAGCATTATGCAGCATTTCATCTGGGTGTTTATTGTTTATAAAAGTATCCATTTAGGGGTTTCCCATACACAAAGGATTAATGTTTATATTGTGTGAATTGATCCATGTTAGTTAAAGACTTCTGCCTATACCAATCGTAAATTGATCCATGTAAGTTAAAGACTTTTGCCTATACCAATCGTAAATTGATCCTTGTAAGTTAAAGACTATTGCCTATACCAATCGTAAATTGATCCTTGTAAGTTAAAGACTTCCGCGCATACCATGTAAACTGATCCGTGTTAGTTGACCATCATCACAGTTCTAGATTGATGCCTATACAGGATATATGATGTTAACATTTTTGAAAATACAATTAAGTACTTACTACTACAAGTACGATGATACGAGAGGCCACACTCCCGGCATATAAGCTGCTCTTGCCTCTTCCGAACAACCTCCCCACAACTGCCGCAGTCGATGAACCTTCTGAAAACACAAAATAAGAACATAAGTTACCAGGCCCCCAGATAAGAGTGCTTAACTGAAAATTATTTTTCTTATTTCTCAACCAAAACATGTGTTGTGGGTACTCAAAAGAACCGTCTCGATGAGATGGTTCTTTTGAGCACCCAAAACACATGTTTAAACTGATTGATAAGAAAATAATAACAATTTTATGTATTTATTTTTGGCTTAACTGGCCCTATGAGTTACATTGAAAAACAATAACATAAATATAACTAATTAATTATTGATAAAAAAAATAGGTACACTAATATATACTTAAACGCAAAAGTTTCGCAACCGTTTAATATCTATATTTTCTTCAGTATGGTCCATGTTAGAATATTCATATAATCATATTTTATGCTCCTGCACAATGTGGAATGATTTACCATTATTCGGTTTTGATCATACTCTTCATTCTGACGTTATAATTACGTCAGTGTTTTTCAACAATTTACGTCTAGCATAAAGATTATTATCTCGATTTGAAAACAAATGGTGCGATGTGATAGCCAGATGTCGTATCTGACGAAAAACATTTTAAGGTTTAACAAATAACGTTTATCAACGCTCAAAGTCGCAGCGTTTCTTTGTTAACGTCAACCAATTTATCAAAATTGTTCATTTTATTCCGTTATGTCACGCGATACTTCTGTCTTCTATGCAATGTGTTAAAGCCTTTCAATTGTGACTTTAAAAACTCTATTATTGATATTCAGTTGTGCTTAAACGGCCAATTACGTCAAATATTGAAGGCTTTACGTTGACGTAATGAACATTACCAAATGCATAAAATAACCTGCTTTGATTTGTCTGCCCTTCTGCTTTTGAAAACAGATAAAGGTTAAACACCTTTTCCGAATAAAATGTAAGGTGGTGTAACACTGTGACTTGATAAAATGTAAGGTATTGTAACTCTGTGACTTTTCAAATTTGGGTTGCCTTACATTTCTTGTTGAAGATCCGCAACCGTAAGTCTCACTGGTCTGATTTTCATGTTGTTTGGACGGCAAATCATTGGACTTGTTAATCACAATTTCATGGATTAAAATATTTGGCTCAAAAAGAAGGAAATAGCATTTTAGTAATAGTTGCAAAACTTTTGCGTTTAAGTATATAAGCAAATAGTGTCAGACCTTTTTGCCATCTAGTAGCTAATTAATTGCTATTATTGCCAAATAAACTATCATGGTCACATTTTCATCAGCAGCCCAGCTGTTCATAGTATTGGCTATTTAAAGGAATACTGGTAGGCAACCCCCTATCCACCCCCCCCCCCCCCCCATATAGGAGCAATTGTACACACTCTGTAAAAATAAGTTGATGACTAAATTTTCGAATTAAATCAATCAGTTGAACCAGGCCAGGACTTTAGTTAAGAGTGCGTAACGGAAATTTAATTTTCTTATTTCTCTACCAAAACATATGCTGTGGGTACTCAAAAGAACCGTCTCAATGAGACGGGTCTTTTGAGCACCCAAAACATATGTTAAAATTGATGGGTAAGAAACATGTACAATTTTACGCTGAAAAATTGTTTTTATCTAAACCTGTGACCAGGTGGACTTCAACTGATGATAAAATTGCCTGCCATACCAAATGTCCATATATTTTCTTTGGTATTTGAAAATTAACGCCTCTAAATGGAAGATGATGTTTGTTAAAATATTCGGACACAGATCCCAGGGGGCGGGGGTTTCTCAATTTAACTTTATATGTAGGCTTGGACCCAGCATCTGTTTACCCCAAAAATCAGCCATATTTAAATTTTAGCGATCCCAAAAAATATTCCCATTCTGTTGGTTTTTACTCAGCAAATAGTGAAGTTCCTCATGAGAGGTCACATTCTGTACTGCCACCTCATCTGGGTTTACACTTTTAAACTGTTGCATGCTGGGATCTTTTCTTGTGACCGATGAGTCTGACATGTGGTTTCCAACAATGTGGCATTCTTACAAGTGAAGACTCCGACGAGACTGTGCAGCCTCATTTTAAGCTTAGAAACTCCAAATGATGTTCGGTCAGTAGCTTAAGACTTATTGAATACTGTAAACCAACAAACTTTCGCGGTTACTATATTTCGCGGTTTTCTTAACTTGGAAATATTCGCGGCTACAAACTTTCGCCCCTTCGTATCCGTCGCGAAATCCGCGAAAACTTAGTCGCTCTGGCAAGAATTTAATCTACTGGCCTCTGGTAATATCTAGCTAATCTTTCTCGTGTAGACGATTTTCTTAAAATGGTGTGTGAACAATCTGTTGAACAGTTGTCACGTTAATGTATAATCATATCCATCGAAGCAAAAACGTGCATTGTATGTACGGGTATTCATAAGTAAACCAAAAGTTGGTATAGTAGTGCAAAATGTCGATACGTAAATTTTTTACTCCGGAAAAATCTAAAACATCTGTTGAAAGATCATCTGATCCTTTGGAAACTTTATTGCCGTCGTGTCCGAAGGTCCTTTTTCGCACAACGCAGCTCAAATATAAATAAATATTTTAAAGAAGCCATCAATCACAAATTGTCTCCTATACATTGTTTAGCATTGTTGACCATTTAATTATGTCTCCGAAATACATGATTTGTTATGGACACCCATTGTCAATAAATCACAGTTAGATAAGCCGTCATATTTCTTAAACAATAATCCTTTGTGAGGGATTTACATGTATGCATGCAACAATTAGTTCAGCACTTTGACAATATCACTGTGACGTCACACGAAAAATCACCTGTCAATCAAATCTGCAAGCCGATTTATTCAATACATTTAACCTGTGTTCAAAACATACCAATTTGAAGGTATTATTGTCCGATTTTATTAACCTGACACAGGTGCATAATTTCACGGTTAGTGCACAAGATATTTTTACCTTCCGTCGACTTTCGGTATTTACCGTAAGTTTGTTTGATTTGATTCTTTACGTCCACTCAACAATCTTTCAGTTATGCGGGACGGCTCTTCCTGGGTTGAACCAGTACTAAGCTAGGATAAATGTGTCTTGGTATTTACCGTAAGTTTTACAGGAATTTTGCAAGAACTTATGCAGAAAATGAAACGTTTTGTACCGTCCTACTGACTAGTCAAGTGGTTATGATACAGAGTTTACAACCAAAAGGTCGTGAGTTCGAGTCCACGTGTGTGCGTGTTTTTTTTTGTTTTTTTTTTATCTTTATTCGATTGGTTTAATTTCATTTATTAAAGATGTCCACTACCTCTGAGGAATGAATTTTAGGATCATTCTATTTCAAAAGGTTGATGCACAACGCGTAAAATGAGCCAGTCTGTCCGAAACATCTTCAGGAAAATATTGTTCCATATTATAGCCAAAACATATGGTTAAAATGTATTCTCTATACAAGTTGTTTGAACTTAGTTCAGTGGGAAAACGGCTGAAGAAAAATATGCAGCAAGTCTTGGCACTAAGGCAAAACAGATTTTTTTTAATATCTGCGATTACTTTAAAAAATATGTCAAAAGCACAGGGATTCAACTTCACATATCGAGCGCACGATAAACGTTCTCGGTGAGGGTCCTACAAAAATAACAATAACAAATGCAAGTATAGATAAACAAATAACTATGAGGCGTGACTTTATTTACAAATTGAAATTACGGATCTAGAAATAGGGGTTTCGGGCGTTTTATTACGTAAACTATTTTATTTTGAAGCACGCAGATGTTCCAGACAGACTGGCTCAGTGTATGCGTTACGCATCAACCTTTGAATATAATGATCCAAAAGACATTACTCAGAGGTCGTGGTACATCTATAATAATGAAGTTAAAAGAATCAAATAAAGAGGTAAAAATACAAAAAAAAGAATTTACGTGGACTCGAACTCACGACCTTTTGGTTGTAAACTCTGTACCAAAACCACTTGACTAGTCAGTAGTACAGTACAAAACGTTTCATTTTCTGCATAAGTACTAGCAAAATTCTCGTAAAACTTACGGTAAATACCGAAAGTCGACGGAAGTTAAAAATATCTTGTGCACTAACCGTGAAATTATGCACCTGTGTCAGGTTAATAAAATCGGACAATAAATTTGACGTTATACAAACAAATACCACGGATGTTGGCACCCGCACGGCGCACATGTAAGTAATCTTTCTTTCATCGCTGCTTATTCAGGAGCGAGAAACTTTCGCGTTTTCATTACATCAGACATTTTCGCGGCTATAAACTTCCGCGGATGCACACTGACCGCAAAACCTGCTAACTTTAATCGCGCGAAATAATTTGTTGGTTTACAGTAGTCAAGTGACTAGCAAAGGCTCTGATCAGATTGCGTGTATGCGCAGGCCGATCTTAGGCTTTGCTGGTCGCACATACCAGATTCTTGGAAATCCCATGTTGCTGCTCAAATTATCTTAATTCTAATTTCTTTTAGGAGTACCATAATAGTGTAAAATAGCTTGGATCCAGGTCAGGCCAAACTGAACGTCCCACCTGAACTGGCTCTAAAAGAATAGAAGACAAGCAGGCAATGAGTTAATAGACTGATTAACAGATTAGGAGAATTACAGCTAGCTGAATACATATATTTGTAATGATTTAATTTCTACATACCTGGCGACTGAGACCGGTTTGCATGCTCTATGAATGGATGAACGTAGCGCCATTATCTGAAATACACAAACAATGGGCATGTATATGAAAAAATACACAAACAATGGGCATGTATATGAAAAAATACACAAACAATGGGCATGTACATGATAAAATGACTGGTATGTACTGTCCTGCCAGCCAAGAGTGACAGTGATGTCACGTTTTGTTTACAAAGTTATCAGGAACTTATAACCGAAAGATCACTTGTGTATTAATCCTATCCTCAGGATAGGGTTAATACATGAAAGTGCTGCAGGCATGCAACATACCCCGTCATGGGGCACTACTCTTCAATATTAACTCTTATATCCAGTTTGAAGAAAATCGGTAAAAAAATCCCAAAGATAGAAAGTGAAAACAATTTCTAACGTCAATCAAGGGCTATAACTCTGTACTTATTTGTCAAAATTTACCCATCTGCAATCCAAGAACACTCCTTCACAATATCAACTCTCATACAAGTTTGAAGAAAATCGCTAAAGGAATGCCAAAGATAGAGAGCAAAACCAATTTCTAACGTCAATCAAGGGCTGTAACTCTGTACTTATTTGCCAAAACTTACCCATCTGCAATCCCAGGACACTCCTTCCCAATATCAACCTTCATAGCAAGTTTGGTTAAAAAATGCTCCCAGCAGAGAGTGAAAATAATGCCCTGACGGACGGACAGATGGACACTTGAACGCAATTTTTTGAATGGAGGGTATAACATAATACCCTGCCCTTTTTAAAGTGGCAGGGTATAAACATAATACCCAACACTTTTTAAAGTGGCAGGGTATAACAAGTGATCTATTGATTCGCATTAGCTCAAGTGGTGTGTACAAGTTAGTCTTTTTTTACTTAGCAGTTGTAAACAAAATATTTCTTCACTGTTACTTTTGGTTGGCACGACAGTACCTCTCTTAGCTAGCATAAGTATCATCTAAGGTTATAGATTGGATCCTGATCAGGACCGGCGTCCTGATCTTTGCCGAAACTGTTTGTAAAGATTTAATATTTAAGATTTAATTTTGATGGCAACAAAAGTCGCCACAAGCAGTCTGAGTTTATTTAACATTATATAAGTCACTTACTTTATGTCACATTATGTGTACCATTCCTGAATTTCAGCAGACCCATAGGGCCAGTTAATCAAATTATCAAAATTTGAGCATAAAATTGGATTATTTTCTAATCCATCTGTTTAAACATGTGTTTTGGGTGCTCAAAAAATGTCTCCTGAAGACGGTGTTTTTGAGTACACACAACATATATGTTTTGGTAGAAAAATACGCAAAATAATTTTCAGTTGTGCACTCTTATCTGGGGCCCTGTAGACCATTTGCATTTTGGTTTCAAATTTAAACCTTGTGCTGCAGTACACAGCTTTTCTTGGTAGCTGCCGGACTTGTCTGCTGATAACCATTGCAAAGACAGGCCTTTAGTTAAGATTGTGTACCAAAAAATTAATTTTCTTATTTCTCAACAATTTTACACTCAAAAATTTTGTTTATCTAAACTTATGAAAGAGCTTTGGCGGCCCTTAAAACATTTTGTTTACTAGCATCCACCCCCAGGCTGTCACCCTACTCATAATTTTACAGAGGGGTAGGTATAGGCAGGCAAATAATTGTGTTTCACTGATTAGTTAACAAGATATTAAAATAAAGAAAGCAAGTCTAAAATAAGATTAATTATCCCCACATTTTTTTTTAAAAAGCGAAGGGCATATCGTAATCGCCTCCGTCCGTCTGTCCGTTATGCTATCTCCTCCTAAACCGTTGGACGAAATTCAACCCAATTTGGTGTGTGAGTTACTCACATAAATGGGGCGTGCAACGGCAAACTTTTTTCCCCGCCCCCTGGGGCCCTTGGGATGGGTCAAATAGGTCAAATATCATTTAATTTCAATTACAAAGTCAATTTCAGAGATTTTTATACCAAACATTGTATGTGTTCTCACAAATGAAAGATACAAAACATATCAGACGGGATTTTTATTCTGTTGCCTGGGTCATGCCCCAGGGGTGGGTCTTTGGGGCACCCAGGGGTAAAAAAGAAAATTTCAAACATGGTCATGTGGCCTATCAAATCGATGGGGATGACGAGCAGAACATAATACAAGTAAAGTTTTCATCCTATGATCAAACTGGTGACCTTGGAGTGAGGTAAGAAGGCCAAATATTAAATTTCGACTACCAAGTCAAATTCTAAAATTTTTATACCAAACTTTGTGTGCGTTCTTACAAATAAAAGATAGAAAACATATTGAACAGATTTTTCATTCTGTTGCTGGGGTCATGACCCATGGGTGGGACTTGGGGTGCTGGGTGGGTCAAACACTGTAGGGATTTGTGATGGCGCCCAATCGACTGCGCATTCGAGTTTATACTTGTATCTGTCTCTAGGTCACTCATGACCTACACTTATCAGAGTTGGGGTAATTAAAATTGTAATTGCTATTAATTGCAATTTAATTACATTTTCTAGAGTAATTGCATGTAATTGTAATTAAGACATTTCTTTAATTACTGTAATTGAATGTAATTAATTACATTGCCAAAATGGGAGTAATTAACAATTACTTTCAATTACTTTTTAATTACATGTAGTTTTCAGATCAGTTATGACCTTCAGTTACTAAAGGTTATCATAGTTACTTAAAATATTGCTAAATGAATTGTTCTTAGCCTTTGTAAATGCATGTATCATTTGTTGTACTAGTCGAATGCAACATGAAACAAAAGAGAATTGGGACTAGTCATGCTAGTATCTATAGACATAAAAATAGAATATAGCAATTTTACAGCAGACACAGACTGTATGTTACTTCTACTATTCCTTTTTTTAAGCAACTTATTTATTTTTTGTTTATAAAGATATGGACCTTTAATAGTTAAGTTACCAAAACAATACAAAAACAAAGAAGGTGTGAAAATTTCAACAATAGTATTTATTCAGACAATAATGTAGGTTAGTGAATTGACTCCTTGATGGCATTTGTTAAATTTTCACATCTAGGTTCAACACACTCATATGCTAAGGTGCATGACCCAATATATCCACTACACTATTTAAAGCCCTTAAACTGCTCATTTGCCATTTTCAATAGTTATCATAATAATAATAAATAAAAATAAAAAAAATAATAATATTCATGAAATTAATAATCATAAAATGTGATTCAGAAAATTAAATTGAAATTTACTCATTCAGTGAACCTGGGGCCCATCATTGTTAATAAAAAACAAAAATAAAATAGATGTTCCAGTGGTGACTGAACTAGCGACCTCTAGCTTGTCAAGCCAGCATTTTATCAGGCTAGTAATATTTTAGTTTGTCACTATCTGATATTCCTTTTGTACTTTTTTGCCAACTTCCAGAACTCATAGGGCCACACAGATTTTTTTTATCAACACTTTTTGAAAACGGTTAATCTCTGGCATTTAAGCTAGTTTAATGAAATAATGTTCATGGTTTATTGTCCACAGTTGTAAGACTTTTCTCAAGCCAATGTGTATTCCTGACCTTGATTCTGTGGTTAACAGCTTGTTTGAGAACTTTGGTAATTTATCCCCCTCCCCCCTCCACCCCAAACAAAAAATAATAATAGTTTCTGTATTTTCTCTTGTGTGATCATGTCATCAATCACAAAATACAACAACTGATTTTGTACATTTCATTTCGTTTAAGTTGCATCACTTGACAATAACTTGATACAAGAGAAAAAAATAAGATCAACCTAATAGACATATACTGAATTTAGAATATCAAGGTTACTTATACTTTTAGGAGATTTTGACTCATTTCAAATATCTCTGAAATTAAAATCTGATGAAGCTCTCTTAGTGGCAGTGAAATGTAATTGTAATGTAATTAATTACATTTGGCAAAGTAATTGTATGTAATTAATTACTTTGCTCAAAAGCCATGTAATTGTAATTGTAATTTAATTGCACAATTTCCAATGTAATTGTATGTAATTAATTACTTTCTCAAAGTAATTGACCCCAAGTCTGACACTTATATAATATAATTTTTTATATACTGAAGGACTTTAAAAACGCACCACCTGCTTAAATGCTAATTAATGTCGAAAATTGGATATTTTCATTATGTGAAAAATTAAATTGACGAGTTCCGCCACTTAGCTTGCATTCAACAAGAAAACCGAAACGCTGTGGCTTATGATTGCCGTGGCGTCGCTATAATTCTGAGACATCTCAAATTCATAAAGTCAAAGAGTACCCATACCAATCATAATGAAGGAAAAAAAGTTTTCGAACCGATGTTTGTTCTTGAAAGCAAAAGGAAAGACAAAACCAAATCACGAAGTTTAAGGCCTCTGGCAATGTTCATTACGTCTACATGACGTCATTGATTTTTGACATAATTGGATGTTTATATCCTAGGGATCAGGAATAATCAAAATATTTTGTTGCCAACAGATACTCCTCAATCTGTTGCATAAAAGACAAAAGTTGCGACATGCGAGGACGTCACCCGCCTGTTAATGATGTTTGAAAATTTAAGACTGACGTTAGCAAAGAAACGCTGCGAGTGGGAGTGTAATAAAAACAATTATTTCTGAAAACTTGTGTTTTTCCATTTGTTAAGACAACTGGCTACCACCTAAAAGCGTTTGTTTTCAAATCGAATAAAATTCACATTTGTCAGACGACAATTGTTGAAAAACAATAACGTCAATATAACTTCAGAATGAACAGCATGAGAAAATCAAAATCATGGTATATTTTGCAAGAGGATAAAAAATGATAAAGAAAACATCCTAAAATCATGTGGAAGAGACAGAGAATGTAAAATGGTGCGTTTTTAAAGTCCCTCAGTATAATAATTTTTTTTGTTTGTTTTTACACGCAGGTTCCTGGCTAAGAAACAAAATTCAGGACCCTAAAGTGCAAAAATAAAAAGCCAGGCTCTGGTGCGCAAGGGAAAAAAATCCAGGGCCAAAGTAATTACCCTGCTGTGATGCCGAAATGCATGTCACATATTGAATATTGGAACATTACCCTGCATTTCATTTTTTTCAACCACCCTTCCTCAATGGACTGCTTTGTTTTGAAAACAGTTTGAGGCATATTGTGAAAACTTAAGCAAGTGTCGATGCCTATACTTCTACCACGACCTCTAAGTAACGACCCTCGATTCATTCATTTGCATTTACAGTTAAAGCCAGGAGCACTTAAGTGGAATATTTTGAGCAACAACCTTTGATGAATCTGCTGTAAGAGTAAAGTGGTTCTCTAACGTGTAAATGTGTCCTGAGAAACAATTCAATTATTATGTCCCTGCCATAACAATGGCTGGTGCATTAAGTGTTACCCCTGTCCGTCCGTACGTATGTACTCATGTCTATCCAACGACGTCCACTCTCTAAGTCCAATACTTTTGATTAGAATTTTATGAAACTAGGTCATATTGTTTAGTACCATGATGTCTTTTAGTTCGATAATGGTCCATATCTCACCATGCTTTCAGTAGTTATGGCCCTTTGTTTATGAAAATTCACCGTTTTAAACAATGTCAGCACTCTAAGTCGAATAGTTTTGATCAGAATTGTATGAAACTGTCACATTGTTTAGTACCATGATGTCTTCTTCAAGTTTGATAATGGTCTATGTGGCACCATGCTTTAAAGAGTTATTGCCCTTAGTTTATGAAAAATTGCAGTTTGAAACGACGTCTGCTCTCTAAGATGAATTGTTTTGATTATAATTCTATGAAACTTGGTCACATTATTAAGTACCATGTCTTCAACTTTCAGAATGGCCCGTATCACATCATGCCTTCAGGAGTTATTGCCCTTTGTTAATGACAATTCCCTATCTATAATAATGATGAAAAACTGGTATTGTATGATTTGATTCTTTATGTCCCATCAACAATCTTTCAGTTATAAAGGGACGGGTCTTCCTGGGTTGAACCAGTACTAAGCTAGGATTAATGTTCTTGCTCAAGGACACAACACAGTGACGCCGGTGAGGCTCGAACCCGCGGCCCTTCGGTCTCGAGTCAAGCATTCTACCACTGAGCCACTGCGCTCCCATATGAAAAACTGGGTTAGTCATATATTTTTTTCTTAGAAAAAGGGGGCTTATTGTATTATTCTCGGGACCGCACTTCCGGTTAGCAACAGTCGTAAAGGGCCGCCGAATGTGAAAACCAATTCTATCGATATAAATATTTTGTGCGTTTCCCTCTAGATAACCTTCAAGAATGGCAAAATCGTACTTTGTAGTAGGTTGCAACAATCATAACACGATGAAAGACAAGAAAATACAGGGTTTTAGCTTCCCAAATAATAATGACAAGCACTCTGCAGTCACGGCAGGCACTTTATGCCAACAGTTAAGCAACAAGACAACAAAAGACCATTTCAGTACTGATATGTATCACGCATAGAAAAAAAAGCATACACGATTTATCTGAATAATAATAATAATAATAACTCAAAACATTCTGTCAAATGAGGATAGACAGACAGACAGACAGACAGACAGACAGACAGACAGACAGACAGACAGATAGACATCATGTCCCATCTCAGCTGCTGATATGACTGCTACATCTCAACAGAATGTCGGGCCTGATCTGGGTCCAAATTGTTTGTAAGGATTATCAGCAGATGACAATGTCATGTCATACACAGATCTAGAAAGTTTTGTCAGAGGGGGTCCAAATTTGATAAAGGTTGCTTTTTTTAGTTGATGAGGGGATATAGGATCCGAATACCTATTTACATGGGCAATTATCTGCCCGCCAGCGAAACGCCATTTAAATGGTGTTTCGCTGGTGGGCCGATGATGGCCTATATTAAATGCTGACTTGGTAGCTTTGTAATTTTTTTGGGGATCCCCACCAGTATTGAAAGGAAACTCTATATTTTTGTGATTTTTCAGGGTGGGGGTCCGGACCTCCTGTCCCCCCTCTGGATCTGTACATACATGTAAAGGTTTAACTCAAAAATGAAATACATCGGTTCAACTTGTCATAACCTATGAAGTGTCAAACAGTTTGGACCCCGATTGGGCCTGAACAGAATGTTGGGCCTGATCTTGGTCCAAACTGTTTGCAAAGGTTATCAGCAGATGACATGTCAGGTAAAGTTTTAATGCAAAAGGTAAAATACTATGGATTTGACCCAAAGTTAGGAGGACCTGGAAAAACAATTTGGATCCTGGTCAGGCCACTATGGTTGTTTTTCCAGACACCATGTATACATTTAGGGAATAAGCAACTGGATCCCCCTAGAAAAAGTTGGATCCCCCAACCATGGAAAAAATGTTGGAGCCCCTCTGGAACCTCGGAAAATTATGACTTTCTTTGAAATAAACCATTGGCATCCTGTAAAATAAGTGGACGACTACTAAAAAGAACTAAACAAACGTTGTCAGAGTTTTTTTATGATAGATGGACCTGGACCCCCCCCCCCTGACGAAAATTCCTGGGTCCGCGCATGCCTTGATACAAATCTTGAGCTATAGTTGCTTCATCTATGCTGGAATGCCATATAATAATCGAGTGTAGGACAAAAGCCCACTAGGACAAAAGCCCACTAGGACAAAAGCCCACTGGACAAAAGCCCACTGGGACAAAGCCCACTGGGACAAAGCCCACTAGGACAAAAGCCCACTTATATGCATTTTACAGGGATATGTTTGAACTGAGGGGGGTGGGGTACTCTCATTTTTTCTTCATACATAGGCTTGGGCCCAGCATCTACCGTTCACCCCAAAAAAATATCAAGAATTTCAAGCACCCAAAATAAATATTTGAAATTTTAGCAACCCAAAAACTATCCTCCATTTTGTACCTTGACCTTCAGAAAAGACCCTAAAATGCATCATATAGTCCCATCGTGTGATGACCCAAAAAATATCCACAAAATCTTCATACCCCCAAAAATATTCAGTTTTCTGAAAACCCCCAAAAATATTGAAATTCAAAATTTTGAACCCCCACAAATAGCCCGAGCCTATGTATGTATGAAAATATAAGAGTACTCCCAAAGGGGGGAACAGACAGACGGACCTAAGATGAAGAATCTCCCTTCTCAAATCTGAAATTTCAAACATCTCTTTGTTTGGCACCTCTCATAAAAGTACATGCTTATTGTTACTGACAGATCAAAGGGCATTTGGATTAATTAGACATATGTTTCCCAATTATAAAAGATTGTTTGACCCAAACTGTAAATTGATTTTCTTCAAACAACCTAAATTAATTTGTCGCAATATACAGGAGAAATGATAATGTCAGTGAAAACACACTGCAGGTGTGACTTACCCTGAATGGAGCAGTCTGATCAGGGTTAACAGTTTTATAGAAGACTTACAGGTAAACCTATTTTTTTCCAAAGAAGTAGGCTTTTGTCCAACCTGCCAAATTAAGCAGTGGGCTTTTGTCCAGTGGGATATTGTCCAGTGGGTTTTTGTCCTAGTGGGTTTTTGTCCCAGTGGGCTTTTGTCCGCGGTGTACGACAAAACATAGAAAGACAAAAGAGAGAAGCGACAATTAATAGATGAGACAAAACATAGACGCGACATTAAATAGATCGACGAATAATAGAACGACAAATAATAGAACAATAGGTGAAAATGAGAAAATGATAATTATTCGACCGCTCAGCGATTGCTATTCGCTCACCCAATTAAGCTAAATCCATAGCATTTGTCATGCTCAAAGACATGGTACGTTGACGGGACTTTCTCTGTACCCCCCCCCCCTCCCCGTTTGACAAAATGAAATCTCTGGGCATGAGTATTGAGATACAAACATTTAGGTCTGACTTCGAAACGGTGGCATATAGTTCCATGAGGTCCTTGTTTCTACTAATTTAAAAGCAGTTAACCGCGAGAAAAGACTGTAAGGAAGTTGTATCCGAGTTTGAATTAAGAACCAATAACTCTGTCACAAAATGAAACTATCAGTGATATTGTACTTCATTCTTTATTGGTCGCAAAGCAATGTTCGCTATCTAAAATATAAAAAAAATGAATTATTGTCGTAAAATTGATGGAAATAAAATTTCGAAATTTCTGAACTTTTTCGATGTTATTTCGAAGTTTTTTCGATCTTTTTTCGATGTTATTTTTCTATGTTTTGTCTTTCTATATTTTGCTTTTTCTATATTTTTGCTTTTCTATGTTTTGTCGTTCTATATTTTGTCATAGACCCTTTGTCCGTTCCCCAATTGCTGGGGACTTTTCTTGAAAAGGATAGCGATTATGACAGGCTGCATATTGTACCAATTAAAGGTGTTGAGTGTCAAACTTGGAGGTGTGATGGATGTGTCAGAATTCAGATTCAAAATAGTCATTTATCTATCTGGAATTTGATAATATCTCAAAGTATATAGAATTTAAAGACTGTTTTAATGTGTTAAAGCTCCTAAGATATTAGAGACACTCATTTCTTTCATGTCTAAATGATCGCAAACCGATGGCCGTTCACCCCACCCACACCCGAGTTTTTTCAATAATTTGTGAAAAATCGGCAGTATTATAATCAAAATAATCATGGTGGGACAAAACACAATGTTTTTCCTTCGAAATAAGCGCAGACTGGTGAAAAAATCAGAGATTTGAATAAATATGGCCCATTTTTCATCATTTTCCCGTTACCCGTAATGTTAAAATTCACCGTTCACATCACCGCGGTACATTTGTTTACCTGTGTCGCTAAGGCTGTGACGTCATGGCGTTCCCGAGAATACCTGGCAACGCTGAAAAAGGGGGCTATTCGCGGCCACACATCCGTACTATGTCATATATAGGTGGTTACCCCCTCTCCCCTAGGGGGGAGTGTGGGTCCAGACCCCCCCCCCCTGGAAAATCACAAATTGCTAAAGGGTTTAAAGAGTATAAAAGGGTTTTTATAAGAACAGGGTATTTCTAAACAAATTTGTATAAAGTCCCTGATATGAATAAACATAATTAGGAACCCCACCCAGGCACCTCAGGTCCTGGTACCCCCCCCCCCCCCCCCCCCCCCCACCCCCTGAAAAAATAGTGCTGGGTTCGCACTTGGGCTATGCATTCACGGTCAGTTTAAAACAATCGAGCAAAATGCAAGGCGCCACTATCACTATTAATCAATAAATCAATCGCATTGTAAGCTTCGTAAGAAGAGATGCAGTTTTATGAAGGACAACTCTTCCGTAAGCTGCGTAATTATATCTGCAACGACGTCAATGGGCTTCCATCTAGAGCCATGCCCGTTGCTAGTTTTGTCGTGAAACGCCTAAAACGTCATGGCAAAAATCTCGGACCCATTTTGGGTCTGAGCAAAAATATGTAATAGTTATACCATGGGTTGTCCGCCTGTACGTACAGGTGGACAAACATGGTACAACTATTTTATACCACCAACATCAGTGTAGATCTTGCACATCACGAGATATTTCAGGTTAAAGATGGTAAAGTCGGCATAAACTGGGATAATCAGTTTTCGCCAACGTAAGCAGATATGGCTCTGGGATAGCGAGACAAAATACAACCTGACCAGAAAATGATTTTATAAAATTTCATCCTTTTGTACTCGGGCCCTAATGTGTGATACCTAAGACCATCAAAATATGTTATTTAATTTTCAAAAACTTTGATTTGTTTGTGCCCCCGTTTCTCAGCCATCTTGTCGATCCTGATCTGGGGCCAAACTCTAGATCTTTGTAAATAAACTTGATAAAATCAGCAGATGACACTAGAGGGAAGTTACTATTTGCTCGGACCCAGCACACATACGTTGTCGAGGCCGCGCTTTCAAAATGACTTATGTTGGAGATTAAATTATAATATCCTTATAATTTCTCCTCATATCTCTGATTTTTCTTCAAAAAGCAATAGTTCAGCATAATACCTTAAAGACTGTATTGTTATATTTATTGAAAGTGTATCCGTCTTTACGAACATCAGCAAGAAACCAAGGTACCATTTTTAGCTATTTTCGGCACTGAAATCGACCCAACAAGATGATAAAACTTCATGTTTATTTCCTGTAACTTGTAATATTTCAACTGTGCATACTGGGAATAACTTTTTATAGTCTTGGGTATGTTTAGAATCAATTTTGCAGGCTGTAGTTCTTTGAAATAGCGCTAAAACAGAGCCTCGACAACATAACTTTATATTTCTGTCAGTGACCAGTCCGTATACTGGGTCCGAGCTATTTGTAGCCCGGTCTTTGTAGAGTTTTAGGAGGGGAAGCCACCACCATCACTAGCAGTTGGACTTCAGCTCGCTTCGTTTGTCGATCCTGATCTGGGCAGGATAATTTATAAAATCAGCAGATGACACTAGAAGATAGTTTCTGTATTTGTAGCCCGGTCTTTGTAGAGTTTTAGGAGGGGAAGCCACCACCATCATTGGCAGTTGGACTTCAGCTCGCTTCGTTTGTCGATCCTGATCTGGGCAGGATAATTTATAAAATCAGCAGATGACCTTAGAAGATAGATATTGTATTTGTAGCCCGGACTTTGTAGAGTTTTAGGAGGGGAAGCCACCACCATCACTGGCAGTTGGACTTCAGCTCGCTTCGTTTGTCGATCCTGATCTGGGCAGGATAATTTATATAATCAGCAGATGACTCTAGAAGATAGTTATTGTATTTGTAGCCCGGTCTTTGTAGAGTTTTAGGAGGGGAAGCCACCACCATCACTGGCAGTTGGACTTCAGCTCGCTTCGTTTGTCGATCCTGATCTGGGCAGGATAATTTATAAAATCAGCAGATGACACTAGAAGATAGTTACTGTATTTGTAGCCCGGTCTTTGTAGAGTTTTAGGAGGGGAAGCCACCACCATCACTGGCAGTTGGACTTCAGCTCGCTTCGTTTGTCGATCCTGATCTGGGCAGGATAATTTATAAAATCAGCAGATGACTCTAGAAGATAGTTATTGTATTTGTAGCCCGGACTTTGTAGAGTTTTAGGAGGGGAAGCCACCACCATCACTGGCAGTTTGACTTCAGCTCGCTTAGTAACTCTGAAAGTTGACAAGCTGCAATTTGGGAAAAACTGTAGAACATATTTTATGTTTCTATTTTGAAGCCAATTTTGGCAACCATTAACTACTATAAACAGTGCTGATTCTAATCAGTATGCTCCTTCAGAAGTCTACTGATCTAGGATCTACATTGTTATCTGAAAGAGAATATACCCAGGTTCAGCAGAACAAGGAATGAAGAGAGAAAAATATACGTCTACTCACTTGAATTTCGAATCGAGAATTCAGGTAGACAATAGAGAAAAATACCTGTTATACCGAACACTGAGCTACAGTACACGGGAAAACGGAACTGACCTCAAATTCATTGAAAATGTACTCTAACAGTTTACTGTAGGTAGGGTCTCAAAATTTTAGCCTGCACAGGCTTGTTGAATCAGTATCATGCCTGATCCAGAGAGGGGGCAGATGGTCCGAGCAAGACATTTTATCCGCAGCCTAGTACTGGTTCATCCCAGGAACACTCGTCCTGACGTGACGGAAATTTCTTTAACTGGACGTGAAGAATCAACGCAAATAAACAAATAGGGTATCCGGACCCCCTCCCCACCCCCGCTGTTTAGGTTTCCCTAGAACTTGAATAAGCAATTGGACCCCGTCCCTGGAAAACCCCTGAATTTCATACATTTAAATTTACGACCTGACCAGACTGGATGCACATGATACTAGTACAGTGGCCTGCACATTATAACGCATATAATTTGTGTGTGAGTACAATATTACTGCTTGCATGCTGCCCTTTACTTTGATAATTTATTATGCATCATGGCAATTTTCAGAAAAAAAACCTCTTTGACGTTTTGATCCCACTCAGGGGTCACATGATGCGTGTCAGGACAAAATTTCTGCTAGTATACTGTCGTGTATTTCATTCCCTTAAATTTGATATGGAACATGACCATATTCTGAAAAAGGATTTTAACTGAGTCAGAGGTGAAGTCTGAGATCTTAGTGACCCAAAATAGGATGCGACACTCTGATATCTCCAAATGCACCCACAAACCAAATTTGGGAATTCCTACCTCAAATAATATAGGAGATATGCTCCAGACAGGATTATTCTAGAAACGAGGTCAGAGGCCAAAGTCTGAGTGGCAAAAAGGTACTTGACACTTGGCACCTCAAGATAAATCTACAGTCAAAATTTGTGATTCCTACTTCAAATAATATTGGAGATATGCTCGAGACATGAGTAGGCCTATTCTAGAAACGAGGCCAGAGGTCAAGGTCTAAGTGACAAAAACATGGTACCCGACACTCTGCCACTACCAACATGGGATTCCTACCTCAAATAATGTAGGAGATATACTCCAGACACGTTTATTATAGAACAAGAGGTCAGAGATCAAGGTCAACAAGCTCACAGTGACCCAAAAATGATGCGCGACACTCCGCTATCTCAAGATGCATGCACCAACTAATCTTTGGATCATATCTCATTTAATGTAGGAGATATGCTCGGACAAGATTATAATATAAATGAGGTCAGAGGTCAAGGTCAAAGTTACTCCAAAATTGTACACCTTATCATCTCAAGATGCATCCACACACCATATTTGGGATTCCCCTTCAAATAATGTAGGAGATATGGCTCGGAAACCAAGCGTAACTGACTGACGGACGGACGGACATACGGACGGCAAGAATAGAGCAAATCTATAGTTCCCTAAACTGGTCTTTGACCGGTAGGGGATTAATTAGCATCAACGTCAACTATGGAATAAGGGCTACTTTCCCGGGATGAACGAAACTTTCAAAATACTGATGCATGAGTCTCGCTCACACATAAACACGAAATATCACATTTGTGAATACCCATGCACTCTTGCGTCAAAAAGAGCCCTTATAGCAACACGTGCATTGACAGTGAGATTTAACATATTGCATCAACGAGCGGGGTGGGGGTGGAGTGGGGGCTTGGACGAGCCTCGGGACGAGCCTGCAAATACACACAGAGAATCGCTAGAGCATTCGCTGCTCGCATGCTCGAAGTATAGATGCAGGTAGACTCAGACGAAAACATAGGCATCAAGGGCCCCCACTGGATACATCAGTATGGGTGTTAAATGGGGATTTTGCAAACACAGACATGTGCGGATCGAGAGGGGGGGCAAGGGGTCCAGACCCTCCCCCCTGGAAAATTACAAAACATATAGGGTTCCTTAGCAATACTGGTCGAGGTTCCCTGAAAAATCACAGAGCTACCAAGCCAGAATTCCATGTTGGGCTATCATCGGGCCGCCAGCGAAACGCCGTTTAAATGGCGTGTCGCAGGCGGGCCGTTGATGACCCGCTAATAGTGGTATTTGGACACCACCCCCCCTCATAAAACTAAAAATAAACTTTGTCATAGTTGGACCCCCTCTGACAAAATTTTCTGGATCCGCGCATGACATACATGTATGCGATTAGAATACTCGTATATATACAACCCATGTACTGGCCCATATAAGAACATTGCCTAGCCTTGACAATTAGTCGTCCAATACATGCACGGATCCAGAAAGTTTTGTCGGAGGGGGTCCTAATCCAAATACCGCTTTAATTGGGCCATCATCGGCACGCCAGCGAAACGACTCCGACAACGTTTTTTAATTTATTTTTTTAATTTAATTTTGAATACTTGATGTGGGGATAGAGGATTAAAAAATACATGTAACACTAAAAAGTGGGCCATCATCGTATAAATGGCGTTTCGCTGGTGTGCAGATGATGGCCAACATTGAATGCTGGCTTAGTAGCTTTGTGTTTTTTCAGGGGATCTGGACCAGTATTGCAAAGAAACCCTATATTTTTGTGAGTTTTCAGGGGGGTGGGGTTGGGACTCCCTGTCCCCCCTCTGGATCCGCCCATGCAATAAAACTCAGAATAGTTGCTTTAAAGTTTTGAGTCATCTTAAGAGATTTGGGTACTTTTCACACTGACGACCATAGAGCCTTCGATTGTACGCAGTCTAACCAGAGCTTCGCTGCTCGAATCTGAGCCAAAAAGGATATTGGGTTCGTCGCAAGAATTCCTGATTTTTCGGCATGTGAACAACAGTGGCGCTTGACCAGCCGGCGCAACCACGAAAACTGATCAACGACTCTTCAAATTAATACCAGTAAACACTTAAAATAGGGCCACTATCGGCCCGCTAGCGAAACGCCATCCGGATGGCGTTTCGCTAGCGTGCCGATATTGGCCCGTGATGGGATGCTGGCTGGGTATAGTTTCCAAAATTTGAGCCATGGCATGGAATTTCCAACAATGTGGTATGCGCGGCAAACATAGCCTCAGATCAGCCTGCGCATATGCGCAGTCTGATCAGAGCCTTTGCTTGTCGCTTGAATATTCTATGACTGTAAAGCTACTGACTGAACATAATTTGGAGTTTCTAAGCTTAGAAGGAGGCCGCATATGCTCGTCTGAGTGTACACTTGTCAAAATACCACATTGTTGGAAATCACATGTCACGGCTCATTTATGATTGTAGCAAGTCTCTGTAACAGAATGGGTTGGATTGAGCCGTACATGTACCTGGTCGTAAGACCCGCATATCATCACATTATCAAAAGTTTTGGTCAAGACAAATATAATAGGAATGGGCAGATACTGGCAGTGTTATTTTCCTACAAACAATGCTGTCAACGGACAGTCACTGCTTATTACTGTGACAACGGACTCCCGGGTAGTGAGCCGCAAAGAGGCATTTAAGCCTTTAGACCAACAGCGAAGAGTCAGCTTTACCAGCTTTACAATAAACGTTTTAGACCAATGGACTTTTCCAAAAAGTTCGATATGTACCAAGATGGTCCCTTGTATGAACTGAGGGTTCATTGGTTACATTTCTTATTTATAAACATGTATCTGTCGCTGAAGAAGTTTTTATACTTTAGTACTAAGCACTGATCGCCCCGATGAAATGTCGCATATTCGATTGTGTGGTGTTTCATCTGGATTTTCACTGTTTGCCGAAGTACCAGTTTTCGGTTTTCCAGTATACAAATGGCAAATGGTACTGTTTAAAAGCTTCCTGCATCTCGCTGTACGAATATTCGAGCTCAGATTGACCAAGCAGCTGCATACGCCAGTGGCAGGGTACAGTTTGAAGAACATATTAAGTTCTAGAAAATATTTCCACAAGTGGTAACCTACAGTTTGTAAATCAGGCACCGAAGTTATAAAACTTTTTCATGCTCAACAGGGGCCAAAAAATGTCATGCTTATAAATGTTAGTTGGCATTTTAACATTTATTAGCATGGTAAATACAACATTTAGAGTTTGAAAGCTAGAACAACTTTATTTTTCAGCATTTTAGATTTTATGAGCAACTGAAATTACATCCTCAGTTGAGTTGAACATGAAAAAAGTTTTATAAGCTCGGTGCATGGAAGTTTCCAGCAATAGTAGGGTACAGTTCCTGGACGAGGACCAGCCGTCTAGCATGGTGAGGTCAAGTTTTTATATCAGTATCAGTCTAGTACCAGCCGTCTAGCATGGTGGGGTCAAGATTTTATATCAGTATCAGTCTAGTACCAGCCGTCTAGCATGGTGGGGTCAAGTTTTTATATCAGTATCAGTCCAGTACCAGCCGTCTAGCATGGTGGGGTCAAGTTTTTATATCCGTATCAGTCTAGTACCAGCCGTCTAGCATGGTGGGATCAAGTTTTTATATCAGTATCAGTCTAGTACCAGCCGTCTAGCATGGTGGGGTCAAGTTTTTATATCAGTATAAGTCCAGTGCCATGCAGTCCTGCGCAGATCCCAAATGTTTTGTCAGAGGGTGTACAACTCCGACAACGTTTTTTAACTTATTTTTTTTTATTTTAATTTTGAATACTTGATGTGGGGATAGAGGATTCAATAAATACATGTACCACTAAAAAGTGGGCCATCATCGTATAAATGGCGTTTCGTTGGTGGGACGATGGTGGACCAACATTGAATGCCAGCTGGGTAGCTTGGACTCACACCGGGTAGGATGAAATCGAAAACGTTCTTAACAATCGACGAACGCGGATCAAAAATCGCTAGAAACAGTGTTTCTAGCAACTTTTGATCTGCGTTCGTAGATAGTATAAACGTTTGCGATTGCCGCCTACCCGGTGTGGGACTTATCCATAGACTTCAAGCTCAGAAAAGTTCCTGCTCCCCCCTCTAGGGAATTTTGCAGATATATCCTATCTTGAAGAAAATTTCAAGCCGCATCTTTTACGAGATGTGCTCCTGGGCGTTAGACTCTGACAGTCTGTTACATGTGTTACAGAAACAAACTAAGAAAAAAAGGCTAAATGCAAGTTTGAGCAACAGAGAGAATACATTAAACATCTAATTATTCAAATTTCTTATGTTGTCTGCAAGCTGGATGCCTATGCTAATAGACCTTGGGATGGCTGATTACCCTGCTCCCCCCCCACCAGGGGGAATTTTGGCCACTATGATTTCCTAATACTAAAATATATATGCCACAAAATGGGACACGTTAGCCCTCTGAGAAGTGTCGCGTTGTCCTGTAGCATCAAAATTACATACGTTACCCTAAAATGTTAAATACAATTTTGGTGCCAATGCTCAAATACTCTTAGAATCATTAATTTCTTTTTTAATACTTACATTTGATAAATGTTAATGCGTAATTTAGACACCATAATATGAGCATTCTATTAATAAAGAATAGGGTAAGGCGATATTTTTTTCTGGTGTAAATTATCATTCTGTTGCTTGTTTCATTATATGTAACGTATATTACTAACTTTAATACATTCTATCGAATTCCTAGTTTTTGCTTCAAATTATACATCATAATGTTTTAATTCATTTTAAACCTATTGTTTTGTATTAAATAGATATGTGGCTGCCAGTTTATCTAAAATAGAACAAAATAGTTATTATTAAAATACATTATCAATGCACATTTAGTTTCGCAAAAATATTTTTAATCAAAAGAATAATTTTATTGATTTGGCCAAAGTTATAGGTTTTAAATTTTATAAACAAAATAATAGACTTAAAAAAACAGCTGAATAAAGACAATTCCCATGTTCTGTCAAATTCGTTTAGGTAACATATATAAACATATAAAATATGTCGTATGGTCCTATTGTTATCCAAAATGTTGTCAAGGATGATATTTTGATTTGCCGGGAATGCTAAGATACAGTGGATTTAGATTCAGTGTATGGCGCCAGGTGCCGCTTTAGATAGCTGTTTGTGTTTTTCTTTTGCCAGAAGAGTATCTTACCGACCGACTCAATAACTATTGTTGATGTTCGTCTATGACGTGGTTTTAGTGCAGTGTAAAGAAAATAACCAAATTTGGAGGTGTTTCCAACATACAAGGTGCACATGCTGTTTTAGACTAGGCAAGCCCT
Organism: Loripinus fragilis; assembly: GCA_964019695.1. Lineage (NCBI taxonomy): Eukaryota > Metazoa > Mollusca > Bivalvia > Lucinida > Lucinidae > Loripinus > Loripinus fragilis. Next base: position 23,492,874 of record OZ026516.1, read on the forward strand.
CCTTTAAAAAGGAAAATTTATTTACCTTCCTGCTGCACACTGATCATCCTACTCTGCAGCTGCTGGTGGCCTCCTTGCTGCCACAAAGGCTAGATATACGTACCCGTATAGCAATGATCGGCTTCTTCATTTACATAAATAAATGATTGCAGCAGCTTTGTGGGTCTCCTTTTTATACCGTCAGCACACACGGGTTTAAACACAGCCCGTCGTCTACGTTTCACCTTAGAAAACCTTGATAGACGTAGCAGAACTTGGTCGGACCGTAACAAAATGTGAGAGGTCCCAACAGAACATGGCAGGCCGGGAATGTCGCGCCTGATCTGGATCAAAACTGTTTGACACTCTGATCCTATTTCGAAGAAGTTCATTTTGAAAAAAAGCAGCAGACGACAAAAATTTGGAAAAAATTTCCAGGGGGCAAGAGTTAAAACATACACAGACAGCTATCTAGTGAGGCTTAAGGCCAAATCTGTGGTCTTGAGCCATTATCTAATGCCATAGGTAATGTAATTCATCAGTGAAGGCTCTGATCGACAAGACTGCACAAATGCACAGGCTCGTTTGTGCATATTAAGCTACTGTGGTATATACATGTGGATATGTGGTATGCACAATAAGCTCATGGGTTGGTCCGTTTAGATTTTCTCAAGTGTTTTATTTTCTCCTGCAATAACCGGCTTCAGGTGACAGTTGTTTCCTGTGTTGCCAACACGCCAGTTAACATCGTGAAACATACATATTGTGTAGTATTTTGCTGCATTTCATTTAGGAATATGTCGTGTAGACCTTGCACATTACGAGCTATTGCGTGCTAAAGTTGGTAAGGGTGGTATAATTCTTGTTAGCCATGTATTAGCAGCATTTTTTTAAGATTTTCTTGGCAAAATTATCTGAGAAATATTTCACTAATCACACGTAACAGGTGTACATGTATACGCTAACCAGTCCCTTATACAGGCTTTACATCAGCCACAAACCCGAAAGAGGGTCATTCAGCGTCTCTATTCATCGAGAGCTCGGCCCAAACAGGAGCTTATAACACTCACAGGCTAAAGCCCGGTTCTCACTGTGACGATGTAACCACGGTACATCCTGATGCTGGGCAGCCTGTATACCGTGATGCACCAGGACGCATTTCATAAAAAAATAACTTGTGTTTGCACGCCCAGGTCCTCAAGAAAGCAAGACGCCGGTTGATTCCTGGTTCACCACAGAGCACTTACAGTGCAGCACGGTGGTGCCACGGTTCATGCCGGTATACCCCGGTGTTACCCAGGTCAGGGACGTATGATCCATGCCCAGGTTGTTTACGGTGATGCCCCAGTAACTGCCGGTTGCGCCACGCTCACATGCCCGTAGTGCCACGGTTGGGTCCTGGCGTTACCCTACACTATAACACCAGGATAAAAACGTTGAGAAGGGAGTGCAGTGGCTCAGTGGTAGAGTGCCTGACTCGAGACCGAGAGGCCACCGGTTCGAGCCTCGCCGACGTCACTGTGTTGTGGTCCTTGAGCACAACTTAGTACTGGTTCATTCCAGGAAGACCCATCCCTGTTTAACCGAAAGATTGTTGATGGGACGTAAAGAAACAAATCAAACAAAAACGTGGTGTAGCATCAGTTTTCCTCTGTCTCTATCGCATAAGTTATGTCTTCAACGAAAAAAACAACATCAAACAGACACAAATTGGACTTCACAGCCACGTACGATAGCTGGAGACTAAGTTACTAGAGGAATCATGATCTAGGTAGCGAAAACAAATGCCTAGTAACCTCATGGCTCATTTGCATGAGTGGTGTCGTATAAGCAGAAGCAGACCTGGCCTGGCCCCGAGGTTATAATTTTTTTTTCATGCTCAACTCAACTGAGCATGACATTACAACTGCTCATAAAAACTAACATACCTGCAAATAAAGAAGTTTCTTGTTTTAAGTCTCTCAGATGTTTTATTTATCATGCTAAAAATGTTAAAACGCCAATTGTTGGCATTTTGACATTTATGAGCAGAATAAATTTCATGCTCAGCTGAGTTGAGTATGAAAAAGTTTTATAACCTCGGGCCTGTTTTCTTACAACGGAGTTCAAATGTTAGATCTGGGCCTAGAATAGCAATGCCTCCTTAAATTTAAGGAATACTCAATTTAAGTATTGATATTTCAACAGGTTACATTAAATGCTTAATAAATTGCCAGGACCAATGCAGAACTTTAGAGGTCGACAATATCATTGTGATCTATAGAAAAAAACTATTTTGAATTTAATCAGTTTGAAAACGTTCGGCCTTGTGCAATAGTGCATCAGGTCTCCCATGGCACCTCAGGGTAATAGTTTTGACTATACTATAAAAAGGCATGAAATTTGTTTGTTTGATTTGATTCTTTACGTCCCATCAACAATCTTTCAGTTATATAGGGACGGATCTTCCTGGGTTGAGTCAGCACTAAGCTAGGATAAATGTGTCTTGCTCAAGGACCACAACACAGTGGCGCCGGTGAGGCTCGAACCCGCAGCCCTTCGGTCTCCAGTCAACCACTCTACCACTGAGCCCCCCAGGCATGAAATAACTGTATACTATCATAGGTACAGAGAAATTTTTTGTGACAGAAGTGACAGAAGACTGACATAATGACGGACAGACAGACAGAAATTCTAACTCCTATATATCGCACCCTGCTATAAGCAGGTGCGATAAAAAGGCAACTGAATATTTCTTACCCATCAATTTAAGTATATATTCTGAGTACTCGAAAGGACCATCACAAAATCGAGACAGTTCTATTGAGTGCCCACTACTTATGGTTTGGCTGAGAAATAAGGAAATTAATTTTTAATTCCTCGTTATTATAGGTCCATATAGTCCAAAAGTTTTAACATGTGTTTTGGGTGCTCAAAGTAACCATCTCATGGAGACGGTTCTTTTGAGTGCCCAAAACATATGTTTTGGTTGAGAGATAAGAAAATTAGTTTTCAACTAACACTGTTATCTGGAGGCCTAAAAGGAAACTTATGTTTGGGATACAAACAAACCAAGAACACTTAGGCAAGATTTTTTTATTAGTCGATTTAAGGGAAAAAACTTTCAAATTAAGGGTCTGGGGGACGAAACAAAAATAAATATAAAAGTTAACTGGTAATTTTCAGAGCTTTTTTTATCTCCAGAAAAAACAGTAAAACAAGTAACGTAAAGCAACAGACTGTATTAAATCTTTTATCATTTTATTAAAAAAAATGGATAGGACAATCACTTTTAACAGTGTCATACTAAAAAATACACAGACATTACCTCAAAAATGTATTATTTTTTTCAGCGAAACCATTAATATATAGAGTTGATAAAATATAAAAATAATTTTAGAAATTATTTTTGTTCTACTTTTGTTGTCGTCTGCTGACTTTCAAAATTAATTTAAAGAACCTATTTCATGAGCATTATCAGAATGTCAAACTGTATGGATCTATTTCAGGCCCAATTATCTGTTGGCCTGATCTGGGTCCAAAAAGTTTGCAAGGGCTATCAGCAGATTACAAAATTCACCGCTAACACCAGTCACAACGATAGTACGTATCAAATGTTGTGACATCTTATTTAATTTTAAGAAAATACAAGTATGTCTAGCTGAAGCTAGATTTATCCTCTTTTATTACACTGTATATTGAGTGACCGCAGGTTTAGATGAAAAAAAAATTCCAGCTTAAAATTGTAAATAGTTTCTTACCCATCAATTTTAACATATGTTTTGGGTGCTCAAAAGAACCGTATCATTGAGACAGTTCTTTTGAGTACCCACAACATATGGGAAATCTTTTGGTTAAGAAATAAGAAAATTATTTATTTCGGTTCGCACTCTTAACAAAAGTCCCGATATTCAGATCAGATGGCTTCTAACTTTTTTCACTTTTTTTGAAATACCATCAGTGTCAAACAGTTCAGATCCAGATCAGGCGGGATATTTTGTCGGGCCTGATCTGTGTTCAAACTGTTTTGCAAATGCTATAACAAGATAACCAGAAGGAAAAGAGCTACATTGTCTTCTTATTTCTTATTTAGGATCAATAAAGTATGCATAAGGCCAAAATGAAATATATGTGTGGTTCCTGTTTCAGTTTCATACCGACAAAATTTAGGGTAGGTAGGTGGGGAAATTATTAAATTTTGTTATATAACATTTAACACAGAAAATAGCGACAAAAACTGAAAAAGTGCCCATTTTAGGTATGTTTTCTCCAAAGACCATTTTAATGTTTAGGGTAGATGAAAAAAAATTAGGGTAGGTAGGGAAACAGGAACCACACATATATTTTATTTAAGCCTAATCTATAGTGAAATGACACTAAAGAATTGTCGCCCAAAAATGCAAAATTTCACTGTCAAGTCTATGAATTGTCAGTCTTTATTCTATGTATTGTCAAAGTGTTTTTTCTATGAATTGTAAAAGTGTTTGACCATCAGTGTTCTTCATGACTATGCAGAGCTCCAGAACAGAAGGTGCCAAACCTGAAATGAAAAATTAAAACCTATGGCACAGGTTTAGATAAACAAAAATGTTCAGCGTAAAATTGAAAATATTTTCTTTCCCATCAATTTTACCATATGTTTTGTGTGCTCAAAAGAACCATCTCATTGAGACGGTTCTTTTGAGTACCCACAACATATGTTTTGGTTGAGTAATAAGAAAATTAAAATTTTGGTACGCACTCTTAACTAAAGTCCTGCTATTGACTATTTGCTTGCTAGCTGGGACTTGTCTGCTGATGCAATCAGTTTTAACCCAGATCAGGTACGACATCCTGATGGATCAAAACTGTTTGACACTCGGATAGTGTTCCTGAAAGATTCTTTTGAAAAGGCGGATTTTAGAAAGAGTCAGCTGACAACAACTTTCGCAGCATACAAAATGCTAAGAATCCATTAAGAAAGCCGTACTGCAAGCTAATGAATAGCATACAGGTAAGATCCCAAGCCATTTTATAGAATACGCACTCTTGAAAGAGTATTGTGTAATACCCCAGTATGAGGCCAGGGGTGAAGCCCTGTGGCAGAAAATTGTTTTAGGGCATTCCAAAGGGCTTAAATAAACCCTCAAGATACGCAACCAAACACTATTAGCTGCAGTTTTCTTCCAAAAATCAAATTAAATACAGTAAAACCCATTTTAAACCTGAACCTTACATCTTTATATGGGCTTAAACTGATAAAAAATGTTGTTGCTGATGAGAGGTCACACTTTTCTGCTCTTTATCTTATTGTACTGTTATTACATGTATTTCTATTTGCCAAATCGGTTTGGCAGACTCTACTGTTGTATAGCCCTTCAAGTGGAACCATATTTTTTGGCAATAACATTAAATCCAAAATTGGAATTTCAATTTTAAGTAGAAATATATATTCAAACCAAAAAACCTGAATCAAAAATATTTTTTGAAGCTTGTATGCGTTTTCATAAATGCTATGATAGGATGGAATTTTAATATTCTTAATGTTAATGCCAAAAAATATTCCCTTCTAGTACCTTGAGGGAAATGTATCAATGACTATCAGTTTAACACAAAACCATGTATAAACTTAAATTAGAAAATTTACAACAATGCATCGGTGGGTTTTAAATGTAGCTGCATATCGGCTTGGGTTGCTGTTTATCAGCATAGTCAGCAATATTTCTGTCCCAATGATGCTGACCCAAAAGAAGGGCTATGTCTATAAATGTCTACTGCCCAAAAAACCCTCTTAGTTGGAAGCCCTTGACCTAGCTATTCCATGAATGAGTCTGCTTATTTATCTCTCATATGCCTGATGTAATGACAACAGGCATATTTTTCTCTCATATAAAGTAACGGTAAAATTTTGAATATAAAATTGGGTGCATATCTGTGATTTTATTTGTGTTTCCAGGACTGTGTATTTCTAGTTGTATGCTTGCACATATATTTACATGACAAAACTTACAAATAGGTTGACAGATGGATTTTAAAAAGGAAAAACTGTGTTCCATTTGAGGTGTTGCAGTACAGTAAGCAACAGACACTTCAGGTAGAAATGAGCATTTATACAGCCCTTAACCTTTTACTCTTTGCATGCTGTGTAGTTTTGCATGCTTTGTCATTGCAGATTTTTCTACAATTACCTTTTTCAAAGAAACCCTTTAGAAAATAGCCACCGGTCTCAACTAATTTGGGTCCATATTAGTTTTGTTTGGTCAAAACATTTCAAACAGAAACTGTTTTAGGAGGCAAGAGTTTACAGTTTAAGCAGATGAAAAAATCTTACCATATCCTGTTTTAATCTTTTTCCCGCCACAATTTTTTTGGTCCTGAAGATGTTGTCTGCTTTTTATCTCTGCTTCATATGTACAAGTATACTTCAGACTATATTTTACCATGGAAGCAAACAATATGAACCTTGATCAGACTGCTCCCTTAGGAGCAGTCTGATCTTGGTCCATAATGTTTGCAATACAGGCTACCTAAGAATGTAGCTAGACTAGAGAACAGACAACAAAAGATGTGAATGGGGGTTAAAAGAATAAACAGAATATGAGACAAAGTTTTCTGTAAATCTGCTAACAAGCCAGTCTAGTGGAATTTGATTTCGTAATCAGTTTCTTAGAGAAAAAAAGGTCTGTTGAAAATTTTCAAAGGCACTTTATGGTCAAAAGGGTTATTGCATGATACTAGAAGTCATGTCATTTGTTTAATTTAACTCAATTTAATTATAGCCTTTATATAACTCCCTATCTGGATAGCTTGCTACATCTCAATACTAGCTAGTCTCTGTAGCTTAACAGCAGTCTTCCTAATACAAGTATTCCACTTCAGTATTGTATGATACAGATCTGAATAATTAAGGTAAAACTTACTTTTTTCCAATTATCAATATGGTTATATAATGGCCTCCACCATCCCCTTATAGCCATCCTTACACCACCTTATCTGGTTCTCTTTAATTAGCACTGTAAAAGTAGCATGAAAAAATATACTTGGAATCTTACATTCTTTACCTATTAGTGTCACATGCTGATAACCTTTGCAAACAGTTTGGACCCAGATCAGGCCGGACATAATGTTGGGCCAGTTATAGGTCCAAACTGTTTGACACTGACAGTTTTTCTGAAAGAATTAAAAAAAAAATATGTTTTGCTCAAAAAATATCAGCAGTACCATGCACATTACCCAGCATGCCATAGGGTAAAACCGATTGAGCTCTGGCATGAGATTTCCAACAATGTGGTATATGTGACCAGCAAAGGCTCAGATCAGCCTGCGCATACACACAGTCTGATCAGAGCCTTTGCTAGTCACTTGAATATTCTATGACTTTTAAGCTACTGGCCGAACATCATTTGGAATTTCTAAGCTTAAAAGGAGGCTGCACAGGCTCGTCTGAGTCTACACTTGTCAAAATGTCATGGCTCAATAAAGACTGGTCAATAAGGAATGCTTATCCCCTGTAGAGTAAGAGTCCGTATCAGCAAATAATATAAATTGTAGTATGGCCGATGCTTTTGTCTTTTATCTTTGCTGATGTTTAAATCAGACACCCTAGAATAACAACAAAGGAGGAGCTTAAAACCGTACTCTAACTTCCAATTTTAGTTAAACAGCGATGTTGGCGGGAACTTCCTAAAAAGCGACAAATTAACCTATAGGTAAATGTAATATAATTGACAGTTTAGGCCGGATGCAGGGAGGAGCGAATGTAAATTTCGTCAGGTGTCAGTAACACGTGTTTATTTGCGCCTACGCCATACTACAAGCTAAATAAAGGATTTTTCCTCGGCTTTCTGTTTAAAACGCTCGGTGTACGCCCACCTCGGGGTTTAAGCAAGAAAGCCTCGGAAAAGTATCCTTTATTTATTACTTAACAGACCTTAGTTTTAGAAAGTCTTCAGTGACATATGTGCCATACGAAGACCCAAACAATAAAAATTCCAGCACTTAGTTAATTAAGCTGCCATTTTGACAAATTATTTTTCAGGTATCAAACTTCTTTGCGTTAATTTTCAAAGTGACAACAGGCCTTAGATAAGAGATTGTAACAGAAAAATAATTCTTATTTCTCAACCAAAAAAAATGTTGTCTGATCTCGAAAGAACTGTCTAGATACGGCCATGAAAAAAGTAACATTGGGCACATTTAAGAATGCAGGTTAATTCATTTATGCTGAATAAAATAATTTCTCACCGTTTTAATAGTTTTTGGAATGATTTTTGTTTTGTTTGATTTGATTCTTTATGTCCCATCAACAATCTTTCAGTTAAACAGGGACGGGTCTTCCTGGGTTGAACCAGTACTAAGCTAGGATAAATGTGTCTTGCTCAAGGACCACAACGCAGTGACGCCGGTGAGGTTCGAACTGTGGCCCCTCTGTCTCGAGTCAAGCACTCTACCACTGAGCCACTGCGCTCCCGTTTTTGTAATGAGCTTATAGCACATGGTGCTAGCATGATAAGATGTGTCATTATGTGACATCTAATACTCTGCCTGCTAGTCGTGTCTGCTCATAAACATTGCAAAACGTTTGATCCAGATCTGGCTCAAGAAACCCTTGGGCCTGATCTGGATGCAATCTGTTTGACACTTGTGGTATTTCTGAACTTTTTGGAAAAATTGATTTTGGAAAACAATTGAACAGATGATTGAAGTCATGTAAGCTTACTTGGCATGTAAAGAATTAAACCAGCTAGGATTAAAATTTAGACATTTCGATGTAGAATGGTATTCTACCCTTTATCCCGTCAATACCTTTATCCTGAAAATATCATCTGTTTTTAAGAATGCTGCATATTATCAAATGCACTTCAGATTGGATTTTTTCATGGGAACAAACAATAGGATCCCTGATCAGACTGATCCCTAGTAAGACTGATCCCATGGAAGCAGTCTGATCTGGGTCCATATTGTTTGTAATATAGGCTTCCTGGGCCTCGACACAAGAAAACCTGTCTTCGGGGGTTTGCGAACAACAAAAGGAGCAGACCAGCCTGCGCATCTGCGCAGTCTGATCAGCACCTTTGTTATACGCTTTTTGGAAAGTATCATATGTAAACTTGCTACAGGTGAAATTTCTATTTTCAAGCTAGTCTCTGTAGCTGAGGAGACTGGTTTGAAACTCGCTTTGTCGGACACCCCAAAGACAGGTTTTCCCACTGCACAGCCTATCTAAGAACATAAGTAGACGAGAGGAGAAGACAACTCAGGTTGTAACTTGCAGGCTAAGGGCTTGTGAGCTTGTCATACTTACATTTGAACCAGATGTGATTCCATATTTGCCAACACTACCAACACTAGGAACTCTTCAACCTGTGAATGGAATATACAGATATATTAAGCAGGCATGTATGGTTTATAGAATAATTTTACATGCTTTTGCTGTTGTCTGCTGACTCTTCCAAAGTTGACATTAAAATAATTTCTCAGGAACACTATCAGAGTGTCATATGATTTGGATCAGGACTAACACTCTGTTGGACATGAACTGGGTCCAAACTGTTTGCAAAGGCTATGAGCACATGGCAAAAAGTCACAAGCATGGAAAGAGTAAAATACATTATCATATGATGACGCCTCTGGGAGTGATACAACACCATGCATTTAAATCGATAAACCACTAGTGGTTTACAGATTTAGGTAACGTTATATATTGATGTCTGTAATAATGTCACATATATAGTGCAAAATCTCACCATTTTTCACACAAAGTTGTGATTTAAAAGTAGTTTAAGGGTCATATGCCAAATTGAATCTTACATTTAGTGCTCCTGTATTATTGAATTTATTAAACTTGTTGCAGAGTAACTATGTGCCTCTCATTTTATCTCTTTTTTCCTTAAACTCCTTTTATAAATTCAATAAAACATGAGCACTCATGTTAGATAATCTATGTAGACAAAAAGCATTAAATTTCTAATATTTATATTCTTGAAGATGGTAATTTTGACTGCTGTATCAAAAGCAAACAAATACAGTAAAATCTCATAAACAAATACAGTAAAATCTCGTAAACTGAGCCGCGACATGATATTTCCTACAATGTGGCATTTTGACAAGTGTAGACGAAGATGAGCCTGTGCAGCCTCCTTTTAAGCTTAGAAACTCCAAATGATGTTCAGTCAGTAGCTTAATACTTATATAATAACCAAGGAACTAGCAAAGACTCTGATCAGACTGTGTATATGCGCAGGCTCATGTGAGGCTATGCTGGTTGCACATACCACATTGCTGGAAATCTTATGTCACTGCTCAATCATAAGTCCTCAGTACTAGAGGTTTAATTTCAAATTATGAGCAATTCGAATTATAGGGGGGTTGTACATAATATATAGCCCTAAAAATGAGTATCATTCGGTTGTTGGTTTTTGTATCAAATATTTATGTTTTGTCGGCATAAAAGAAATGTCTCCAAGAAATGTTTCTATTACGCAACCTAAACATGTGTTATTGCAAACAGTTATTAAAATAGGTCATGAAAATATAGGTCTTATTCTCTGAATCCAGCGTTTCTCATGTTTATTTCCATTTAGCGAGTATTTAGAATTTGTGGTTTTACTGTAGTTTCTATTCAGACTTCAGTTTCTATTCAGTCCTGTCGTTATTAATATCAAAATAGTTTGAACAAAGCCAACAAACAATTCTCACATATCTCTATCAAAAGTTTGTAACTTGACAGCTGTGAGGTATTAAGTTTGCATGTTACATCAATGAGTATGGTCAAGGTTTTCAAATTTCGAAAAATTCTCTTTCTGTTCAATTAAAATGGTGGTTTTCAGGGCTGAACTTAACAAAATGCTTGTCAGAATACTGAAAAGGGACGACTCTGATCAGACTGCTTTTGAAGCAGTCTGATCTGGGTCTCCACATTTTGTAAATGTCTTTTTGCCAAGAAACTGGTGTTCAAAATTTTAGAACGTTTACTGTAACATGGAAGACACATGTAGTACTTACCTAGAAAAGTGCTGGCAACCATCCAAAGTAGTTGTTAATGCTGGTTTCCCAGGAGTAATTCCTCAGACATCTTAGCAGAACACTATACACACAATAAGGTGCCTGGTTGCTGAAACATCTGAGGCTTCTAAAAACATTTCATTTATGTTCTTACATACAAAATATTAAAACATAAAATCAGCCTGTCCATTGGGACTCTAATACAATGATGATGATGATGATTATGATGATGATGATGATGACAGATTCATGTGGTTGAAAATGAGGATAACCAGGCTGACAGTATGATGGTGAGAATGATGAAAATAGAGAGTCCAGGATCCTACATCTTAGGTAATAGTGATGGGGTTTAATCATTTGGCTGCTCCTATGATAAAACTGATGACTAATATTTGGGATTTTGTATCCTTACAATTATATTTCATTGGCACAAACCATGGATGACATTTGTCCTTGAGGATTCAATGAGTGATAATGATGTATCCAGATTTCTGGTATATCAGCCAACTTGAAACAAGCAAAGTTTTGTAATAAATTTCTGCAACTTACTTTACTTCTGCTCACTCGCTTATTCATTAAGATTTAAACAGCAATAGGTTAATAAAAAGTTAACAGTATATAATTGCTTAATATTCTAAGTCCACTGTCCATCTCCGTATAGGTAGAGATCTACACTACAGTGCCACCTTAATTTGGTTAACATCTTAGATACTCAAAAGAGTATTTAGTTTCATGTACATCGTGTTGGTCCAGATCAGGGTCCAAATTTTTCGGGAAGGTTATCAGCAGTAAACACTAACGAGTAAAGAGTTTAACTGACCTTGCATGGCAATCTCTTCATATCATAGGTAAGCTAGGTTTAGTGATAGTGGCTTTTTCTAGTCAAATATTTAAAGTGTATTATATCCATTCTACTTTGATCATACATCTATACTATAAGTTGATAAACACCAACCTAACAATTATCCTGGTATTTCCTACCTAGCAGGTAAAGAGTTTACTTGTCCTTGTACTTCTATATCTTCAACACTATCAATACTATAAGTTGCTATACACCAAAACTTACAATATCCCTGGTATGTCCTACCTAGCAGGTAATGGGTTTACTTGTCCTTGTACTTCTATATCTTCAACACTATCAATACTATAAGTTGCTATACACCAAAACTTGCAATATCCCTGGTATGTCCTACCTAGCAGGCAAAGAGCTAGGTTTAGCAATAGGTTAGCTAGGTTTAGTGATAGGGGTTTTTCCTGGTCAGGTAGTTAACCTGTATTATACCTATTCTACCATGATCGTGGATCCATACATCTGTACTATAAGTTGCTATACACTAACCTTACAATATCCCTGCTATTTCCTACCTAGCAGGTAAAGAGTGAAATTGTCTTTGTACTTAAATCTTCTTGTCATAGATAAGCTAGGATAAGTGATAGTGTTTTTTTTCTGGTCATATAGTTTTACCTGTATTATACCTATTCTTCCTTGAGTAATACAAACATCTGTACTATAAGTTGCTATTCACCAACCTAACAATATCCCTGGTATTTCCTACCTAGCAGGTAAAGAGCTAGGTTAAGCAATATATTAGTTAGGTTTAGTGATAGTGTTTTTTCCTGGTCATGTAGTTAACCTGCGTTATACCTGGATCGTGCATCCATACACCAACCTAACAATATCCCTGATATTTCCTACCTAGCAGGTAAATAGTTTAATAGTCCTTGCACTTCTATATCTCAAAGCATATGTACTATAAGTTGCTACTCACCAACCTAACGATCCTGATATTACCTAGCAGGTAAAAGAGTTTAATTGTCCTTTTACTTCTATATTTTCTAAACTTATGTGCTTTAAAGTAAGTAAGGGTGCAAAGATCAGGAATCGATACAATCAAGTACCACACCTGACCCAGGATGATGTTGTCACTACTACTACTACTACTACTACTACTACTACTACTACTACTACTTCTTCTTCTGATATTGTCACTACTACTACTACTACTACCATTGATACTTCTTCTTCTGATGTTGTCACTACTACTGCTTCTACTTCTGATGTTACAACTGCTAGTTCTTCTGATGTTTTCACTTCTACTTCTGATGTTACAACTGCTAGTTCTGATGATGTTGTCACTACTACTTCTACTTCTTCTCTGATGTTGTCACTACTACTTCTACTTCTGATGTTACTACTGCTAGTTCTGATGATGTTGTCACTACTACTTCTACTTCTGATGTTACAACTGCTAGTTTTAATGATGTTGTCACTACTACTTCTACTTCTTCTTCTCTGATGTTTTCACAACTACTTCTAATTCTTCTAATGTTGTCACTACTACTACTCTTTCATCTGTTGTCACTACTACTACTACTTCCTTTTCCTCTGCTGTTGTCACTACTATTACTTCTTCTCCTGATGTCACTACTTCTTCAGATGTTGTCACTACTTCTTCTTCTGATGTCACTACTTCTTTTTCTTCTGATGTTGTCATTACTTCTTCTTCTTCAGATGTTGTCACTACTTCTTCTTCTTTGGATGTTGTCACTACTTCTTCGGATGTTGTCACTACTTCTTTTTCTTCTGATGTTGTTACTACTACTTTTTCTTCTTCAGATGTTGTTACTACTTCTTCTTCTTCGGATGTTGTCACTACTATTTCTTCTCTGATGTTGTCACTACCACTTCTACTTCTTCTTCTAATGTTGTCACTACTACTACTCTTTCATCTGTTGTCACTACTACTACTACTTTTTTCTCTGCTGTTGTCTCTACTATTACTTCTTCTTCTGATGTCACTTCTTCTTCTTCAGATGTTGTCACTACTTCTTCTTCTTCTGATGTTGTCACTACTTCTTCTTCTTCAGCTGTTGTCACTACTACTGTTGCTTCTGATGTTGTCACTACTACCTTTACTTCTTCTAATGTTGTCACTACTACTACTCTTTCATCTGTTGTCACTACTACTACTACTTCTTTTTCCTCTGCTGTTGTCACTACTATTACTTCTTCTTCTGATGTCACTACTTCTTCTTCAGATGTTGTCACTACTTCTTCTTTTTTGGATGTTGTCACTACTTCTTCTTCTTTGAATGTTGTCACTACTACTGCTACTTCTGATGTTGTAACTACTTCTATGTCTACTCCGATTTAGTCACTACTACTTATTATTCTTCTGATGTTGTCACAGCTATTTCTTCTCTGTTGTTGTCACTTCTACTTTTACTTCTTCTTCTAATGTTGTCACTACTACTACTCTTTCATCTGTTGTCACTACTACTACTACTTCTTTTTCCTCTGCTGTTGTCACTACTCTTACTTCTTCTTCTGATGTCACTACTTCTTCTTCTTCAGATGTTGTCACTGCTACTTCTTCTTCTTCAGATGTTGTCACTACTTCTTCTTCTTTGGATGTTGTCACTACTTCTTCTTTGAATGTTGTCACTACTACTGCTACTTCTGATGTTGTCACTACTTATTCTTCAGATGTTGTCACTACTTCTTCTTCTTTGGATGTTGTCACTACTTCTTCTTCTTCGAATGTTGTCACTACTACTGCTACTTCTGATGTTGTCACTACTTCTATGTCTACTCCGATTTAGTCACTTCTACTTATTATTCTTCTGATATGTCACAGCTATTTCTTCTCTGTTTTTGTCACTTCTACTTTTACCTCTTCTTCTAATGTTGTCACTACTACTACTCTTTCATCTGTTGTCACTACTACTACTACTTCTTTTTCCTCTGCTGTTGTCACTACTATTACTTCTTCTTCTGATGTCACTTCTTCTTCTTCTTCAGATGTTGTCATTACTACTTCTTTAGATGTTGTCACTGCTACTTCTTGTTCTTCAGATGTTGTCACTGCTTCTTCTTCTTCTTCAGATGTTGTCACTACTTCTTCTTCTTCAGATGTTGTCACTGCTTCTTCTTCTTCTTCTTCTTCTTCAGATGTTGTCACTACTACTGCTACTTCAGATGTTGTCACTTCTTCTTCTTCAGATGTTGTCACTACTACTTCTTCTTCAGATGTTGTCACTGCTTCTTCTTCTTCTTCTTCTTCAGATGTTGTCACTACTTCTTCTTCTTCAGATGTTGTCACTACTGCTACTTCTTCTATAGATGTTGTCACTACTACTTCTTCTTCTTCAGATGTTGTCACTATTACTTCTTCTTCTTCAGATGTTGTCACTACTTCTTCTTCAGATGTTGTCACTGCTACTTCTTCTTCAGATGTTGTCACTGCTTCTTCTTCTTCTTCTTCTTCTTCAGATGTTGCCATTACTTCTTCTTCTTCAGATGTTGTCACTACTACTTCTTCTTCTTCGGATGTTGTCACTTCTTCTTCTTTAGATGTTGTCACTACTACTGCTACTTCTGATATTGTCACTACTACTTCTTCTTCAGATGTTGTCACTACTTCTTCTTCTTCAGATGTTGTCACTACTTCTGCTACTTCTGATTTTGTCACTACTTCTTCTTCTTCAGATGTTGTCACTGCGACTTCTTCGTCTTCAGATGTTGTCACTGCTACTTCTTCTTCTTCAGATGTTGTCACTGCTTCTTCTTCTTCTTCAGATGTTGTCACTACTACTTCTTCTTCTTCAGATATTGTCACTACTTCTTCTTCTTCAGATGTTGTCACTGCTACTTCTTCTTCTTCAGATGTTGTCACTGCTTCTTCTTCTTCAGATGTTGTCACTGCTTCTTCTTCTTCAGATGTTGTTTCTACTACTTCTTCTTCTTAAGATGTTGTCACTACTTCTTCTTCTTTGGATGTTGTCACTACTTCTTCTTCTTCGGAAGTTGTCACTACTACTGCTACTTCTGATATTGTCACTACTACTGCTACTTCTGATGTTCTCACTACTTCTACGTCTTCTCCGATTTTGTCACTACTACTTATTATTCTTCTGATGTTGTCACTACTTCTTCTTCTTTTGATGTTGTCACTACTATTTATTCTCTGATGTTGTCACTACTACTTTTACTTCTTCTAATGTTGTCACTACTACTACTCTTTCATCTGTTGTTACTACTACTACTACTACTTCTTTTTCCTCTGCTGTTGTCACTACTATTACTTCTTCTTCAGATGTTGTCACTACTTCTTCTTCAGATGTTGTCACTACTTCTTCTTCGGATGTTGTCACTACTATTTCTTCTTCGGATGTTGTCACTACTACTGCTACTTCTGATGTTGTCACTACTACTGCTACTTCTGATGTTGTCATTACTACTGCTACTTCTGATGTTGTCATTACTACTGCTACTTCTGATGTTGTCACTACTTCTTCAGATGTTGTCACTACTACTTCTTCTTCGGATGTTGTCACTACTTCTACTTCTTCTGATGTTGTCACTACTACTGCTACTTCTGATGTTGTCACTACTTCTTCAGATGTTGTCCCTACTACTTCTTCTTCAGATGTTGTCACTACTTCTTCTTCTTCGGATGTTGTCACTACTATTTCTTCTTCGGATGTTGTCACTACTACTGCTACTTCTGATGTTGTCACTACTACTGCTACTTCTGATGTTGTCATTACTACTGCTACTTCTGATGTTGTCATTACTACTGCTACTTCTGATGTTGTCACTACTTCTTCAGATGTTGTCACTACTACTTCTTCTTCGGATGTTGTCACTACTTCTACTTCTTCTAATGTTGTCACTACTACTACTCTTTCATCAGTTGTCACTACTACTACTACTACTTCTTTTTCCTCTGCTGTTGTTTCTACTATTGCTTCTTCTGATGTCACTACTTCTTCTTTTTAGGATGTTGTCACTACTTCTTCTTCTTCGGATGTTGTCACTGCTACTTCTTCTTCGGATGTTGTCACTTCTACTTCTTCTTCAGATGTTGTCAGTCACTACTTCCTCTTCTTCAGATGTTGTCACTACTACTACTTCTTCTTCAGATGCTGTCACTACTTCTATTTCTTCTTCGGATGTTGTCACTATTACTTCTTCTTCGGATGTTGTCACTACTTCTTCTTCGGATGTTGTCACTACTACTTCTTCTTTGGATGTTGTCACTACTTCTACTTCTTCAGATGTTGTCACTGCTACTTCTTCAGATGTTGTCACTACTTCTTCTCCATCCATCACCTATACACCAAAACTTGCAATATCCCTGGTATTTCCTACCTAGCAGGTAAAGAGCTACTTTGAGTGATAGATTAGCTAGGTTTAGTGATAGCGTTTTTTCCTGGTCACGTAGTTAACCTGTATCATACCTATTCTACCTTGACCATGTATCCATACATCTGTACTATAAGTCTCTATACACTAATTTTACAATATCCCTGGCATTTCCTACCTAGCAGGTAAAGAGCTAGGTTGAGTGATAGATTAGCTATGTTGGGTGGTAGTGTTTTTTCCTGGTCATGTAGTTAACCTGTATTATACCTATTCTACCTTGACCATGTATCCATACATCTGTACTATAAGTCGCTATACACTAACTTTACAATATCCCTGGCATTTCCTACCTAGCAGGTAAAGAGCTAGGTTGAGTGATAGATTAGCTATGTTGGGTGGTAGTAGTTTTTCCTGGTCATGTAGTTAACCTGTATTATACCAATTCTACCTTAATCATGCATCCATACATTTGTACTATAAACTGCTATACACTTACTTTACAATATCCCTGGTATTTCCTACCTAGCAGGTAAAGAGCTAGGTTGAGTGATAGATTAGCTAGGTTTAGTGATAGTGGTTTTTCCTGGTCACGTAGTTAACCTTTATTATACAGAGGAAAAAGAAGTAGTAGTGATAACAGAAGTAGTAGTAGTAGTAGTAGTGACAACAGCAGAGGAACAAGAAGTAGCAGTTTAACAGAAGAGGTAGTAGTAGTTGTAGTAGTAGTAGTAGTAGTAGTAGTAGTAGTAGTAGTTGTAGTTGTAGTAGTAGTAGTAGTAGTAGTAGTAGTAGTAGTAGTAGTAGTAGTAGTAACATCAGCAGCTGCAGTAGAAGTAGCAATAGGAGTGGTGGCAGCATCACTAGTAGTTTCCTTCATAGGTTCTGAATGGATGATAAAACACTAGTTTTAAAAGGCTATAGATATTTCCCTCTAGATGGATAAAATATTCACTTCTTAGAATAGCTTAGATTCAATCTAAAGTGTCAATAGCAAGATATGTTCAACCCAAAGGTATATTACATCTAGGATCACACTTACTACATAGAGGAGCTCTTTACCACCTCAGGTCTGCACTCAAGGCCGATCGCATCCAAGAGGAGAACTCTGAAAGTGGGAGCTCTGCCTCTGCCAACTCCATACAAAGCAGTGCATCACCTAGGAGAGTAATATAGTATGAATGGGAAGAACAATATAGAGTACTGCCACAACTAGAAGAGCTCATACAACTGCAAGGCAATGTTCCTTGGAGGTTACTTCTAGAGTTAAAGCAGTGTCATAAAAGTGATGAACCTATAAGGGCCATCACACTAATAATTTGTATTTTTACAAAGATATACAGATGCTGCTCCATGCAGAACCTACAAACCAATTAAGTATTACAAAATGTTTCTGAAAATGATTCTAGATTTTTGACAATGGCATTTCCTGAAGATAAACTTAATTGTGTGAATAAAGCCTCACTTTAGCTTAATGAATTCATTTCAAATTTGAATTTTGTTTCACCTATAAAAACAGGTCTCAGAGTTTTGCTAATCTTGCAAAAATTTGTTGTTTTATACTTTAAGTCTAACAAACTTAGAACTAACTAGACAAATTCAGGTTTAAAGGTAATGCATTGGTAATGTTGAATTGGTCCATATGACCTTATTGAATATTAAATTAACTTAACTGACAATGAATGACCAAGAGTGAAGCTTGCTAATAATAATCAGATGGACTGCTAGGGAGGCAATACCCAACCCCTTTCTTAAAACACAAGTGAATCTCCTCTATGGAAAAGGTAGATTGCCTATATTGCCCATTTTACAATGTGATTTTCCTAACATTGCATGCCTGAGAAGAGATTGCTCCTTAAATAATGAATGTAAAAAATGAAGTCTACCATTTAGAAATATATCTTACTTTAAAAAATCATTAAATGTTAATATGGTCTAGGATGAGTTTCACATTGCTTACATGATAGAAGCTCAACAGATGAGCAGATAGGAGTACTGGTTGGGATGTAATATTGAAACCCTCACTTACTTGCCAAGTGAAACTTTGAGAAGATCTCCAGATGAACTTAAACCAATACCTTGTACTAATACTAATAATAATTTACTTACAATCTCTAGTACCAATACAATAACTTACTTACAATCTCTAGTACCAATACAAAAAATTACTTACAATCTCTAGTACCAATACAATAATTTACTTACAATCTCTAGTACCAATACAATAACTTACTTACAATCTCTAGTACCAATACAATAATTTACTTACAATCTCTAGTACCAATACAATAACTTACTTACAATCTCTAGTACCAATACAATAATTAACTTACAACCTCTAGTACCAATACAATAATTTACTTACAATCTCTAGTACCAATACAATAATTTACTTACAATCTCTAGTACCAATACAATAATTTACTTACAATCTCTAGTACCAATACAATAATTTACTTATAATCTCTAGTACCAATACAATAACTTCCTTATAATCTCTAGTACCAATACAATAATTTACTTACAATCTCTAGTACCAATACAGTAATTTACTTACAATGCCTTGTACTAATACTAATAATTTACTTACAATCTCTAGTACCTATACGATAATTTACTTACAAACTAGTACCAACACGATAATTTACTTACAATGCCTTGTACTAATACTAATAATTTACTTACAATATCTTGTACCAATACGGTAATTTACTTACAATACCTTGTACCATTAAGATAATTTACTTACAATACCTGCTGGGAAAAGACTGACTTCTTGGTTCTCGTTTTGATGTCTAATTGTGATGTTGTCACTTTCCCATTGGCAGGAGCGCAGTGGCTCAGTGGTAGAGTGTTTGACTCGAGACTGAGGGGCTGAGGGTTCGAGCCTCACGGGCGTCAATGTGTTGTGTCCTTGAGCAAGACACATTAATCCTAGCTGGTACTGGTTCAACCCAGGAAGACCCGTCCCTATATAACTGAAAGATTGTTGATGGGATGTAAAGAATCAAATCAAACAAAAACTTTCCCATTGGTATCCTGGGTCAGGTGTGGTGCTTGATTGTATCGATTCTCTTCTTACTACTAGTACCAATACGATAATTTACTTACACTACCTTGCACAAATACTAATAATTACAATAGTAAATACCAATACGATAATTTACTTACAATATCTTGTACCAATACCAATAATTGACTTACTGCGAATCTGTCACTTTCCGATTGGAATGCTGGGTCAGGTGTGGTACTTGATTGTATTGATACCTGATCTTTGCACCCTTACTTTTACAATTTAGGTGAAATCAACCATTTTCAGATAATCTGAGATAATACATGCAGTTCTTCACTTACATGACCAGTAAAATCTTTCATCAGTACTCGGTGGCTTAGGCTGCTGTCCGTTCTAAGGCGGTGGTTCTGTTGTTGTTGACTTTTTGTTTATTGTTACTCCCATTGTGGGAGTCTGTAATTGCTCTATGTTTTGTTGTACGTTACTTTATGTCCATTCTAGTATTGCAATCATCTTGATGGGGAAGAGAGAGCTGGTTGCCTTGCTTAATTTGTCTTTCTGGTGTCTCTTGATGGTTGAGCGGCTCTTCCTCACTGTGCCACGGGGTTGTCTGCGATTTGTGATTGTGGTATTTCCTGATCATACTCACTATTTTGGAAGTCATACCAATACCTCACTAACATTACCAGTGAAATCTTTGAATCAGAAGAGGCTGTCATGGAAGTCATACCAATACCTCACTTTGACGACCAGAGAAATCTTTGAATCGGAAGAGGCTGTCATGTTAGTCATATCAATACCTCACTTTGACGACCAGTGAAATCTTTGAATCGGAAGAGGCTGTCATTTAAGTCATACCAATACCTCACTTTGACGACCAGAGAAATCTTTGAATCGGAACAGGTGGAAGTCATGCCAATACCAAGTTTCAAATTCTTTGGACGAATGGCTACATATCATTGAAGCTGTTTAGTTAAGAAACTATCTGTGCTGTAATATCAATCTATTACATACAATGTTATCAAAGTTAAACTTAGACCGATTCGGTAGAAAAAACTTTTTTATATTTAGTGAGTGTATAACACTAACTGCTGATTCAATGTGGAGCTGTTGAGTGGAGAAGCAGAACCGATGAATGGCTTTACCATAATTTTATATTGCTGCATATGTAACACCAATAGCTGTTGTGTTGGTGTTGATGGTGGTCAACAGAATTTCAGTCATGTCGGAACATTTCCTGGGCTGAGCCAGTACTAAGCACCAAGGTATAAAAATATTGTCATACAAGGATATTGTTTACCAAATTATATTAGTCCTCTATTTTAAAAGGCTACACCATATTTATTTGTGTTGATGCTTTACATCCCAGTCAAAACTTTACAGTCATGTTGGGACAATTTTCTGTCTTCCTGAGTTGAACCAGTACTTAGCAGATGATAAAGTGTCTTGCTCAACGACACAAATCAGTGCCTTCTTTGAGTCTTGAATTCACCATCCTTGGACACAGAGTGTAACACTCTACCAATTGAGCCACTGTGCTCTCCTAAGCTACACCTTGAACTAAGGTTATGGCGGTGGCGGGTGGTTCTGTTGTTGATTCATTGTTGATTGTTACTCCCATAGTGGAATTCTGTAATTGTTCTTTGTTTTGTTGTGTCCATTATAGTTTTGCAATCATCTTGATGGGGAAGAGCGGGCTGGTTGCTTTGCTTTGTCTACTTGGTGTCTCGTGGTTGTTGTGTGGCTCTTCCTCAAGATGCCACGGGTTTGTCTGCAGTTTGTGATTGTGGGATTACCTGATCATACTCAATATTTTCTATGGAAGGTGATTGGGCTACCTAAATCTATCACCCTGTAATTTCATCATTTACACATACATACCATGTCCAGTTGTACTATCCACATACAGGTTTTTGTTTGTTTAATTCGATTCTTTACGTCCCATCAACAATCTTTCAGTTAAACAGGGACGGCCGGGTCTTCCTGGGTTGAACCAGTACTAAGCTAGGATAAATGTGTCTTGGCCAAGGAACACAATGCAGTGACTACAGTGAGGCTCAAACCCGCGGCCCCTCTGTCTAGAGTCAAGCACTCTACCACTGAGCCACTGCGCTCCCCCACATACAGGTACGATCTGTGACAAAATGAAACAATACATGACAAAATAAACAGTGATAAAAGTAATTATAGCTTAACATACTAGTAATCAATTTCATGGTGGTTTCAATCAAATTAGGGATAGTATAAAAAGAAGATGCAGTGGACCAATAAAATCACAACACCTCGTGTATTCAAGCGGATAGAGTATCCCTGATTGAAGAGGAATACAAATTGCAAGTTCTTGAAAAAAGGTTTTTCTGTATTTTCACACTTCTTATTGATGTGCATTATTAACCCAATTGCACTTGACCAAATCATCGTATTGACGAGTTCATAAAATTTGGTAGTTATCACATATGCATAAAACTCTTTACAATTGCAGGTCCTGTGGAGATCTGAAGTCTAGTCTGTCAGTCTTATCTACATCTCTAATTAGTTTCTACAAGAAGGAAAGGCTCTGGTGAGACTGAACTTGCACAGGCTTGTCTGAGCCTTCACTGCTTACATATGCTTTATTACCAAAATCTCATGAAATGACTCTTACAGTTTTAACCAGTCTAAGATCAACAGGGTTAATGTTACAACCATAACCACAAAAACTGATTACAGCTAGGCCAGGGGAGGGGTGCCAACCCTCAAAGGAACACAAATTAAGAACATCTAAAAAATGTGTTGCTGATATCACAGGATGATTTGACAATGCATGAATAGTAAATTCTACCAATTATTATTGTAAATACATGTAAATATACATAAATAAATCTAGTAATTGTCAAATTCACTAAATATTCTTACAAAAAATATGTATAATGGACATCTGTGTTTAACTGCAGCATCATTAAATTAAGGTCTGCCCAATAACACCATTCAGATGAATGGGTCTTAATAGCTGGGGAACCATGAAATCCTATACACTTATCTTTGCATGGGATCAGATAAATAGGGTCTTATCAGTGTTGTTTCCAGTTTCTTAATAACAGAAAATGGCTTAATTTCTTTTTTTGTCTTGAATTTTGAATTTAAGATATAACTACCTCATGAAAATAACAAATGTTTATGCCCTCACTTAATAATTTGTTATAAGTTTTTTTTTGTTGAAATCCAAAGACTAAAATATCAAAGACATTAATACTTGAATTGACTATTAAGATTAATATATAAGAAAGATAACCATAAATTTATATAAAAAGAAAGGATGTCCAATTTCAGTGTGATTATGTAGGTGGATCTAACAAACAAGTTTCCAAAATGCTAATAAAATGACTTGAAATATGTCTAATATATATTTGGACTGAATTATGGCAAGCCCTTTTACTATTTATTAAGAAATGTAGATCTCTACTTTATAAGATAAGATTTCTAATATAGGATATAAGATATCTTCTATGTGATATAAGATATCTTATATCATATATTAGATATCTTATATGTTATATAAGATATGTTATATAAGATATAAGATATCTTATAGAGGATATAAGATATCTGAATTGCCAAACTATATAAGATATCTTATATGCTATATAAGATATCTCATAAGATATATGATATCTTGTATTGCATATAAGAAATCTTATATATAAAATATCTTATATAGCATATAAGATATCTTATATGCTATATAAGATTTCTTATATGCAATACAAGATATCATATATCTTATGAGATATCTTATATAGCATATCTTATATGCTATATAAGATATCTTATATATTGGTAAAAAAGATATCTCATATCGCATATGATATCTTATATGTGATATAAGATATCTTATATGCTATATAAGATATCTTATATAAGATATCTTATATATTTGGTAAATAAGATATCTTATATATTATCTTGTATATGATATCTTATATAGCATATAAGCTATCTTAATTACAAAAAATATATAAGATCTTATTTTATTGTGTCTTTAATTTTTAATTATTTTTAGTGTGTCTTTTTTTTAATTTTTAATTATTTTTAGTGTGTCTTTTTTTAATTTTTAATTATTTTTAAGTGTGTCTTTTTTTTAATTTTTGATTATTTGTAGTGTGTCTTTTTTAATTTTTAATTATTTTTTAGTGTGTCTTTTTTTAATTTTTAATTATTTTTTACCCATATTATGGACTGAATTGTTTGCTTCTTCGGAATAAGATATCTTATATAGGATATAAGATATCTTAGATAAGATATCTTTTTTAATATATAAGATATCTCATATAATACATAAAATATCTTATATAATATATAAGATATCTTATATAATAAAGTAGATATCTACATTCCATAATAAATAGTAAAATGGCTTGCCATACTGAATAGATGATCAAGACTTTAGGAGGGGAGGGAATAAGGTCATCTGAGCCTCAACTCTTATAAACAATGTAATTACCCCAGGTTTTTTTTTAATTTAGAACCTGTGAATACCCAAAACTTCCTACAATGGGAATTAATTACATGTAACCTAGAAAATAAATGGTAAAATTATGAAATGCAGTTTAGATTTACTTCTTAGAACATGGCAAGCAAGATAAGCTTGATCCAATTTAACCACCAGCCATACCTGACTTTGAACACGATATAAATCCTGAATGATGCTGCTACAACAGAGGTCCATGATTATTTTTTAGTAAATATTTTAGAAACTATATTTGTGTTCCTTGCTTACCCAATCTTATCACTAAATAGATACATCAGGCAAAGGTTAAGCATGTTATTATTTAAACCTTGTAAGGACATGTTTTAACAGACAAAATTAGAAAATAACTAGTGTTAATGACTGGTAAGCAAGCAAAGATGTACCCTTCGAAAAGGATGGTGTTTTCAGTAGGTTTCTAATATCAATCACTCTTTGAGCATATGCTACTCTTTGAAGAAA
Organism: Loripinus fragilis; assembly: GCA_964019695.1. Classification (NCBI taxonomy): domain Eukaryota; kingdom Metazoa; phylum Mollusca; class Bivalvia; order Lucinida; family Lucinidae; genus Loripinus; species Loripinus fragilis. Next base: position 23,517,939 of record OZ026516.1, read on the forward strand.
CTATTTCCCATGGAAAAACAACACCTAAGTTAATCAGAAAAAAATGCAACATGCTTAACTATGCCTTCAATATCAAGAGAGCTTTAGTTTTGGCGATCAGTTCAATAAAAGAAATATTCTACTCAAAAAGGTTTTGTATCAGTCTCTTTACATTTAAGAAATTGTTACTTAATGAAAACTGTTAGAATATACTTTACATTCTTCAAATTTGGCTAAGCGGAGGACAAAATAAATTCTATTTGGTTTCTGAAAAAAGTTACAGGTATGTTAAAATAATACTGAAAAAAAAATCTTCCAGGAATACAATCTAGCAATAAACAGCTTGGAACCAGATCAGACTCAGCATTTTGTTGGTCCAGATCTGGGTCTAAACTGTTTTTCAAATGTAAGCAGCAGATGACACTAGCAGGTACTAAGAATTTTAAGATATGAAATTCATAAGGTCATAAAATATCAACACTTTTTGAAAGTTGAAAATAAACTGGTATTACATATCTGAAATAAAGTAGGTCACAAAAAACACTTTCTGAAAATTTCTGAGCATAGCTCTACATTCTTGACTCACTTTAAACTTGATAGTTGAATTGTGTTCTTGCATCTTTACTGGCAGGCTTTTGAGTGTGATTATGATATTTCCTGGTCTTGTTAAAATGTGAGTTGCATGAGCTGTGGTCTTGCATCGTGCATTGTTGTCATAGGAAGATGGTTGTAATCTGTGATTGGAGTATTTCCAGGTCTTGTTGAAATGTGAGTTGCATGAACTGTGGTCTTGCATTTAGGGGATAACTGTATTCAAAATTTTCAGTTGGGGAGGTATATCATCGGATATACAGTCGGAAATTTAGTTTTACGGCGACGCGTAAGCAGAGCCGTAAAACGTGATTTCCGAACGTATATCCGACGATATACCTCCCCAAATGAAAATTTTGAATATGGTTATCCCCATTTAGATGCACTACTTACATTTTCCCTTCAAAAAGACAGGTCTTGTTGAAATGTGAGTTGTATGGAATGTAATTTTGCATCTTTTCTTGTTATCATAGGGAGGTAGGCTGTAATCTGTGATTGGAGCATTTCCAGGTCTCGTTAAAATGTTGAACCTATGTACATTTAACAATGTCGATCCTAAAACTTTTTTCTTCAGAAATTTATATATGAGTGCATGTGCTTCCTAGTTAACTCAATGGCATTTGTGTGTAATTGCAGCCAGTCATAATTTAAGAGAGTTACTGATCCATACATATTCCTCAGACAATGCACTGAAACTCTACCATCTTAGCTATTATAGAGACTATCTAAAGATACAAAACATCATTGAGTAGAACATTTGGTACATTTCAGAACTCTGCAGTTACAGAATCCCTCATTGTACATACTATACCAGAAGTTGTCTCATCAATGCAGCTGTTGTGGAGGTGACAGTTGGACAGCTAAAGCAGCTCAATTATTCTTAAAAATTACATTGGACTGACTCAATAAGCTATATGCAATAGACTATTGGGCATTTAATGGGTCACCTCACCAATGAGAATACCCTAGCTTTTTATTGTATTGAAAAAAACATGGGTATGGATCAGCCTGCACATACTATACATTCTGATCGGCACCTTTGTTTTCCACCTGTTTTCCACCTTAGAAAGTATACTAGATATACATGGTTCGGTCTAAAATTTCAAGATTCTTGCCAGTCTCTGTAGCGGAACATGCAGATAGGAGTCTCACTTGGTCGCAAACCTAGGAAATAGGTACTCTCACAGTGAGGCTATAATATAACCCTTCCCCATTCATCCTATGAAATATCCCCCTACAGACATCCCAATCCGAAAAGGTAAAGTAACCGCAGAAATGCCAATACGGATAGGTAACGTTACCACAGACCCGGTGACAGACAATACGCCACCAACCACCCTCCTAACCATGGATGAAGAAGCTGGGGCCGGCTGTTCCTCTCGCACTTCGACAGGGGCGTCCGGTACTGCATGAGTTGGCTCAGGGATGACTGGTTCCACTCGAGCCGGCTCGGGGACTGGGGCGACCGGTTCCACTCGCACTAGCACAGGGACCACCGGTACCGGGGCTTGCTCTTGAACGTGCTGCCTTAGTCTGGGTTGAGCTTCTTCATCTGAAAATACAAAAGAACCATACTTAATCCTTGTGTTGCTCAATATAGTTATCTTTAGCAAAACATATGTTAGAGAATAAAGTTTGATTGTTTGCTTATATCATGATTGGCATTATTAAGCATTGATTCATAGGCTAAATGAACTATGTAGGTCTTGAGAAGCTGGCTTCAACAGTCTTAAGAGCCTTTGTAATATGATATACAATTATTGACTATTGTGGTATTGGATATGATGTGATATCCACCAGAGGATACCCATAGTGACCAAAACAAGGTCAATACTGGAATTATATGATGGATATCAACATTATATTCAATAACGCAATAGTCAATAACCCTTTTATTAAATTTTGTAACTCTTATATCGAAATAATCCTTTGTATACTGGAAACTCCTAAATGGGCAAACATTGTGGACCCAGATCAGACTGCTCCTACAGGAGCAGTCTGATCTAGGTCCACATTGTTTGTCTATGAGGCTTCAAATACTTTAGTGGATGACAAAAAAACAAACATTTTGTGATTATGAGTTTTAAGGGTTAATAAATGTGACTTCAGTGCGTATACGGTTAGGATTTCATGAAATGCACACATGTCTGCGCGGCCCAAACAACTTATTATTTCTTCATTAAATTTAAAATAGAACCTGATTTCCCTTGTTTAGCAGATGAAATTGCCGAACCACGCCCAGATATGAATATTAAAGTTGCGGCCTTTACAGTAAGCGATAAGTCTATTAATACAAAAGGTTAAGAGATAAAAAATCTTTTAAAAAGTTCATAGGATTCTTTTGCACACAGAATTCAGGTTTCCCCAAACCATATATACCTACTTAACTTTGTCTAATAGTAAGGTTTGCTGATAGCCTTTGCAAACAGTTTGGACCCAGATCAGGCTTGACAAAACTTCAGACCTAATCTGGATCCATACAGTTTGACAAGCATCCCTGAATTTTTGAATTCATTTTTAAGAAATCAGCAGACAAGGAAAAAGCTGGGAATAAACTACCCTTACAAAAAGATACATACCCTGGATGCATCCACACACCCAACCCCCCAGGCCACCATCTGAAACAAACAAACAAACAGTTTAGCGTACGAGTCAAATCAAGTAATCAGTGTAGAACCAGATTAACTTTATATGCCTGTATGAATTATTTAATCCATATAAGCATAGCATCCTTTTTGTGGGACATAGGCAAATGGTGCAGATCCAGATCAAACACCGCAGTACGTGGCATCTGATCAGGATCCCCACTGTTTGCTGACAGAATGTTCTGAATTTTTTTTAATAAAAATGAAAACTACCACACAACAACCTTTAAAATGGAAATGGGCTGGTCCAATTGATAAGAGTGAAATTCCATTAGGCATTTTAATTATATCTGTTAAAGTTTTATATTACATGTTTGGCGGGTAAATACCATGATTTATCAAACAAATAAAATCCGTAATTTTGTTTTTGCCGAGAAAGATTTATTTCCTCTAGGGAAATAAATCCCTTTAGCCGGAACTCCTTTTTCCTGACCACAGGTGACCCAAGGCATCGATGAGATAAAACGCATGTCATATTCAATTTTGTTTTATTATTTACAATTTTTAAACAAGCATAACACTTCTCTGCACTTTTGACGTCACAAGCATTAACAAATGACGTCATTTGCACATGCAATGACATTGCATAACGTTTCTGTCTTCCAACACTGAAACTGGAGGATCGAGGAACAAAAACGAAAAATTCTAGAAAATCACAATGAATTTAGTACCAAAATGTTCGTTATGATCTAACTAAGAGAATGACTACCCACACTTTATGTTTTCGTTCACAAATAAAAAAGTTACAGAGGTTTGAAATTCTGAGGTGGACTCGATGAAGAAGATTTCCAAAATGGCGGACTTCCAGGGAACAGCTAGCTGATGTATTACTACTCGTGTTAGAATTAGACATGTTATGATCCGGCTAGTTTTACCACATCGCATACCATAGTATTTTTTTGATTTGAGCAAGCAGTTCAAGCAGAATACATGTAATATACAGTTTATTAAATCGTTCCATTTAAAATATGGGATTTATAAACCTCAGGAGGTGGTAAATCAGATAAAGAAACTCGTGCGCAAGCCCACTCGTTTCTTTATCAGATTTACCACCTCCCTCGGTTTATAAATCCCATATTTCAAATGGAACGATTAATAAACTCTATATCATCTCTTTGGTTGCGAGTGGCTTCTGGTGATAACCTTTGCAAATAGTTTGGATCCAGATCAGGCTGGACAGATAACCTTTGCAAACAGTTTGGACCCAGATAAGGCTGGACAGATAATCTTTGCAAACAGCTTGGACCCAGATCAGACTGGACTGATAATCTTTGCAAACAGTTTGGACCCAGATCAGGCTGGCCAGATAACCTTTGCAAACAGATTGGACCCAGATCAGGCTGGAGAGATAACCTTTGCAAACACTGGGCCACGTAGCACAGTCGGTAACATGTTTGCCTACAGATGCGAGTCTGACTGCAGAACAGAGGTGGAAGTTTGTTCGCGACCCAGTCTCACTTTCGTGGAGATTGATCATAAAATAATTTCTATGGTAATTCTCCTCCCTTCCGCTGAACCATTCAAGAAGGGTTGTTGTTCGTTACAAGCGAAAGTATGTGCACTAAGTACTGGTTAACCGCTTGTTCAAGCTTGCCCAAGAAAAAGTGTGGTTAGGTGATCTGACCGTCCCACCATGACCTAAGCTGTTGACTTGGGACATAAAGATAAAATCAAACAAACAAAAAAAACCTTTGCCAAAAGCTTGGACCCAGATCAGGCTGAACAAATAACCTTTGCAAATAGTTTGGACCCAGATCAGGCTGGACATATAACCTTTACAGTTTGGACCTAGATCAGACTGGACAGATAACCTTTGCAAACAGTTTGGATCCAGATCAGACTGGCCAGATAACCTTTACAACAGTTTGGACCCAGATCAGACTGGACAAATAACCTTTGCAAACAGTTTGGGCCCAGATCAGGCTGGCCAGATAACCTTTGCAAACAGTTTGGACCCAGATCAGGCCGGACAGATAACCTTTGCAAACAGTTTGGACCCAGATCAGGCTGGACAGATAACCTTTGCAAACAGTTTGGACCCAGATCAGGCTAGACAGATAACTTTTGCAAACAGTTTTGACCCAGATCAGGCTGGCCATATAACCTTTGCAAACAGTTTGGACAGATAACCTTTGCAAAGAGCTTGGACCTAGATCAGGCAGGCCAGATAACCTTTGCAAACAGTTTGGACCCAGATCAGGCTGGACAGATAATCTTTGCAAACAGTTTGGACCCAGATCAGGCTGGACAGATAATCTTTGCAAACAGTTTGGACCCAGATCAGGCTAGCCAGATAACCTTTGCAAACAGTTTGGACCCAGATCAGGCTAGACAGATAACCTTTGCAAACAGTTTGGACCCAGATCAGGCTAGACAGATAACTTTTGCAAACAGTTTGGATCCAGATCAGACTGGCCAGATAACCTTTACAACAGTTTGGACCCAGATCAGACTGGACAAATAACCTTTGCAAACAGTTTGGACCCAGGTCAGGCTGGCCATATCACCTTTGCAAACAGTTTGGACAGATAACCTTTGCAAAGAGCTTGGACCTAGATCAGGCCGGACAGATAACCTTTGCAAACAGTTTGGACCCAGATCAGACTGGCCAGATAACCTTTACAACAGTTTGGACCCAGATCAGACTGGACAAATAACCTTTGCAAACAGTTTGGACCCAGATCAGGCTGGCCATATAACCTTTGCAAACAGTTTGGACAGATAACCTTTGCAAAGAGCTTGGACCTAGATCAGGCAGGCCAGATAACCTTTGCAAACAGTTTGGACCCAGATCAGGCTGGACAGATAATCTTTGCAAACAGTTTGGACCCAGATCAGGCTGGACAGATAATCTTTGCAAACAGTTTGGACCCAGATCAGGCTGGACAGATAATCTTTGCAAACAGTTTGGACCCAGATCAGGCTAGCCAGATAACCTTTGCAAACAGTTTGGACCCAGATCAGGCTAGCCAGATAACCTTTGCAAACAGTTTGGACCCAGATCAGGCTAGACAGATAACCTTTGCAAACAGTTTGGACCCAGATAAGGCTAGACAGATAACTTTTGCAAACAGTTTTGACCCAGATCAGGCTGGCCAGATAACCTTTGCAAACAGTTTGGACCCAGATCAGGCTGGCCAGATAACCTTTGCAAACAGTTTGGACCCAGATCAGGCTGGACAGATAATCTTTGCAAACAATTTGGACCCAGATCAGGCTGGACAGATAATCTTTGCAAACAGTTTGGATCCAGATCAGGCTGGCCAGATAACCTTTGCAAACAGTTTGGACCCAGATAAGGCTGGCCAGATAACCTTTGCAAACAGTTTGGATCCAGATCAGGTAATATATTTATGGTGAATTTTCATAAACAAAGGGCCATAACTACTGAAAGCATGGAGCGATATGGACCATTATTGAACTTGAAGAAGACATCATGGTACCCAACAATGTGACCAAGTTTCATAAAATTCTGATAAAAAATATTTGACTTAGAGAGTGAACATCGTTTCAAATGGTGAATTTTCATAAACAAAGGGCCATAACTACTGAAAGCATGGCGCGATATTGACCATCATTAACAAATATTTAAGAAGACATCATGATACTTAACAATGTGACCAAGCTTCATAAAATTCTGATCAAAAGTATTCGATTTAGAGAGCGGATGTTGTTGGACAGACGTACATACGTACGTATGTATGTACAGATGGACGGACAGGGGTAAATATATTTTCTTAGCAAGAACAGATGACATTATCAAACATATGTTAACAATATTAAAGTTACAAGGATGGGAATGGAAGCAACATTGGAATTCCTTTAATGAATTTGAACAGTTTGAATGTTAGAACTGATCATGACTTTCGGTTAAACAAATTCTGTCATAATGAAAAAAGTCAATAAGCAATGCTTATTAGATACCCCCCGCACAGTAAGAGTCAGTGAAAAAACTTGGCAAGTTATAGTTCAAACAAGAAGACCTTAGTTTTGATAAGAAGATTACAGTAGAATCTGTGCAAACAAAAATTATAAACTCCTTCGTGCATATGTTCAATGTGTCTACATTGTGTCAGCAAAGTATCAAATTGCTCCATCAAAAGCTGTAGTAGGACTTGATCTGCCCATAAAGGCACTATCCATGCATATACAAAAGCCATATAAGGGAATAATTGTCTAAGTTCTCATAGCTGTCATTTTGTCAAAATTATTTTTTGTGAACCAAACTCCCTAAAGCATATGTTCAATGTGTCTACATTGTATCGACAGGGTATCAAATTGTTCCATCAAAAGCTGTAGTAGGAGTTGATCGGCCCATGAAGGCACCATCTATGCATATACAAAAGCCTAATAAGGGAAAAATTGTCTAAGTTCTCACAGCTGTCATTTCGTCAAAAATTATTTTTTCTGAACAAAACTCCTTCATGCATATGTTCAATGTGTTTACATTGTATAGGCAAAGTATCAAATTGATCCATCAAAAGCTGTGGTACGAGTTGATCGGCCCATGAAGGCACAATCTATGCATATACAAAAGCCTTATTAGGGAAAAATTGTTTAAGTTCTCACAGCTGTCATTTTGTCAAAAAATATTATTTCTAAACCAAACTCCTTCATGCATATGTTAAATGTGTCTACATTGTATAGACAAAGTATTAAATTGCTCCATAAAAAGCTGTGGTAGGAGTTGATCGGCCCATAAGGGCACCGTCTATGCATATACAAACACCTTATTAGGGAAAAATTGTCTAAGTTCTCACAGCTGTCATTTTGTCAAAAATTATTTTTTTCTGAACCAAACTCCTTCATGCATATGTTCAATGTGTCTACATTGTATAGGAAAAGTATCAAATTGTTCCATCAAAAGCTGTGGTAGGAGTTTTGATCGGCCCGTGTATGGCCTATAATAGCATAAGCATAAAGCACTATATTAAAAGCCGTTTAGAACTACAAAGGGAAATAACTCTAATAGAATTGGCCCCTAGCCCTTACTTTTTTGTCTAAAGTATTTGTCTTGCATATATGAACATGTTTGCAAGGTTTGATGAAAATCCAGCAATGACTCTTCGAGTTATTAAGGAAACAAAGCGTTACGGACGGACGGACAGACGCACGGACGGACGCACGGACGGACAACGTGAAAACAGTATACCCCCTACAAACAAAGTTTGCGGGGGGTATAAAAAGTCAATGATGTCAAACTTAATACCAAGCAGTGTCATTTAAATGAGATACTCTACAAGATGAGGTTTTATTGCAAAATAGAAAATTTTGCCAAATAGGCTCATATTTGGTCTCAATGTGTCCTCTCGCTTGAACTAAGAAAACGAGTACCCACACTTTATGTTTCTGACCATAAACAACAAAGATATTGGAAGTTGAAAGTGGCCATATCACGCCTCATGTCCGCCATTGCTGTTGAATGTCTCCTGACGTGAACGAACTATACGTGCATCGGCGTTGCGCATCAGACAAACAACTGATATTTTTTACTATCAACCGCTGCTATGGCAAACGAGTGACAGTATTCACTGTCCCTATAGTAGCAGGTGATAGTGTAAAATATCAGTCATTCTTCTATGGAAATTTTGTATGGTAAATTCACGTGAGGTATAATAATGTCAAATATACCGTCCGAAATCACATTTTCCAGTACTGTATGCATGTCCCAGCAAAACTAGATTTCCAACCCTATATCCGACAATATACCTCCCTAAATAAAAAGTTTGAATACAGTTAACCCCAAAATGCGTTTCATATTTCATTTGTTTTGAAAACATCCTAACATTGAATGCAATAAAATAAGTGCACAAATGCCATATTCTATAGGTGCTCGGACATTTCGGCTACAGACATTTGGCCACGGCCGTTTCAGCCTGGACATTTCGGCCATAGACATTTCGGCCACGGAAAATGCTGAAGTGGACATTTCGGGGATAACCATAAATTTTGGGTTTGGGATGTATGCATGCATAAATGTGTGATGCATTTCTTAAGATGCATGATAATAGGATCATGCTATTTTTCATAGAAACAGGTATATTATTCAGCAGTAAATAATATATACCTATATAAAGCACCCATTACCTGGATTATTTAATATTTTATTTACAATGATTCTCATGAATCTACTGTACATAACAATTGATGAATGTTTACTACTTTCATGCTGAGCCTGGATTTATATTTTTCTTCAAACACTGCAGATCCAGATCAGCCAACTTCCTACCTGATCAGGACCTACACTGTTTTCATCTCTGCTTGTAAATACATGCAGTTTAATAACTGATAAAAATTTGGGAGAAGTATAGTATACATGTATATGATTGTCCTAAGAAATGCATCACAGATTTATGCATGCACACACCCCAACCCACAATTTATGGTTATGGCCGAAACGTCCACCTTTGGCATTTCCCGAGGCTGAAATGTCTAGGCTGAAACGTCCTAGGCCGAAATGTCCGCAACCCATTAAATGTCCTATATTTATTCTATATTTATCAATGGCATAGCCAGAACTCTGAAAAAGTTACCCACATCAAGGGAGATTCCTGGAACAAAGCAGTGATTCTCTTCGGTTGCACTCCTTTTCAAAAAAGGGAACTTCTCTCAAAGGAAAGAATTTGCTCCCAGAGGGAGCTGGGAGCAAATTCTTCCCTTTAAGAGCAGTTCCTTATGGTATGGAAAATCCCTTTGACCACATTAGGTAACCTCCCTTGATTGTTATTATTTTTATTACTCACATGCGTAACTGCGTAATTGGAGCTACGCCAATGTTTATCATATGACTGCTTTTAAAAACAAATTTTGGTGTGAAACTGTCAAGATTTGCCATTGCATCTTTATAATGGACATCATTGCATTAAATTATATTTGTGACCTCGTGCAGCATTTTTTTTACATGCTCAAGTCATTACTCTATAATAGCGCCTTTTGACGCCTTAACAATATCATGTATTTGAAAATATTATGGAAAATGGATCATTTGCCCTTTTGGAGCAAATGCTCCGTTTTTCATAATATTTTTTAAAAGTATACACAACTTAACTTTAATTTTTCTTGAATTTTTTTCAATGTTGTCTAAAATAGAAAATGATATCATGATCTTAAAATAGCCTATGGAGTAAAAGGTTAATCATCTATATCTTAAAACTCTATAAACATGTAGCTCCGTCGGACCCTTAACTCTTTGCCCCCTGGGAGATTTTTCATGCGTTTGTTTTCAAAGAAATCTTTAGTAATACCATCCTAGTGTTAATCAGAATGGATCAAGATTAGGCCCGACATTATTTGGGCCAGACCTCGGTCCAACTTGTTTGTAAAAATTATCAGCAGATGACAAAAGGAGATAAAGAAATTAGTAACACTAAATTTGGGTAACTGATATATAGAAACCCTGAATAACTTTATACTAAGTAAAACTAAATTTGGGTAGCTGATATATAAAAAACTCTGTATAACTTTGTAGGGTAAAGTCGGGTAAATTCTGACAGTAGCCTAACGTCGGACAGCTACCTTAATTCTTTTATTTTTGAATAATTGGAATAAAAATTAAATAAAATAAGCAAACAGTGAAAATCCTGATGAGACGGCTCAAAAGGAGCCATCTCATCTGGATTTACACTGTTTCCAAATGTGTGTCCGAATTTACCTGGTGTCTAAATTTACCCGACTTTACCCTATATACCAGTCCTGTATGAAAGGCCTTCTGGCATGACAGCTATCAAAACATTTGTAAAGAGACCAAATACACCCAGATGTCACAAAGGATCTTTACATTATTAAAATAAAATTGTGTCATACATTCATGCACAATAACCCAATCTCTTCACTTTATCCCTTATTCTTATCTAAAAAAAAATATGTGTGGATTAACTCTTTGCCCCCTGGGAGTATTTCCATGCTTTCTTTGTTGTCTGGTGATTTTTTTTAAAGATCAACTTTTTCAATATTTTTTTTCAGGAACACCATCTTGGTCCATCTGAGTGTCAGGTTGGACCCAGGTCAGGTCTGCCATTGTGTCGGGCCTAATCTTGGTCCAACCTGTTTGCAAAGGTTATCAGCAGACGACACAAGGAGATTAAGAGTGAATAATTAACTCTTTGAATGATAGGTAACGTCATGCTTTTGTATTCATCTGCTGACTTTTTTTTCAAAGAATTAAACTCTTTCAGCTAGAAATATAAATCTCTAGATTAGTGGATTAGGGTGTCCAGACCAAGACTGATATTTTGTCTGTCCTGATCAGGGTCCAAACTGTTGGTAAAGGTTAACAGCAGACAACAAAAGTCACGGCTAGCAATTTTAAAGAGTGAAAAAGTAAATTATTGTAAATATTCTCATCAATTAGCCCTTAAAGCGCCAAGAAAAAAATGCATATGAAAATGTCGTCTGCTGAAAATAACTGCCTAACATTACTTACGAATAAAGTATAGAAGCAAACAGCATGGACCCAGAGGAGCAGTCTGATCTGGGTCCACACTGTTTGCCATTGTGGCTTTTTAAACATTTCAGCAGGCAAGAAAATAGGAGGACTTTGTAGTGATTAGCGCATTAAGGGTTAAATCATTTGTATGGGGTGTCCCATAGAGATTATGCAATCTTGTTTCAAGGTTATAAAATGTTTTTGGCGCTCAACTCAGCTGAGCATGAAATTTCAATTGCTCATTGAAGATAAAATGGTGAAAAATATAAAAAAACCTTTAAAATTCTCAGTTGTTGTATCTATCATGCTAATACATAGGTCCAATTAAACAAAATTTTTGAGCATGGTGGGACGGTCAGTTCACCTAACCACACTTTTTTTCCTGGGCAAGCTTGAACAAGCAGTTAACCAGTACTTTGTGCACATAATTTCGAATGTAACTGACAACAATCCTTCTTAAAGGATTCAGTGGAAGGGAGGACAACAACCGTAGAAATTATTTCATGATCAACCTCCATGAAAGTATGGGACCAGGCCGGGATCAAACTCGCAACCCCTGGATCTGAAGTCAGACTCACATCTGTTGCCAGACACGTTATCAACTGCGACGGGTACAATTGTAATTCTTTTCTTACTCAGCAATCAAATGGTATGTTTTGGGTGCTCAAAAGATATGTTTTGGTTGAGAAATAAGCAAAATAGTTTTCAGTTACCCACACATATCTGGAGGCCTGCTAATAAATGTCCAACTGCCAACAATTACTTATGAGCTCGATAAATTTCAGGCTCAGTTAAGTTGAGCATGAAAAAAAATTAACGTCAGTGCTAGATCCACAAGCCTGCAGCTGGTTTGAATACACTGTCAAAGTGCTAGTTTATTAGTTCAGTATGTATAATAATATCAAGGTTAGCACTTTCTCTATACTAGTGTTGGCTGCTGATAACCTTTGCAAACAGGTTGGACCCTGATCAGGCTGAACACAACATCAGGCCAGATTCAGATCCAAATTGTTTGATACTTTGATGGTAATCCTGGCAGGGATATTTAAAAATAGTTCATTTTGAAAAAAAAATCAGTTGACAACAAAAAAGCATGCAAATTAACCCAGTTAAGGTAAAACTATCAAAGTTTTTTGTGTTTGTGCTATCACTTGTCAACAAAATGTATAACTTACCCCGCTTGAGGCGCCGGAAGTCCTCTCGTTTCATCGCTGAAAGAAACAAAGTAAAAAATTGCAATCAAACATTTACCTTGGGGTCTATCATTTGGTCCATTGCAGTGTATGTTTTATATAGAAGATCTTACATGAGTGTTCATGTTTTATTGAATCTATTAAACAAGTTAAGGAAAAGAGATAAAATGCGAGGCTTGCCGAGTATTTTATCTCTTTTTCGCAACGAGTTTCATAAATTAAATAATACACGAGGACAAATGTTAGATTCTATTAAGATTACTTTGAAATCTCATTTCTGCAGTAAAAACATTATAAATTTGTCATTATGTGCGTAAGATTGTTATGGACGACATATCTGTAAACCACTAGTGGTTTATCAATTTTATTGCATGGTGTTATTTCACTCACAGAAGCGACATCATGTTATAAAAAACAAAAAAAAAATCCCTATAAATATCAGCTTAAACACAGATCTGTCAGCATACTGAAGGAGCATTCTGTTCAGGTTTTACCCGAAGATAGTTAAAGAGAGATTCAAATATTCCAATATCTTGGGTAAGTATAGAAACTAGTGTGTTTCCTAATGCTAAGCTTTCAGTACTCCAGAAAATATATCAGTATTTCAGCAATGTACAGTAAAACCAGTCTTAAGCAGTCTTAACCAGTCTTAAGCAGCCTTTTTTTCAGATAGGTAATTGTACCACAATCTAAACCACACTTTTTTACTATGATTCTCAAAGATTTGGTGAAAAGTCATTGAATATTCATATATCTGGGGTCAATTTTGTGAAATAATACTTAGTAATTATGAACCATACCTATACATAGTAAATGGATCCATGTTAGTGGACACATTAAAGTTCATGAATACTGTGTGTCTATACAGTGCAGTCCCTGGGGTGTGGTTTGATCTGTAATAGTTGACCCATCACAGCTCATGATCAACCAAGCACATGTACACTAATGGATTCTTCCTTCTGGTTTCATATCATTAACTTGAGATAGTCTATTGTACATATTTAGGGGTGTCAGGTTGTCATTAAAAATGTATTATTTTGTCTGAAGATCTTTTTTTATCTTGACAAACAGTGTAGACCCAGATGAAATGTAGCATTATGCAGCATTTCATCTGGGTGTTTATTGTTTATAAAAGTATCCATTTAGGGGTTTCCCATACACAAAGGATTAATGTTTATATTGTGTGAATTGATCCATGTTAGTTAAAGACTTCTGCCTATACCAATCGTAAATTGATCCTTGTAAGTTAAAGACTTTTGCCTATACCAATCGTAAATTGATCCTTGTAAGTTAAAGACTTCTGCGCATACCATGTAAACTGATCCGTGTTAGTTGACCATCATCACAGTTCTAGATTGATGCCTATACAGGACATACGGTGTTAACATTTTTGAAAATACAATTAAGTACTTACTACTACAAGTACGATGATACGAGAGGCCACACTCCCGGCATATAAGCTGCTCTTGCCTCTTCCGAACAACCTCCCCACAACTGCCGCAGTCGATGAACCTTCTGAAAACACAAAATAAGAACATAAGTTACCAGGCCCCCAGATAAGAGTGCTTAACTGAAAATTATTTTTCTTATTTCTCAACCAAAACATGTGTTGTGGGTACTCAAAAGAACCGTCTCGATGAGATAGTTCTTTTGAGCATCCAAAACACATGTTTAAACTGATTGATAAGAAAATAATAACAATTTTATGTATTTATTTTTGGCTTAACTGGCCCTATGAGTTACATTGAAAAACAATAACATAAATATAACTAATTAATTATTGATAAAAAAAATAGGTACACTAATATATACTTAAACGCAAAAGTTTCGCAACCGTTTAATATCTATATTTTCTTCAGTATGGTCCATGTTAGAATATTCATATAATCATATTTTATGCTCCTGCACAATGTGGAATGATTTACCATTATTCGGTTTTGATCATACTCTTCATTCTGACGTTATAATGACGTCAGTGTTTTTCAACAATTTACGTCTAGCATAAAGATTATTATCTCGATTTGAAAACAAATGGTGTGATGTGATAGCCAGTTGTCGTATCTGACGAAAAACATTTTAAGGTTTAACAAATAACGTTTATCAACGCTCAAAGTTGCAGCGTTTCTTTGTTAACGTCAACCAATTTATCAAAATTGTTCATTTTATTCCGTTATGTCACGCGATACTTCTGTCTTCTATGCAATGTGTTAAAGCCTTTCAATTGTGACTTTAAAAACTCTATTATTGATATTCAGTTGTGCTTAAACGGCCAATTACGTCAAATATTGAAGGCTTTACGTTGACGTAATGAACGTTACCAAATGCATAAAATAACCTGCTTTGATTTGTCTGCCCTTCTGCTTTTGAAAACAGATAAAGGTTAAACACCTTTTCCGAATAAAATGTAAGGTGGTGTAACACTGTGACTTGATAAAATGTAAGGTATTGTAACTCTGTGACTTTTAAAATTTGGGTTGCCTTACATTTCTTGTTGAAGATCCGCAACCGTAAGTCTCACTGGTCTGATTTTCATGCTGTTTGGACGGCAAATCATTGGACTTGTTAATCACAATTTCATGGATTAAAATATTTGGCTCAAAAAGAAGGAAATAGCATTTTAGTAATAGTTGCGAAACTTTTGCGTTTAAGTATATAAGCAAATAGTGTCAGACCTATTTGCTATCTAGTAGCTAATTAATTGCTATTATTGCCAAATAAACTATCATGGTCACATTTTCATCAGTAGCCCAGCTGTTCATAGTATTGGCTATTTAAAGGAATACTGGTAGGCAACCCCCTATCCACTCCCCCCCCCCCCATATAGGAGCAATTGTACACACTCTGTAAAAATAAGTTGATGACTAAATTTTCGAATTAAATCAATCAGTTGAACCAGGCCAGGACTTTAGTTAAGAGTGCGTAACGGAAATTTAATTTTCTTATTTCTCCACCAAAACATATGCTGTGGGTACTCAAAAGAACCGTCTCAATGAGACGGTTCTTTTGAGCAACCAAAACAAATGTTAAAATTGATGGGTAAGAAACATGTACAATTTTATGCTGAAAAATTGTTTTTATCTAAACCTGTGACCAGGTGGACCTCAACTGATGATAAAATTGCCTGCCATACCAAATGTCCATATATTTTCTTTGGTATTTGAAAATTAACGCCTCCAAATGGAAGATGATGTTTGTTAAAATATTCGGACACAGATCCCAGGGGGCGGGGGTTTCTCAATTTAACTTTATATGTAGGCTTGGACCCAGCATCTGTTTACCCAAAAATCAGCCTCATGAGAGGTCACATTCTGTACTGCCACCTCATCTGGGTTTACACTTTAAAATTGTTGCATGCTGGGATCTTTTCTTGTGACCGCTGAATCGAAAAAAATGAGTCTGACATGTGGTTTCCAACAATGTGGCATTCTTACAAGTGAAGACTCTGACGAGACTGTGCAGCCTCATTTTAAGCTTAGAAACTCCAAATGATGTTCGGTCAGTAGCTTAAGACTTATTGAATACTGTAAACCAACAAACTTTCGCGGCTACTATATTTTGTGTTTTTCTTAACTTGGAAATATTTGCGGCTACAAACTTTCGCCCCTTCGTATACGTCGCGAAATCCGCGAAAACTTAGTCGCTCTGGCAAGAATTTAATCTACTGGCCTCCGGTAATATCTAGCTAATCTTTCTCGTGTAGACGATTTTCTTAAAATGGTGTGTGAACAATCTGTTGAACAGTTGTCACGTTAATGTATAATCATATCCATCGAAGCAAAAAGTGCATTGTATGTACGGGTATTCATAAGTAAACCAAAAGTTGGTATAGTAGTGCAAAATGTCGATACGTAAATTTTTTACTCCGGAAAAATCTAAAACATCTGATGAAAGATCATTTGATCCTTTGGAAAATTTATTGCCGTCGTGTCCGAAGGTCCTTTTTCGCACAACACAGCTCAAATATAAATAAATATTTTAAAGAAGCCATCAATCACAAATTGTCTCCTATACATTGTTTAGCATTGTTGACCATTTAATTATGTCTCCGAAATACATGATTTGTTATGGACACCCATTGTCAATAAATCACAGTTAGATAAGCTGTCATATTTCTTAAATAATAATCCTTTGTGAGGGATTTACATGTATGCATGCAACAATTAGTTCAGCACTTTGACAATATCACCGTGACGTCACACGAAAAATCACCTGTCTATCAAATCTGCAAGCTGATTTATTCAATACATTTAACCTATGTTCAAAACATACCAAGGATCATTGACACTTGCTATGGGTAAATGCCTATGGTTTTCAGTAAAAATAAATGTTTGTCAATCGTCCCTTTCTTCACCTTGAAGCTACCCTGACCTGAGTACTTTATGGATGTGAAATCCTTTTTCGATATTAAATGCTTCAAGGATGAAAAAATTTGGGTAGAACAATCAGTTTTACATTAAGATATATAGAAATCCGAAAACATTTTTTAAAATATCATTCCCCCCGTGTGCCAGCAAAAGCTTTTGCATGTATATGTGTTACCATATTTTACACATTGTATGGAAGTGGCTTGCTGGCACACGGGGGGGAAAGATGTTCAGCAGCTCAAAAACCCAGGGCCTAAGCCCATAAAATGCCTTTTCTACCAAATAAGACATTAATGACAGTAATGAAGTTCTCTAGAACCAATCTCCTAAATTGCTTTGTAATCTGTGCTAGTTTTATAATAAGTACTTAAATATTAAAAGTAGAATTAGCAAGGTTTTATGCATTTTTTCATAAGAAAAAATCTCACTGTTATTAAGTGACACATTTTTTGCCAACGTCCTGTACTTATATATTTGCATGCTAGGGAATTGTTCATGTTTTTATTTTCGTCTGCTGACTTTCTTCAAAATTAAATTAAACCACCAAGGACCACCATCAGAGTGTCAAGCAGTTTGGATCCAGATCAAGACCCACATTCTGTTGGTCTTCATTTGGGTTCAAACTGTTTGGAAAAGGCTAGAGGCAGACGACAAAATTATCCACTGGCATGCAAAGAGTTATAACAGGTAAATACTTTAGTGTTCAATATATTGTCTCATATAGGGATATACATGCATATGTATATCATAAATATTCGGACACTTTAAATACATTCAACATGCTATGCCCTTTAAACAAAGCAAAAGTAATATTCAAAGGATCTAGTTAGAATCAGTTTTACTTTCCAATGCTAAATGGGACACTTTCATTCTTTCAAAAATATGTATTTCTTTTGTTGAGCTTCCAGTTTTGTATTATTTACGGTACATGTAGTCAAAAATGTACAGGTAACTTCTAAATTATCTCCCAAAAATCATTTTATTACAAAACATATTTTGTTTTTAAAACAATTTCATCAATTATCGTGATTCGTTAATACTCTGCGTATGGTATGTTTAATAGATATTACCATGCCTACCAAATAAATCAAGAAAACGTGCAGAAATTACTTTTTAAAGCACTTTTTATTTTCATGAAATTTCAGACCCCCTCCCCTTTCTACCCGCCATAACTCTCGAATGCGTAGGAATTTTGCAAATATTTTGCTAGCTGGCTCTTGCCATTAGATTCACCTATTGCACTGATACTACATGCACCACACTAGAAGCCCAAAAGCAGCGTTCTGGGAATCAGAAAAATAGGCGTATAAGGCCCAAACCGTCAATGATCCTTTGAAGGTATTAAATTTGACGTTATACAAACAAATACCACGGATGTTGGCCAGGCACACCGCACGGCGCACATGTAAGTAATCTTTCTTTCATTGCTGCTTATTCAGGAGCGAGAAACTTTCGCGTTTTCATTACATCAGACATTTTCACGGCTATAAATTTTCGCGGATGCACACTGACCGCGAAACCTGCTAACTTAAATCGCGCGAAATAATTTGTTGGTTTACAGTAGTCAAGTGACTAGCAAAGGCTCTGATCAGACTGCGCGTATGCCCAGGCTGATCTTAGGCTTTGCTGGTGGCACATACCAGATTCTTGGAAATCCCATGTTGCTGCTCAAGTTATCTTAATTCTAATTTCTTTTAGGAGTACCATAATAGTGTAAAATAGCTTGGATCCAGGTCAAGCCAAACTGAACGTCCCACCTGAACTGGGTCTAAAAGAATAGAAGACAAGCAGGCAATGAGTTAAGTTAATAGACTGATTAACAGATTAGGAGAACTACAGCTAGCTGAATACATATATTTGTAATGATTTAATTTCTACATACCTGGCGACTGAGACCGGTTTGCATGCTCTATGAATGGATGAACGTAGCGCCATTATCTGAAATACACAAACAATGGGCATGTATATGAAAAAATACACAAACAATGGGCATGTATATGAAAAAATACACAAACAATGGGCATGTACATGATAAAATGACTGGTATGTACTGTCCTGCCAGCCAAGAGTGACAGTGATGTCACGTTTTGTTTACAAAGTTATCAGGAACTTATAACCAAAAGATCACTTGTGTATTAATCCTATCCTCAGGATAGGGTTAATACATAAAAGTGCTGCAGGCATGCAACATACCCCGTCATGGGGCACTACTCTTCAATATTAACTCTTATATCCAGTTTGAAGAAAATCGGTAAAAAAATCCCAAAGATAGAGAGTGAAAACAAATTTCTAACGTCAATCAAGGGCTATAACTCTGTACTTATTTGTCAAAATTTACCCATCTGCAATCCAAGAACACTCCTTCACAATATCAACTCTCATACAAGTTTGAAGAAAATCGCTAAAGGAATGCCAAAGATAGAGAGCAAAACCAATTTCTAACGTCAATCAAGGGCTGTAACTCTGTACTTATTTGCCAAAACTTACCCATCTGCAATCCCAGGACACTCCTTCCCAATATCAACCTTCATAGCAATACAATACCCAACACTTTTTAAAGTGGCGGGGTATAACAAGTGATCTATTGATTCCCATTAGCTCAAGTGGTGTGTACAAGTTAGTCTTTTTTTACTTAGCAGTTGTAAACAAAATATTTCTTCACTGTTACTCTTGGTTGGCACGACAGTACCTCTCTTAGCTAGCATAAGTATCATCTAAGGTTATAGATTGGATCCTGATCAGGACCGACGTCCTGATCTTTGCTGAAACTGTTTGTAAAGATTTAATATTTAAGATTTAATTTTGGTGGCAACAAAAGTCGCCACAAGCAGTCTGAGTTTATTTAACATTATATAAGTCACTTACTTTATGTCACATTATGTGTACCATTCCTGAATTTCAGCAGACCCATAGGGCCAGTTAATCAAATTATCAAAATTTGAGCATAAAATTGGATTATTTTCTAATCCATCTGTTTAAACATGTGTTTTGGGTGCTCAAAAAATGTCTCCTGAAGACGGTGTTTTTGAGTACACACAACATGTATGTTTTGGTAGAGAAATACGCAAAATAATTTTCAGTTGTGCACTCTTATCTGGGGCCCTGTAGACCATTTGCATTTTGGTTTCAAATTTAAACCTTGTGCTGCAGTACACAGCTTTTCTTGGTAGCTGCCGGACTTGTCTGCTGATAACCATTGCAAAGACAGGCCTATAGTTAAGATTGTGTACCAAAAAATTAATTTTCTTATTTCTCAACAATTTTACACTCAAAAATTTTGTTTATCTAAACTTATGAAAGAGCTTTGGCGGCCCTTAAAACATTTTGTTTACTAGCGTCCACCCCCAGGCTGTCACCCTACTCATAATTTTACAGAGGGGTAGGTATAGGCAGGCAAATAATTGTGTTTCACTGATTAGTTAACAAGATATCAAAATAAAGAAAGCAAGTCTAAAATAAGATTAATTATCCCCACTTTTTTTTTTAAAAAGCGAAGGGCATATCGTAATCGCCTCCGTCCGTCTGTCCGTTATGCTATCTCCTCCTAAACCCTTGGACGAAATTCAACCCAATTTGGTGTGTGAGTTACTCACATAAATGGGGCGTGCAACGGCAAACTTTTTTCCCCGCCCCCTGGGGCCCTTGGGATGGGTCAAATAGATCAAATATCATTTAATTTCAATTACAAAGTCAATTTCAGAGATTTTTATACCAAACATTGTATGTGTTCTCACAAATGAAAGATACAAAACATATCAGACGGGATTTTTATTCTGTTGCCTGGGTCATGCCCCAGGGGTGGGACTTTGGGGCATCCAGGGGTAAAAAAGAAAATTTCAAACATGGTCATGTGGCCTATCAAATCGATGGGGATGACGAGCAGAACATAATACAAGTAAAGTTTTAATCCTATGATCAAACTGGTGACCTTGGAGTGAGGTAAGAAGGCCAAATATTAAATTTCGGCTACCAAGTCAAATTCTAAAATTTTTATACCAAACTTTGTGTGCGTTCTTACAAATAAAAGATAGAAAACATATTGAACAGATTTTTCATTCTGTTGCTGGGGTCATGTCCCATGGGTGGGACTTGGGGTGCTGGGTGGGTCAAAAACTGTAGGGATTTGTGATGGCGCCCAATCGACTGCGCATTCGAGTTTATAAATGTATCTGTCTCTAGGTCACTCATGACCAACACTTATATAATATAATTTTTTATATACTGAAGGACTTTAAAAACGCACCACCTGCTTAAATGCTAATTTATGTCGAAAATTGGATATTTTCATAATGTGAAAAATTAAATTGACAAGTTCCGCCACTTAGCTTGCATTCAACAAGAAAACCGAAACGCTGTGGCTTATGATTGCCGTGGCGTCGCTATAATTCTGAGACATCTCAAATTCATAAAGTCAAAGAGTACCCATACCTTCCATAATGAAGGAAAAAAAGTTTTCGAACCGATGTTTGTTCTTGAAAGCAAAAGGAAAGACAAAACCAAATCACGAAGTTTAAGGCCTCTGGCAATGATCATTACGTCTACATGACGTCATTGATTTTTGACATAATTGGACGTTTATATCCTAGGGATCAGGAATAATCAAAATATTTTGTTGCCAACAGATACTCCTCAATCTGTTGCATAAAAGACAAAAGTTGCGACATGCGAGGACGTCACCCGCCTGTTATTGATGTTTGAAAATTTAAGACTGACGTTAGCAAAGAAACGCTGCGAGTGGGAGTGTAATAAAACAATTATTTCTGAAAACTTGTGTTTTTTCCATTTGTTAAGATAACTGGCTACCACCTAAAAGCGTTTGTTTTCAAATCGAATAAAATTCACATTTGTCAGACGACAATTGTTAGAAAAAACAATAACGTCAATATAACGTCAGAATGAACAGCATGAGAAAATCAAAATCATGGTATATTTTGCAAGAGGATAAAAAATGATAAAGAAAACATCCTAAAATCATGTGGAAGAGACAGAGAATGTAAAATGGTGCGTTTTTAAAGTCCCTCAGTATAATAATTTTTTTTGTTTGTTTTTACACGCAGGTTCCTGGCTGAGAAACAAAATTCAGGACCCTAAAGTGCAATAATAAAAAGCCAGGCTCTGGTGCGCAAGGGAAAAAAATCCAGGACCAAAGTAATTACCCTGCTGTGATGCCGAAATGCATGTCACATATTGAATATTGGAACATTACCCTGCATTTCATTTTTTTCAACCACCCTTCCTCAATGGACTGCTTTGTTTTGAAAACAGTTTGAGGCATATTGTGAAAACTTAAGCAAGTTTCGATGCCTATACTTCTACCACGACCTCTAAGTAACGACCCTCGATTCATTCATTTGCATTTACCGTTAAAGCCAGGAGCACTTAAGAGGAATATTTTGTGCAACAACCTGTGATGAATCTACTGTAAGAGTAAAGTGGTTCTCTAACCTGTAAATGTGGCCTGAGAAACAATTCAATTATTATGCCACCCCCATAACAATGGCTGGTGCATGAAGTGTTACCCGTGTCCGTCTGTACGTATGTACTCATGTCTATCCAACGACGTCCTCTCTCTAAGTCCAATACTTTGGATCAGAATTTTATGAAACTAGGTCACATTGTTTAGTACCATGATGTCTTCAAGTTCGATAATGGTCCCACCATGCTTTCAGTAGTTATGGCCCTTTGTTTATGAAAATTCACCGTTTTAAACAATGTCAGCACTCTAAGTCGAATAGTTTTGATCAGAATTGTATGAAACTGTCACATTGTTTAGTACCATGATGTCTTCAAGTTTGATAATGGTCTATATGGCACCATGCTTTAATGAGTTATTGCCCTTAGTTTATGAAAAATTGCAGGTTGAAACGACGTCTGCTCTCTAAGATGAATTGTTTTGATTATAATTATATAAAACTTGGTCACATTATTAAGTACCATGTCTTCAACTTTCAGAATGGCCCATATCACATCATGCCTTCAGGAGTTATTGCCCTTTGTTAATGACAATTCCCTATCTATAATAATGATGAAAAACTGGTATGGTATGATTTGATTCTTTATGTCCCATCAACAATCTTTCAGTTATAAAGGGACGGGTCTTCCTGGGTTGAACCAGTACTAAGCTAGGATTAATGTTCTTGCTCAAGGACACAACACAGTGACGCCGGTGAGGCTCGAACCCACGGCCCCTCGGTCTCGAGTCAAGCACTCTACCACTGAGCCACTGCGCTCCCATATGAAAAACTGGGTTAGTCATATATTTTTTTCTTAGAAAAAGGGGGCTTATTGTATTATTCTCAGGACCGCACTTCCGGTTAGCAACAGTCGTCTAGGGCCGCCGAATGTGAAAACCAATTTTATCGATATTAATATTTTGTGCGTTTCCCTCCAGATAACCTTCAAGAATGGCAAAACCGTACTTTGTAGTGGGTTGCAACAATCATAACACGATGAAAGACAAGAAAATACAGGGTTTTAGCTTCCCAAATAATATTGACAAGCACTCTCCAGTCACGGCAGGCACTTTATGCCAACAGTTAAGCAACAAGACAACAAAAGACCATTTCAGTACTGATATGTATCACGCACAGAAAAAAAAGCATACATGATTTATCTGAATAATAATAATAACTCAAAACATTCTGTCATATGAGGATAGACAGACAGACAGACAGACAGACAGACAG
This sequence comes from Loripinus fragilis, assembly GCA_964019695.1. Lineage (NCBI taxonomy): Eukaryota > Metazoa > Mollusca > Bivalvia > Lucinida > Lucinidae > Loripinus > Loripinus fragilis. The sequence continues at coordinate 23,541,822 of OZ026516.1, forward strand.
ACAAACAGACAGACATCATGTCCCATCTCAGCTGCTGATATGACTGCTACATCTCAACAGAATGTCGGGCCTGATCTGGGTCCAAATTGTTTGTAAGGGTTATCAGCAGATGACAATGTCATGTCATGCGCAGATCTAGAAAGTTTTGTCAGAGGGGGTCCAAATTTTATAAAGGTTGCTTTTTTTAGTTGATGAGGGGATATAGGATCCGAATACCTATTTACATGGGCAATTATCTGCCCGCCAGCGAAATGCCATTTAAATGGTGTTTCGCTGGTGGGCCGATGATGGCCTATATTAAATGCTGACTTGGTAGCTTTGTAATTTTTTGGGGGATCCCCACCAGTATTGAAAGGAAACTCTATATTTTTGTGATTTTTCAGGGTGGGGGTCCAAACCTCCTGTCCCCCCTCTGGATCTGTACATACATGTAAAGGTTTAACTCAAAAATGAAATACATCGGTTCAACTTGTCAAAACTTATGAAGTGTCAAACAGTTTGGACCCCGATTGGGCCTGAACAGAATGTTGGGCCTGATCTTGGTCCAAACTGTTTGCAAAGGTTATCAGCAGATGACATGTCAGGTAAAGTTTTAATGCAAAAGGTAAAATACTATGGATTTGACCCAAAGTTAGGAGGACCTGGAAAAACAATTTGGATCCTGGTCAGGCCACTATGGTTGTTTTTCCAGACACCATGTATACATTTAGGGAATAAGCAACTGGATCCCCCTAGAAAAAGTTGGATCCCCCAACCATGGAAAAAATGTTGGAGCCCCTCTGGAACCTCGGAAAATTATGACTTTCTTTGAAATAAACCATTGGCATCCTGTAAAATAAGTGGACGACTACTAAAAAGAACTAAACAAACGTTGTCAGAGTTTTTTATGATAGATGGACCTGGACCCCCCCTGACGAAAATTCCTGGGTCCGCGCATGCCTTGATACAAATCTTGAGCTATAGTTGCTTCATCTATGCTGGAATGCCATATAATAATTGAGTGTAGGACAAAAGCCCACTAGGACAAAAGCCCACTAGGACAAAAGCCCACTGGACAAAAGCCCACTGGGACAAAGCCCACTGGGACAAAGCCCACTAGGACAAAAGCCCACTTATATGCATTTTACAGGGATATGTTTGAACTGAGGGGGGGGGGGTACTCTCATTTTTTCTTCATACATAGGCTTGGGCCCAGCATCTACCGTTCACCCCCAAAAAATATCAAGAATTTCAAGCACCCCAAATAAATATTTGAATTTTTACCAACCCAAAAAATATCCTCCATTTTGTACCTTGACCTTCAGAAAAGACATGCATCGTATAGTCCAATTTTGTGATGACCCCATAAAATATCCACAAAATCTTCATACCCCCAAAAATATTCAGTTTTCTGAAAACCCCCAAAAATATTGAAATTCAAACTTTTGAACCCGCCAAAATAGCCCGAGCCTATGTATGCATGAAAATATAAGAGTACTCCCAAAGGGGGGAACAGACAGACAGACCTAAGATGAAGAATCTCCCTTCTCAAATCTGAAATTTCAAACATCTCTTTGTTTGGCACCTCTCATAAAAGTACATGCTTATTGTTACTGACAGATCAAAGGGCATTTGGATTAATTAGACATATGTTTCCCAATTATAAAAGATTGTTTGACCCAAACTGTAAATTGATTTTCTTCAAACAACCTAAATTAATTTGTCACAATATACAGGAGAAATGATAATGTCAGTGAAAACACACTGCAGGTGTGACTTACCCTGAATGGAGCAGTCTGATCAGGGTTAACAGTTTTATAGAAGACTTACAGGTAAACCTATTTTTTTCCAAAGAAGTAGGCTTTTGTCCACCCTGCCAAATTAAGCAGTGGGCTTTTGTCCAGTGGGATATTGTCCAGTGGGTTTTTGTCCTAGTGGGTTTTTGTCCCAGTGGGCTTTTGTCCGTTCCCCAATTGCTGGGAACTTTTCTTGAAAAGGATAGCGATTATGACAGGCTGCATATTGTACCAATTAAAGGTGTTGAGTGTCAAACTTGGAGGTGTGATGGATGTGACAGAATTCAGATTCAAAATAGTCATTTATCTATCTGGAATTTGATAATATCTCAAGGTATATAGAATTTAAAGACTGTTTTAATGTGTTAAAGCTCCTAAGATATTAGAGACACTCATTTCTTTCATGTCTAAATGATCGCAAACCGATGGCCGTTCGGCCCACCCACACCCGAGTTTTTTCAATAATTTGTGAAAAATCGGCGGTATTATAATCAAAATAATTGTGGTGGGACAAAACACAATGTTTTTCCTTCGAAATAAGCGCAGACTGGTGAAAAATCAGAGATTTGAATAAATACGGCCCATTTTTCATCATTTTCCCGTTACCCATAATGTTAAAATTCACCGTTCACATCACCGCGGTACATTTGTTTACCTGTGTCCCTAAGGCTGTGACGTCATGGCGTTCCCGAGAATACCTGGCAACGCTGAAAAAGGGGGCTATTCGCGGCCACACATCCGTACTATGTCATATATAGGTGGTTACCCCCTCTCCCCTAGGGGGGAGTGTGGGTCCAGACCCCCTCCCCCCCCCCCCCCCCCCCCTGGAAAATCACAAATTGCTAAAGGGTTTAAAGAGTATAAAAGGGTTTTTATAAGAACAGGGTATTTCTAAACAAATGTGTATAAAGTCCCTGATATGAATAAACATAATTAGGAACCCCACCCAGGCACCTCAGGTCCTGGTACCCCCCCCCCCCCCCCCCCCCCTGAAAATATAGTGCTTGGTTCGCACTTGAGCTATGCATTCACGGTCAGTTTAAAACAATCGAGCAAAATGCAAGGCGCCACTATCACTATTAATCAATAAATCAATCGCATTGTAAGCTTCGTATGAAGAGATGCAGTTTTATGAAGGACAACTCTTCCGTGAGCTGCGTAATTATATCTGCAACGACGTCAATGGGCTTCCACCTAGAGCCATGCCCGTTGCTAGTTTTGTCGTGAAACGCCTAAAACGTCATGGCAAAAATCTCGGACCCATTTTGGGTCTGAGCAAAAATATGTAATAGTTATACCATGGGTTGTCCGCCTGCACGCACAGGTTGACAAACATGGTACAACTATTTTATACCACCAACATCAGTGTAGATCTTGCACATCACGAGATATTTCAGGTTAAAGATGGTAAAGTCGGCATAAACTGGGATAATCAGTTTTCGCCAACGTGAGCAGATATGGCTCTGGGATAGCGAGACAAAATACAACCGGACCAGATAATGATTTTATAAAATTTCATCCTTTTGTACTCGGGCCCTAATGTGTTATACCTAAGACCATCAAAATATGTTATTTAATTTTCAAAAACTTTGATTTGTTTGTGCCCCCGTTTCTCAGCCATCTTGTCGATCCTGATCTGGGGCCAAACTCTAGATCTTTGTAAATGAAACTTGATAAAATCAGCAGATGACACTAGAAGGAAGTTACAATTTGCTCGGACCCAGCACACATACGTTGTCGAGGCTGCGCTTTCAAAACTGACTTATGTTGGAGATTAAATTATAATATCCTTATTATTTCTCCTCATATCTCTGATTTTTCTTCAAAAAGCAATAGTTCAGCATAATACCTTAAAGACTGTATTGTTATATTTATTGAAAGTGTATCCGCGTCTTTACGAACATCAGCAAGAAACCAAGGTACCATTTTTAGCTATTTTCGGCTCTGAAATCGACCCAACAAGATGATAAAACTTCATGTTTATTTCCTGTAACTTGTAATATTTCAACTGTGCATACTGGGAATAACTTTTTATAGTCTTGGGTATGTTTAGAATCAATTTTGCAGGCTGTAGTTCTTTGAAATAGCGCTAAAACAGAGCCTCGACAACATAACTTTATATTTCTGTCAGTGACAAGTCCGTATACTGGGTCCGAGCTATTTGTAGCCCGGTCTTTGTAGAGTTTTAGGAGAGGAAGCCACCACCATCACTGGCAGTTGGACTTCAGCTCGCTTCGTTTGTCGATCCTGATCTGGGCAGGATAATTTATAAAATCAGCAGATGACTCTAGAAGATAGTTACTGTATTTGTAGCCCGGACTTTGTAGAGTTTAAGGAGGGGAAGCCACAACCATCACTGGCAGTTGGACTTCAGCTCGCTTAGTAACTCTGAAAGTTGACAAGCTGCAATTTGGGAAAAACTGTAGAACATATTTTATGTTTCTATTTTGAAGCCAATTTTGGCAACCATTAACTACTATAAACAGTGCTGATTCTAATCAGTATGCTCCTTCAGAAGTCTACTGATCTAGGATCTACATTGTTATCTGAAAGAGAATATACCCAGGTTCAGCAGAACAAGGAATGAAGAGAGAAAAATATACGTCTACTCACTTGAATTTCGAATCGAGAATTCAGGTAGACAATAGAGAAAAATACCTGTTATACCGAACACTGAGCTACAGTACACGGGAAAACGGAACTGACCTCAAATTCATTGAAAATGTACTCTAACAGTTTACTGTAGGTAGGGTCTCGATATTTTAGCCTGCACAGGCTTGTTGAATCAGTATCATGCCTGATCCAGAGAGGGGGGCAGATGGTCCGAGCAAGACATTTTATCCGTAGCCTAGTACTGGTTCATCCCAGGAACACTCGTCCCGACGTGACGGAAATTTCTTTAACTGGACGTGAAGAATCAACGCAAATAAACAAATAGGGTATCCGGACCCCCTCCCCACCCCCGCTGTTATAGGTTTCCCTAGAACTTGAATAAGCAATTGGACCCCGTCCCTGGAAAACCCCTGAATTTCATACATTTAAATTTACGACCTGACCAGACTGGATGCACATGATACTAGTACAGTGGCCTGCACATTATAACGCATATAATTTGTGTGTGAGTACAATATTACTGCTTGCATGCTGCCCTTTACTTTGATAATTTATTATGCATCATGGCAATTTTCAGAAAAAAAAACTCTTTGACGTTTTGATCCCACTCAGGGGTCACATGATGCGTGTCAGGACAAAATTTCTGCTAGTATACTGTCGTGTATTTCATTCCCTTAAATTTGATATGGAACATGACCATATTCTGAAAAAGGATTTTAACTGAGTCAGAGGTGAAGTCTGAGATCTTAGTGACCCAAAATAGGATGCGACACTCTGATATCTCCAAATGCATCCACAAACCAAATTTGGGAATTCCTACCTCAAATAATATAGGAGATATGCTCCAGACAGGATTATTCTAGAAACGAGGTCAGAGGCCAAAGTCTGAGTGACAAAAAGGTACTTGACACTTGGCACCTCAAGATAAATCTACAGTCAAAATTTGTGATTCCAACTTCAAATAATATTGGAGATATGCTCGAGACATGAGTAGGCCTATTCTAGAAACGAGGCCAGAGGTCAAGGTCTAAGTGACAAAAACATGGTACCCGACACTCTGCCACTACCAACATGGAATTCCTACCTCAAATAATGTAGGAGATATACTCCAGACACGTTTATTATAGAACAAGAGGTCAGAGATCAAGGTCAACAAGCTCACAGTGACCCAAAAATGATGCGCGACACTCCGCTATCTCAAGATGCATGCACCAACTAATTTTTGGATCATATCTCATTTAATGTAGGAGATATGCTCGGACAAGATTATAATATAAATGAGGTCAGAGGTCAAGGTCAAATTTACTCCAAAATTGTACACTTTATCATCTCAAGATGCATCCACACACCATATCTGGGATTCCCCTTCAAATAATGTAGGAGATATGGCTCGGAAACCAAGCGTAACTGACGGACGGACGGACGGACGGACATACGGACGGCAAGAATAGAGCAAATCTATAGTTCCCTAAACTGGTCTTTGACCGGTAGGGGATTAATTAGCATCAACGTCAACTATGGAATAAGGGCTACTTTCCCGGGATGAACGAAACTTTCAAAATACTGATGCATGAGTCTCGCTCACACATAAACACGAAATATCACATTTGTGAATACTCATGCACTCTTGCGTCAAAAAGAGCCCTTATAGCAACACGTGCATTGACAGTGAGATTTAACATATTGCATCAACGAGCGGGGTGGGGGTGGAGTGGGGGCTTGGACGAGCCCCGGGTCGAGCCTGCGAATACACACAGAGAATCGCTAGAGCATTCGCTGCTCGCATGCTCGAAGTATAGATGCAGGTAGACTCAGACGAAAACATAGGCATCAAGGGCCCCCCCCTGGAAAATTACAAAACATATAGGGTTCCTTAGCAATACTGGTCGAGATTCCCTGAAAAATCACAGAGCTACCAAGCCAGAATTCCATGTTGGGCTATCATCGGGCCGCCAGCGAAACGCCGTTTAAATGGCGTGTCGCAGGCGGGCCGTTGATGACCCGCTAATAGTGGTATTTGGACCCCCCCCCCCCTCATAAAACTAAAAATAAACTTTGTCATAGTTGGACCCCCTGTGACAAAATTTTCTGGATCCGCGCATGACATACATGTATGCGATTAGAATACTCGTATATATTCAACCCATGTACTGGCCCATATAAGAACATTGCCTAGCCTTGACAATTAGTCGTCCAATACATGCACGGATCCAGAAAGTTTTGTCGGAGGGGGTCCAAATCCAAATACCGCTTTAATTGGGCCATCATCGGCACGCCAGCGAAACGACTCCGACAACGTTTTTTAATTTATTTTTTTAATTTAATTTTAAATACTTGATGTGGGGATAGAGGATTAAAAAATACATGTAACACTAAAAAGTGGGCCATCATCGTATAAATGGCGTTTCGCTGGTGTGCAGATGATGGCCAACATTGAATGCTGGCTTAGTAGCTTTGTGTTTTTTCAGGGGATCTGGACCAGTATTGCAAAGAAACCCTATATTTTTGTGAGTTTTCAGGGGGGTGGGGTTGGGACTCCCTGTCCCCCCTCTGGATCCGCCCATGCAATAAAACTCAGAATAGTTGCTTTAAAGTTTTGAGTCATCTTAAGAGATTTGGGTACTTTTCACACTGACGACCATAGAGCCTTCGATTGTACGCAGTCTAACCAGATCTTCGCTGCTCGAATCTGAGCCAAAAAGTATATTGGGTTCGTCGCAAGAATTCTTGATTTTTCGGCATGTGAACAACAGTGGCGCTTGACCAGCCAGCGCAACTACGAAAACTGATCAACGACTCTTCAAATTAATACCAGTAAGCACTTAAAATAGGGCCACTATCGGCCCGCTAGCGAAACGCCATCCGGATGGTGGGATCAAGTTTTTATATCAGTATCAGTCTAGTACCAGCCGTCTAGCATGGTGGGGTCAAGTTATTATATCAGTATCAGTCTAGTGCCAGCCGTCTAGCATGCAGGGGTCGTTTTATATCAGTATCAGTCCAGTACCAGCCGTCTAGCATGGTGGGGTCAAGTTTTTATATCAGTATCAGTCTAGTACCAGCCGTCTAGCATGGTGGGATCAAGTTTTTACATCAGTATCAGTCTAGTACCAGCCGTCTAGCATGGTGGGGTCAAGTTTTTATATCAGTATCAGTCTAGTACCAGCCGTCTAGCATGGTGGGGTCAAGTTTTTATATCAGTTTAAGTCCAGTGCCATGCAGTCCTGCGCAGATCCCAAATGTTTTGTCAGAGGGGGTACAACTCCGACAACGTTTTTTAACTTATTTTTTTTTATTTTAATTTTGAATACTTGATGTGGGGATAGAGGATTCAATAAATACATGTACCACTAAAAAGTGGGCCATCATCGTATAAATGGCGTTTCGTTGGTGGGACGATGATGGACCAACGATGAATGCCAGCTGGGTAGCTTGGACTCACACCGGGTAGGATGAAATCGGTCGGTCTTAATACCCCAGGACACCCCAGGACACCAGAGGACACCCCAGGACACCTTTAATTATTGTTTAATACCTGACATTAAAGACTTAAAATGCGTTACAAAACATAAAAAGTTAAAATAAACAAATATTAGATACCACAATACTCTTAAAAGGTTATAGCTACTTAATTCATTTGTGTATTTAACACAATGTAGGTCCCACCTGTTCTGACACCCGTCACTGCCAATTAAATTATGTTTAACAGTGCTGATAACCTTAGTTGACAGTAACCTAGACCAGGCAAGGCAACATATCAACCTTGATCTGGATCCAAACTTCGTAATGGTTCATACAGTTATCTTCATTGATTAAAGCGCCGATTTCTGCGGAGCCTGCTCTTGTACTTCTTTAAACCAGTTTTGGAGAAAAATCGGTGGGATTGTGTAAACCGGTCAGAATAAATCTCTCCTAAGCACTCTAGAGACAAGCGCTTTTGAGGAACTCGGATTGGAGTTCATAAATTTCCCCTGTAATTGTGTTATCAACACTCTAAAATTAATTGTTTATTTAACTAGGTTCAGCATCAAAATTTAGTAATTACTCTGTATTAAGTTAGCTCCATGCATACAGCAAAACATAATATATTTATCATTGCCCTGTTTTTGTTGATTCTATCTATTTTTATCTATCAAAACTCAGACTAGACTGTTCCAAAACTAACTTAATTTTAATAAGTTCATACTGTATAAAAACAGCAAAGTATGTGACAAACAGCCACACATTTCAAAGGAGGTACGTCTATTGACCCTTCTTGTTACAATTGATTCTTCCATCTACATGTGATGGTTCATTTTATATTGAGGGACCACATATTATAAATTCCAAATTAAATTACAATTCTCTCATTGAAGATTGTTTAAGCAAATAAAGTAGACCCTGATCAAATGTCAAGAAAATATCGGAACACCGGTATGACATAAGAATATCTGAAAGCTGTGTTGATCCGATTCCGTAAATGGTCGAAAGACAGGACCCATTTCCTTAAGCGAGAATGGTGCCAATGGGATTTAGCCGCATATGCCTTTTTACAACTAATCACAACCAAATGTGTCTGTTTCGTCGTCTGCTTGGGAGTCTCTTTGACAAACAGTTTAAACCAAGATCACCTGGCTACTCCTGAAAGTTCGGTGTGATGTTTGCCTCTTTACTTACATTTAGTCAGTATATAATGTTAGTAAACAACTTCAGCAGACAACATTTTCAGATGTGTTTTTGCTGGTGCTGATCAAATGTCGCCAAATGTAGCATTGCATATGGGTCATCACTGTTAAATAAACTATCTGATTCGTTTTACATGCATGGAGATAAGGCATACAGATTTTATCACACTGGTGTAGAATTTGAAAGCAATTCTGACAGAGTGTTGATATATGTAATTTTTGCTGCAAAGATAGTTTAAAAGTACAGGGGCATCTTGTCCCTAGAGTGTAAGAGGATGCTGACGAGAAAAACCATGGCTTTGTTGCATGAAAACGACAAAAGCACAAACCAGCATTCGCATACACGCTGTCTAATATGCGCCTTTGTTTTTTCACCGACCGTCTGAGATGTACAATAAACATGCATTCTACATTCAACGTTCTGCAATTGAGGCCCTGGAAGGGTTTTTTAGGGCTAGTCTCTGTATCTGAGCCGAATGGTTTGAGTCTTACTTTCTAGAGAGCTCCAAAGACAGGTTTTCTTTAGACGTGGCTCATCAATAGGTGTCTAATATAATTAATAATCTGTATTTAGCGGTACAGCAAGCAATTAGTAAACAAGCATGCATGTTTGCAAAGCTAGCAATTATATATTGTTATTCATAATTGCCCGGTATTAGATTAAAGCTATACCGACACCTTTTAATTTCTAATTATGAAAAATGGATGGATGGACAGATGGATGAATAAGTCGATGGATGGATGGATGTACGGACAAAATATTAATAATCTATCCGCTTATTGTATCGCGTTTTGCAAATAAAGTAAACTAGGCTACATATCATATTCTGTTCCAAAAATTGTGTTTATAATTGTATCAGCTTGATATTTAAGTCAATGGCCATTATCTAAAAAAAAACCGAATCACTGTTACATTCATCTCTCCACCAATCTTTAATAGCATTGTTACTGTTCCTCATTTTATTTGTATAAATGCGAGACGAAAAACCCTGTCAAAGGGGTTTGCCAATAATAATAGCGCAGACCAGTTGACACATCTGCATCTGAGCCGTCTGATGATCGACATTGATTTCAGCTTAATAGAACATTGCACATTTCAATTTACAAAAAGCGACCTTTGACTTTAACAGCTAGTCTCTAAAGCTGAGCAGGCTGTTTTGGGTATGTCTGGCCCGAAACCCCGAAAACAGGGTTTTCCGTGCCGTAGCCCAATCTTATTATAAACTTTAGCAAAACGTGACATCGTCGCCACGGACGTAACGCTACAGATGACCTCGCAGCCTTGTCTCCTTAAATATTACTGTTATACCATGTATACTGACGTTATATCATATCTAGATGTCATTTCAATGCGCGGATCCAGAAACTTTTGTCAGAGGGGGTCCAACTTTGACGTTTTGTTTTTATAGTTGATGAGAGGAGAAATGATCCAAACACCACTAAAAGCGGGCCATCATCGGCCCGCCAGCGAAACGCCATTAAAATGGCGTTTCGCTGGCGTGATGATGGTGGCCCAACATTAAATTCTGGCTTTGTAGCTTTTTGATTTGTAGTATTGCTAAGAAACCCGAAGTTTTTTGTCATATAATTTATATCCGAGGATGGTGTATTCCTGTTTCTCCCACTTTTTGATTTTTAGGTAATTTTGGGGTGGGAAGAACAGGAATTGTGGATAAGGTGAAAAGGTGTTAAACCATAACCTGAGGACATATAGTTTTTTTCAGTAAAGGTAAACAAAAAACAGGTATAACGCACATACAAGTGATAATAATTGAGCACATCAGATTAAATGTATATACTTAGGTTTTGCATAATAATAATCAAATTCAGACAAAGATTGAAGACTAAGATAAAATGTTGCAATATGTGGCATTTTATCAGGGCTGCACTATTTGTTGAGATAAAACATACTTATCGTTTTTTCAAACCAGACTTCATTTTTTTTTAAAAAATTCATGCGGTTAAAAACTTGTAGCGTATGTGACTTTGGTATTTATCGCATATGTATGAAATAGTCTATGTAGATCTGTATATCATAAACCTTATTTACAAGAACTTTCCAATTTAACCCTCTGTATAATGGAAACTCTAAATTTATCCTATGTTTATGCAGACACAGCCGGCTATGATGAGTGCATGTGCGCAGGCTCGCTTAAGACTTCCTTGCCCGCTAGATTGTACTCTACAACCTTATTCATAATAATTTTCTAATTTAGCCCTTTGCATGCTGGAAACCCTAATCTTTGTGTAGGCGAGCAGAGACGGCTATGACAAATCTGTGCATAATCGCAGGTGTGTCTTAGACTCCCATGCTTGATAGATTTTGCATGTGCATAAGTGATCGGCTCTTGCTACAAACTTATTCGTAATAATTTTCTAATTCAACCCTCTTAACAGGGCTCATTCCCCCAGCTGCATATTGGATTAGCTTTATACTGTTCGATGCCTCAACTTGACAGTTGTGTCCCCGCATGCAATCATGAGTTGGAAACACTTGCATTGCTAAGTTACTTTTTAGGAGTCTACAGGAACCTTCTAGAGCAAGCAAGTTTTCCCATTTTTTGGTAAACTCGACTGAGCCTTCATTGCTTTAAAATGCGACAAATACCAATTTTCCAGATTTTTTTCTCATTTATGCGAGCAGCGAAAGCTCAGGCAAGTCTGTGCATTGGCAAAAATTCCACTGAGCCTTGCGACAAAGGTCCCGATTTTTATCTCTCGTTTAACTCAAGCAGCGAAAGCTCAAACGGGGCTGTGCATTGGCATAAGCTGGACTGAGCCTTCTTTGCTTGAAAATGCGATAACTGCATTGTGAGATATTTCAGATAAAACATTGGAATATCAATAAAAGGGTAATAAGAACTTATTTTCTTAAAAAAGGTTATTACTGGAAACACACAATCAGAACACCTATTCAGTGCCTGCACTGCTTGCCCCGATAATGCAGTTATCGCATTTTCAAGCAAAGAAGGCTCAGTCCAGCTTATGCCAATGCACAGCCCCGTTTGAGCGGCTGTTTTTTTTTGCCGTCCACTTAAATATTGGAAGCCTCATAGAAAAACAGTGTGGACCCAGATCAGACTGCTCCTATAGGAGCAGACTGATCTGGGTCCACAATGTTTGCCTCTATGCTTATGTTAAATAGACATTTTCAGATGCAGTTATTTTGCTGGCGTTTTAAGGACTAAAATAGTGTGTTTTGCGTTCATACTCAGGTAATGGCGCAAGATGATACAATTACTTTTGAATAAAACCACGCCTCATTTTCAGCTTTTACCTATGTCTAAGGTTGACCAGTCCTAATAACACATTCATGAGGCGCCGCCTTTACAGTAAGCTAAAAGTCAAATATAAAAACTCACCTTCCTTAAAGCTGCATAGTCTGTAACTTTTGATCTTTTAATTTTAGAACTAATGTTTCTAATTTTCAAGAACACAGTAAAAAAACTAAAATTCAGGTATACATTTTACCAATTTCGTAAATCTTAACAAATTATCAGTATCGAAACAACAGCATTTATATTAAAATTAACTGTCTATAATTATTGGAGGGACGCAAATAATTATCGACACGAGTAAAACACACCTGTTTTATAGGATAATTCACTTTTCCGTGCAGTTTTCCGCTCTAGTGAACAGATTTATTGTGAAAACATAACTTAATTCATCTTTTACAAATGATTTAAAAAGAAAATATTTTTTTTCGAAAAATGTTCATAGTTACAGAGTATGCAGCTTTCACGAGGGTGGCAATTATTTCATCATATGATCTCATTTGTAAGCTGATATTGGTGTACTTTGGAAACTTTAATAAGTCTGACAGGCTGTATTACGTTAGCAACGACCATGTGAAAAGTTCCTTATATCTTAATTAATCAGAAGTTGAATAATTAACTTTAATTAACTCTTTACCTACTAATAGCGTCTGCAGACAACATTTGTAACAGTTTGGGCCCATATCAGGCCCGAAAAAAACGTCGGGCCTGATCTGGATTCAAATTGTTTGACACTCTGATGATTATCCTGAAACAAGTTTTCGAAATAGTGATTTAAAAAAAATTAGCAGACGACAAAAAAGAATGCAAAATTACCGAGTAGGCAAAGAGCTAAAAGTACGGAATATGAAAATACAGGGTGGGTAGTCACGTCGTTTCTGTTAGGATGCACTGTACGGAAAAATGGCGGACTTCTTTCCACACCGATGTTTTAAGCAAAAGTAAGTAGATATTTCTGCGTGTTTTTTTTCATCTTTACACAGAAAGTTTTACACCATTTTCCAGCCCCCATTTATCCCGATCTAATGATGCCAGGATATCCTCATAAAGCTTCTTACTTTGAGTACAGACTCTGTCACAAAATTTTTAGCGGCGAAGATCGGGCCTGAATTTGGAAATAAGCTGTACGGACAACATTTGTGACAGAGTTAGTACTTAAAGTAAGAAGCTTAAAGATGCTATCCTGGGCCCGGAATTACAATGCCTCCTTAAGTTAAGTAGACTTTTACGAACTTAACTCCAATATTTCTTAAAGTTAAGATTCTATCTTAAATGTGCATTTATAATGCACCGTTTTTGTGAACCTAACTTAAGTATAAATCCTCGGCTAAAATCGTTAATTTGACGGAAAGGCTTAGGAGGACATACGAAAAATATAAAGTTTTAATGACTGTAAGCGACCCAAATGTTTCGCGCGTCCTGTAAATTAATCAGCGGACTCGAAAAATACTACAAAATAGAGTAATTCCTGCTCATTAAAACCCTTCCCACGACGCAGAATTACTTGTGTTAATATTTTCCATTTCATAAAAGAGTGTAGGCGTCATTTTAGAGGAGAAGGGGAGGGAGGGCAGGTGGGGGTGATCTGCGGCGGGGGATAGGGTGGAGTACACACGAACTCGTTCGCGATGATCACGCTTTTGTGTGTTTGTGGGAGCAGTCAACATGCATCTAGCTCGTTGTAAACTATTTATGGGCTAACCAATGATACTGTGTTGCTTATCCCATCCGTATAACCTAACATTAATGATGCATGATCAGCTATCCAGTGGGGGTTAAGTTTTTTATCCTTTTTTTCTGAACCATCGCACGCGTGCATATTTTAAGTTGATGTGGATTGGCAGGTTATGTGGATCCTTGAGCAATCCATGGTTGCTCGCCTATGCGATAAGTACCATAATATCGTGCTGGCTCGGTTACAGTTTGCTAATACGAATGTTTAAAGTTAAGGTAAACAGTACAATATCAGTTTTGTTTGTTTGTTTGATTTGATTATTTACGTCCCATCAACAATCTTTCAGTTATAAAGGGACGGGGCCTCCAGGGTTGAACTAGTACTAAGCTAGGATAAATGTTCTTGCTCAGTGACACAACGCAGTTACGCCGGTGATAATCGAATCCGCGGCCCCTCGGTCTCGAGTCAAGCACTCTACCACTGAAGCACTGCGCTCCCAAGCAATATCAGTAATTTGTGAGACTTCGAGGTCTACGTAAATTCGGGATTTTCATCCGACTTGAGCTGTACAACACTGATGCCATGCTATAAGCTACAAATATCTCTGCCAAAGTGGCACCCGGTTACCCATCTATTTCGCGAGCCCTGTCGAGTCATAACTAATGACTTACATGGCATACATGTACTCATTTTGGACACACAAATTCCCAATGGCAAGCCAGAAATTGGCTGATTATCAGATACTTAGCTAGTTTAATTTAATTTAAAGGCGCCAATTGAGCCATAACGCGCTACAATGCATACGTGATAATTCCCAAAGAAAAAAAAACACTCCCATATATGGTAAAACAAAATATGTTTCAATAATAGGCCTAGGTTGACCATGACCTATCTTAATTTAATCAATGAGATCAGGTAAGCGCTACATGACCTTCAAATCCTCTAGTTTGTACATATGCTTAACAGTGGGGTGCGGGGTGTGGGGGTAGTCATAGAATACTCGCAGACTTCTTGATGTGGTGAACCCTTCAACCTTATTACTAAAAAAATCGTACCTGATAGGCAGCGATACGCATTTTTTTTTAAATACAAAACAGCGTTTCTAGCAATTCAGTTCATTTGTGATTGCCGCATACAGTGTGGGACAAAGCATGTGGGTAATTCGGTATTTTATATGTAGAGACTCCCTTCACATCCGACGTTGGGAATAATACAATATCTCATAGCACAAAACGCCTTTGATACACGGTGCACTGCCCTACTCATGACATTTTTTGATTCCCCAATCGTATCTCCAATCACTAAACAGTAGGACCCTGTCGTTGTTTACCGCAGCCGCACAGAACTTGCATCAATGGAGTGAGTGCCATGCTAAGTCTTTGACCAAGACGATGTGTCGACGAACCCAGTTAACGATGCCACGCGCGGATCCAGAGGAGGTGGCATGGGGTCCGGACCCCAGCCCCCTGGAAAATCACAAATTATATAGGTTTATATAGAAATATGCAATTGGACCCCCTCCACCTGGGAAAAGTTGAACCCCCTGGAAATGTTAGAGCGCCCTTCTCCATGGAATATCGGAAGTTTTAGCCTTTAATGATAGTTTCCTTTGAAAAAGAAGAAGCCATGATCGATGGACTCCCTCTGCAAAATAAGCTAAGGACTTACAGAAAAAAGAAGAGAAAAAACAACGTCAGAGCTTTTTTTAGTCAGGCGGGCTTGGACCCCCCCTTCCACCGCCAAACCCGACGAAAAATTCCCGGATCCGCGCGTGGATATACGTTATCGTGGTGGTATAGAAACGATATCGCTCCTTAAAACCTTCTATAGTGCTGCCAAGATCTAATGACCATGTTAACATTTGCTTGTTTGTAAACATTGAAATCAAAACAGTAGGCTGGCATATTCAGCAGTCAGATGTAGTTTTAAAAACTGTTTGATATCATCTTGTATAACTCAGAAGATAGAGTCACTGGCAGCAGAACATACATTTATTTTTTCCATTATGCGCGGGTTCGAATCCCATCAATGCTTTCATGTCTTTTTCTTCATTTTTATTGTATCATATTTTCACATGTGTCCTTTAAACATCATTGGAAAACAGTTTTAACATTTATACAAAGTGTCCATCAAATGGGACATTATCAAAAACGAAAACGCATATGCGAGATGCCACTGAATGCATCAACTCAATAGGGTACGCATTGTTTGCTGTCATTAAAGTAAGTAAGGGTGCAAAGATCAGGAATCGATACAATCAAGTAAAGTGATATTAAGCAACCCAAATGGTTTGGAAATGCTTATGAATTATATTTTTAAATGAGCCGCTACATGAGATTCCTAACAATATGGTATGTGTGACGAGCAGAGCCTCAGATCCGCCTGCGCATACGCGCAGTTTGATCAGAGCCTTTGCTAGTCGTTTGAATATTCTATGAATATTTAGCAACTGCCCAAACAACATTTTGACTGTCTAACCTTAAAAGGCGGCTACACAGGCTCGTCCTAGTCTACACATGTCAAAATGACACATTGTTGGAAATCACATGCCACATTATTAATTGATAAAAAAATAAAATAAAAAAATGACATGGTACTGTGACGGGGTTCGAACTCGCAACCCCGTCAAAAAGTTAAATCTTAACTTTAAGGTAGCCTCGCTGCTACCTTTTAAGTATTTTGTCGAGATAAGGAGACATTTAAGATAGGGAAAATGATTGTAATGCACTTTTCGTGAAATTTAAGTAAGTTCGTCAATTTAAGTCTACCTTAACTTTAAGGAGGCATTGTAATTCCGGGCCCTGGTAGCGTTTGATAGGGGAAAATGTGGGCTGGAAAATGGTGTATAACTTTCCGGGTATAGATGAGAAAACATAGAGAAATCTACCTACATTCGATCAGAATGTCCGTACAGTGTATTCGAACATCCGTACAGTGTATCCAAGAAAAAAACACGTGACTACCCACCCTGAAATAATGAATATTTAGCCTATGAACGACTATTACGTCTTAATTAAATAGAAAACTGGGCAGATTTCAGAAATACGGCACGTCTCAGAAAAAGTACCGATGCCACTTCCAAATGTTGATAGAGTGTATTTTCTTAAGTTCGCGAGAAACCTTTCTTCAGTGGACCGTTTAGCTACAGAAAATAGCTAAACTATTAACCCATATAAGCCTGGCTTCCTTTTTGTCTGATCAGGGCATCCATTGTTTGCTTACAGAGTGTTTTTTAATATTTTGAATAAAAAATGAAAAATACCATCCAACAACCCTTAAAACGGAAATGGACTGGTCCAATTAATAAGAATGGGAAATTCTCTTCGGCATAAATGGGTTAAAATGTTGGTTTTAGCATGACCTGGTCGGAAGCCCCTAAGACAGAGTTTGCTCACGTCGCGGCCCATTTATATTTCCAGACAATAATATAAGAATCCAGCATGAGTGTGAGGGTAGGATAGAATGATCCGTCCTGAGGATCGCCGTTTGACATCACGAGGCTTGCCGAGTGATGACAAACGGTGATCCCGAGGGACGGATTTTTCTATCCTACCCTCACACGACTAATGGATATTTTTTCTTGCTCACAACTGTTTTTTATTTATTTATTTATATATATATTTATTAAGTTCAAAATAAGCTTTGTAGAGCCACAAAATGCTCCATACACAATATGCTCTCTCGAGGTGCATATTGTGTACCCTGCATACACAATATGCTCCCCCTAAAATCGGGAGCACATTGTGTAGGACATGTATCATACCTACACAATATGCTCCCTAGCTGAGGAGCGCAGTCGTGGTAGAGTGCTTGACCCGATATCGATGGGTTGTGGGTTCGAGCCTCACCTGAAGCACTGTGTTGTGTTCTTGAACATGACACTAAATATCCTGTGCTCAGTACTGGTTTCCCCCCGATGAAGTCGGAGGGATATTGTTTTGGCGTCGGCCGTCTGTGCACCCGTCTGTCTGTCTGTCTGTCTGTCCACCTGTCCTTCCAGAAACATACCTAAGTACCTATTAGTCAGATTTGGTGCATTCTCTGCATGAATGGATAGTACCATGGACAGTCCCAAGTGCGGATCCAGAAGGGGGGAAGGGGGTCTGGACCTCCCCCGGAAAATCACAAGTTATAAATTTTCTATAGGAATAAGCAATTGGAACCTCCCACCCGGAAAAAGTTGGACCCCCCCCCCTGGAAAATGTTGAACCCCCTCAGGAACCTTAAAAAATGATAGTTTTCTTTGAAATTAACCATTTGCGACTGTAAAATAAGCTGAGGACTAAAAAAAGGTTGTCAGAGCTTTTTTTGTCAGATTGACCTGCCCCCCACCCCCCCCCCCTGACGAAAATTCCTTGATCCGCGCATGACAGTCCTATATCGTATAAGTTTCGTCAAGATCAACTGATAAACACATTATTGCTCTGGCAATTATAATGCAAAAGTTGTAATGGCTTTCTTAGAGTAATGATTCAAACATTTCCTCAAAAGTATTATGTATAAAAAGCCTGTAGATAAGTATGACGGTGTAAAATGTAAAAATAAATACCCCGCCCACTTGAATCTTTAGGCAGGGTCAAAGGCCAAATACATTATTTTGGCAATAGCTTAGTCAATTTTCAATATTATTACCGAAACTTTGTATGCAGACAGATTAAAAACAACAAAAGATATGAAATATATCAGACTGGATATTTGATTGGATGCCTGGGTCCGATCCCCTGGGTAGATTTAGGGGATGGGGCGAGTCCAAAATGAAACTTATTCTGAATAATGTCATGCTGCATATAAAATTAAGGGAACAACACATGACAGCAACATGATAGCAATTATTTGGCACGCAGAGACACCATTGACCACTGAGGAAGGGGGTCAAAAGGTCAACGCATGATCACCTTAAAATTAGTCATGTTTCGTAGAGCACCTTAAAAACAAGCATTCTGTCCTTACATACACCCTAACCCCTTGGGTAGTGGCAAAAAGTCAAATATTTATTTATTGAATATGGTCATGCTGCATATCAAATAGAAGGGACTTACGCATGCAGCAAAATGGTAGCAAGTATTGTTCCAGAAGACACACCGCGACTTCGGGGGTGGGTCAAAAGATAAAACATTTTTTTCTGAAATCAATCATGTTGAAGATCAGAATGGAGTGTATAGCACACTGAAAGTACAAATGTCAAAGACCACCCACACTAGATCAAATTAAATGGGGGAAAGTGTAGATTTACTTTAAGGTGGCCAATCACGTGGTCTGACTGATTGGGTTCACGGACTGCACAAACCAGTTATAGGACATCAAAAGTAAGGAAAATCTGCTGTTGTGCGTTATATGCTCGCAGCATATTGTGTACCTTACCTACATAATTTGCTTACATTATCATAATACCACCAAGGTAGCATATTGTGTACCTCAACCTACACAATATGCTCAAATTCTCATAATACTATTCCATTTTCATAATACTACCAAGGTAGCAAGCATATTGTGTACCTTACCTTCACAATATGCTCCAATTATCAAAAAAACTAGGTAGCATATTGTGTACCTTATCTACACAATATGCTCCAAATATCATAATACTACCGAGGTAGCATATTGTGTATCTTACCTACACAATATGCTCCAAATATCATAATACTACTAAGATAGCATATTATGTATCTTACCTACACAATATGCTCCAAATATCATAAAACTACTAAGGTAGCATATTGTGTGACTAACTTACACAATATGCTCCCATTATCAAAATACTACCAAGGTAGCATATTGTGTACCTTACCTACACAATATGCTTTTATAATCACAACACTACCGATGTATCATATTGTGTTCCTTACCTACACAATATGCTCCCATTATCATACTACAACCAAGGAAGCATATTGTGTACTTACCTACACAATATGCGCTAATTATCATAATACTACCGAGGTAGCATATTGTGTATCTTACCTACACAATATGCTCCCATTATCATAATACTACCAAGGTAGCATATTGTGTAGGTAAGGCACACAATATGCTACCTCAGTACTATTATTTTAATTGTAGCATATTGTGGAGGTAGGGTACAAAATATGCTACCTTGGTAGTATTATATGATAATGGGGTAGTAATATGATAATGGGGGCATATTGTGTAGGTAGGGTACACAATATGCTACATTGATAGCATTTTGGTAATGGGAGCATAATGTGTAGGTTAGGTTCGCAATATGCTACCTTGGTAGTATCATGATAATGGGAGCATATTGTGTAGGTAAGATACACAATTTGCTACCTCGGTAGTACTATGATAATTGTAGCATATTGTGTAGGTAAGGTATACAATATGCTATCTCAGTAGCATTATGATATTCGGAGCATATTGTGTAGGTAATGTACACACTATGCTACCTTGGTGGTATTATGATAATGGGAGCATATTGTGTAGGTTAGGTAGACAAAATGCTACCTCGGTAGTATTATGATAATTGGAGCATATTGTGTAGGTAAAGTACACAAAATGCTACCTCAGTAGTATTATGATAAAAGAGAGCATATTGTGTAGGTAAGGTACACAATAAGCTAGCTTGGTTGTATTATGATAATTGGAGCATATTGTGTAGGTAAGGTACACAATATGTTACCTCAGTAGTATTATGATATTTCGAGCATATTGGGTAGGTAAGGCACACAATATGCTACATCAGTACTATTATTATAATTGGTAGGGTACAAAATATGCTACCTTGGTAGTATTATATGATAATGGGGTAGTAATATGATAATGGGAATAAAGTGTGTAGGTAGGGTACATAATATGCTACATTGGTAGCATTTTCGTAATGGGAGCATATTGTGTAGGTTAGGTATACAATATGCTACCTTGGTAGTATCATGATAATGGGAGCATATTGTTTAGGTAAGGTACACAATATGCTACCTCAGAAGTATTATGATAATTGGAGCATATTGTGTAGGTAAGGTACAAAATATGCTACCTCAGTAGTATTAAGATATTCGGAACATATTGTGTAGCTAAGGTACACAATATGCTACCTTGGTAGAATCTTGATAATGGGAGCATATTGTGTAGGTAAGGTACACAATATGCTACCTCGGTTGCATTATAATAATGGGAGCATATTCTGTAGGTAAGGTACACAATATGTTACCTCAGTAGTATTATGATATTTGGAGCATATTGTGTAGGTAAGGTACACAATATGCTACCTCAGTACTATTATTATAATTGGAGCATATTGTGTAGGTTGGGTTCACAATATGCTACCTTGGTAGTATGATAATGGGGTAGTAATATGATAATCGGAGCATATTGTGTAGGTAAGGTATACAATATGCTACCTCAGTAGTACTATGATAATGGGAGCAAATTGTGTAGGTAAGGTACACAATAAGCTACCTTGGTTGTAATATGATAATGGGAGCATATTGTTAAGGTAGGTACACAATATGCTATCTCGGTAGTACTATGATAATTGGAGCATATTGTGTAGGTAAGGTTCACAATATGCTACCTCAGTAGTATTGTGATATTCGGAGCATATTGTGTAGGTAAGGTACACAATATGCTACCTTGGTGGTATCATGATTATGGGAGCATATTGTGAAGGTAAGGTACACAATATGCTACCTCGGTAGTATTATGATAATTGGAGCATATTGTGTAGGTAAGGTACACAATATGTTACCTCAGTAGTATTATGATATTTGGAGCATATTGTGTAGGTAAGGTACACAATATGCTACCTCAGTAGTATAATGATGTTCGGAGCATATTGTGTAGGTAAGGTACACAATATGCTACCTCGGTAGAACTATGATAATTGGAGCATATTGTGTAGGTAAGGTACCGATATGCTACCTCAGTAGTATTGTGATATTCGGAGCATATTGTGTAGGTAAGGTACACAATATGCTACCTTGGTGGTATTATGATAATGGGAGCATATTGTGTAGGTAAGGTACACAATACGCTACCTCGGTAGTATTATGATAATTGGAGCATATTGTGTAGGTAAGGTACACAATATGCTACCTCAGTAGTATTATGATATTCGGAGCATATTGTGTAGGTAAGGTACACAATATGTTGTCTTGGTGGGTATATGATAATGGGAGCATATTGTGTAGGTAAGGTACACAATATGCTACCTCGGTAGTATTATGATAATTGAAGCATATTGTGTAGGTAAGTTACACAATATGCTACCTCTGTAGTATTATGATAATTGGAGCATATTGTGTATGCTAGGTACAAAATACGCTACCTTAGTAGTTTTATTTTATTGGAAGCGTATTGTGTAGGTACGGTTCAGTATAATGGTACTTAGGTAGAATCATTGTGATGGTATACATTTCAAAGTTAGATAATGCTAAATGTTAAGAATTTGTAGAGCAAGAAACTACTGCGCCGAAGGATATGAAGTAAGTGCATACATTTAATCATCACCATAAATCTGTCAGTAACAAGCAAATTGTCAAAATACATTATTCAAGTTTACTCAGTATTAGTTCTGATCATAATCTTAAAACATACATACAATAAATGATTCGTCACCTTTATAATGAATCGTCTCATATCTTTGCGAGCGCCCGCTTACTAGTAAGTGTCAGTGCAGAACATTGTATGTTTCTGTGGTCAATACCTGAATTAACCGCGTTCAGAAAGTCTCTATTCCCATGTTAGCCCCATGCCTTCCAACATGTTTCAGTATAACCTGAAATACATGTATGGTTTGGAGAGCTATGCCTTTTGAAAAAATCAAAATAGTTGCCATGGGAGCCAAATTGGATATCAGAATCGAATGATTCAAGCAATTCTGAATGTCCATGTTGCCCCTATCCCTCAAACCAATTTTAGATTCAATCTGACGTAGGGATGGGAAAAGATGGTCTTTGAAAGATATCAAGATGGCTACAATGGTAGTCATATTATATATTCCAATGGAACAGGTATAGCATTTATGAATGTCCATGGTGTCCTCGACTCATACAGGTTCATTACATTTCTACGTTTAACCCCCGGCGTTTCCCCATTTTTCCTTACTACGGTTTCCAAAAGTTGATTTCAAGTCGGGAAAGAAGCCAAATTTGGAGACAACGTCTCCAAAATGTTGTTGATGGGGATTAAAGACCACTATAATACAATTATGATGCGGGCATGGCTTTAGACATAAGGTTCGTCAGAAAGGCAGATGGATGTCGAGAGGACAGTTAGAAAGAAAGGCAAATACCACGAGACATGTTTTCAAGAAGAGCATATTGTGTACCCTCGGACGACCACTGAAATAACATATGTACCGACCCTACACAATATGCTCCTCTGGTAGCATATTGTGTATGCAGGGTACACAAAATGCTCCAGCGGAGCATACTGTGTATGCAGGGTACACAATATGCTACTAAAAGGAGCATATTGTGTAGGGGAGCATTTTGTGGACCCACAAAGCTTCCAGAAGTCCCATAATACGCTAAGATGCAATTTTACATGATAATGTCACTTTAACATAACAATGCGCGTTATTTCCAATACAACCAATGCACAGCCCTGACATGGCAGCATGGGTAAGATAAGATTTTTTATCCCAGGGTATCCTTATCCGTTATGCATGAATATCATGAATACGCTATTAAGAATCCTCTCCAACTACCATTTTCACATTAACTTTTTGTAAACTAATGGATTCTTCCTTCCCTGTTTGATACAACTTGGGATAGTCAGACTAATACATATTTAGGGGGTGTCAGGTTGTAATTTTCAAAAAAAATATTGTATTTTTGGTCTGAATATCTTTTTAGCTTTTGTTATCGAGCTGCACCCGTCGTCGTCGTCCGTCCGTTAACATTTGACTTTTAAAATGACATCACCTCCTAAACCCAGTTTTGAAATAATTTCACAGAAATGCTCTTTGGATGGCCCTCTTCCGGAAATGTTCTGGATGATCGGTACTCGAATCTATTCCTAAATGCTTATATAAATCGCCATGCACATACTGAATACTTTAAAATGATCTAATTCTATAGTCCTTTAGGCATATGGCATGTTTTTCTATATAGTATTAATACCAATATCTACCACTTCCGGTCTATGAAGTACCGGCAATACACGTAATACCACCAAATCGACGTATACATTTACCAGTGTGATGTAGCATCCCCTAGTTGACCTTAGACTTGTGCAGTCCATTCAATAAGGTTGTTTTAGTCATGTTTATATTTTCATCTATAAATGTAAATGATTCTCTCAAATACTTATATAACTGACTGTGAGAATTGTATTTTTTCTATCAGAGAGGGAAATGAGCTTTAGTCTTAGTTTCAGATCTGGTATTACCTATATTGTTTGGACTAATTCCAGTCTCAGATGACCTCTACCAAGTTTGTTCAAATGATGCCCCTGTGGTCAAAACTGGCCCTGCCCCGGGGTCACATGTTTTACATAGGCTTATATAAGGAAAACATGAAAAATATTCTTGCCTGAAACCACAAGACCTAGTCTTGGTATTTGGTATCTAGCATCACCTAGTGGACTTCTACCAAGTTTGTTCAAATTATAGCCCTAGGGCCAAATATGGGTCTGCTCCTGCGGGTCACATGTGTAACGTAGGCTTATATAGGAACAGCATGAAAAAATCTTGTCTGAAGCATAAAAGCATAGAGCCTTGATATCTAGCATCACCTCATGGATCTCTACCACATTTGTTCAAATTATGCCCCTGGGCCAAAAATGGTTCCGCCCCATAGGCCACATGCTTTACATAGGCTTAATATGAAAACATGAAGCAATCTTCTTGTCTGAAAAAAAAACAACATTAAAAATGGTTTTGTCTGAAACCACAAGGGTAAGAGCATTTTATTTGGTATGTAGGATCACCTTGTGGACCTCTACCAAGTTTTGTTCAAAGGATCATTGACACTTGCTATGGGTAAATGCCTATGGTTGTCAGTAAAAATTAAAGTTTGTCAATCGTCCCTTTCTTCACCTTGAAACTGCCCTGACCTGAGTACTTTATGGCTGTGAAATCTAGTTTCGATATTAAATGCTTCAAAGATGTAAAGTTTTTGGTAGAACAATCAGTTTTACATTAAAATATATAGAAATCCGAAAACATTTTTTTTAAAATATCATCCCCCCCCCCCCTGTGTGCCAGCAAAAGCTTTTGCGTGTATATATGTAACCATATTTTACACATTATATGGAAGTGGCTTGCTGGCACAAGGGGGAAAAGATGTTCAGCAGCCCAAAAACCCAGGGCCTAAGCCCATAAAATGGCTTTTCTACCGAATAAGAAATTAATCACAGTAATTAAGTTCTCTAGAACCAACCTCCTAAATTGCTTTGTTTTCTGTGCTAATTTGATATAAAGTACATTAAGATAGAAATTAGAATTAGCAAGGTTAAGCATTTTTTTTTCATAAGAAAAAAATCTCACTGTTATTTAATGACACATTCTTTGTAAATGTCCTGTACTTATCTATTTGCATGCTAGGGAATTGGTTATGGTTTTTTTCGTCTGCTGACTTTCTTCAAAATTAAGTTTTTAAAAATTAACCACCCAGGACCACCATCGGAGTGTCAAACAGTCTTGATCCAGATCAAGACCGACATTCTGTTGGTCTTCATCTAGGTTCAAACTGTTTCCAAAAGGCTATTGGCAGACGAAAAAATTATCCACTGGCATGCAAAGAGTTATAACAGGTAAATACTTTAGTGTTGATTATATTGCCTCATATAGGCAGTTTTCAGCTGCTGGATATACATGTTCCCAAATTCCGTAAATCCTGACAGATTTCTACCACTTTTGAACATAAGACTGAAAGATATTTACATAGCAGAGTGGCGAGAAGGAGTAAGATCGCGTGCGTCATTAATGTTATACAGAGAAATCAAAAATGTGTTTGAAATTTCGAAATTACTTCTCCAAATGAAGAACAGAAAATACAGACAGATTTTATCTAAAATCCGCCTATCCTCTCATCAATTAGCAATAGAAAAGGGTCGTCACATTAACATCATACGCAATCAGAGGAAATGCCCCTTGTGTACCAGTGATATAGAAGATGAATTTCATTTTATTTTGATTTGTCCTGAATATATTGATCTCAGGAAAACATATATACATTAATATTTTCACACTAGACCTAGTATGCATAAACTTACAATCTTACTAACCTCAACAAAATCTAAGCAATTGAAAAGCCTTTCAATCTATCAACTAAAAGCTTTCAAAGTAAGGACTGAAGCTATTAATATAGTAAATACTTTTAAAAAGCACCTATATTCCAAAGTTAATACTTACCTGTCTCAACTGAAGTCTGCAATCGTAGATGCTTGTTAGAACTGCCCGAAGAGACAGTTCTGCCGAGCATATACAACGCATTTCTATACACACCCTAGTTAAAACTAAGTCTGATAATACCTGGTCATGTACTCATGGATGCTTGCTAGAAAGGTCCTAAAGAGACGCTTCTAGCAAGCATACATGAAGAGAATCGAGACACTAGCATATACTTTATCCGTTTTCCTTTGCTTCAGAATAGAAATACTAATTATGACCATGTACGTGTATTAATAAATGTTAGACACTCTCCGATAACAAACAGCCATGATGTATTTCACCATGGCTGCTTGTATGTAATTATTATTTCATGCTGATTGTATATTTGTTTGATTGGTGATGAGCTTTTTATGCTTAAGCTAAATAAACTTTATGTTATGTTATGTTATGTTATGTATGTGTATACCATAAATATTCGGACATGTTAGATATATTTAAAATTCTATGCCCTTTAAACAAAGCAAAAGTAAAATTCAAAGGATCTAGTTAGAATCAGTTTTACTTTCCAATGCTAAATGGGACACTTTCATTCCTTCAAAATATTTATTTCTTTGTTGAGCTTTCATTTTTGTATTATTACGGTACATGTATCAAATATGTACAGGTAACGTCTAAATTATCTCCCCAAAACCATTTTATTACAAAACATATTTTGTTTTTAAAACAATTTCATCAATGATCGTGAATCGTTAATACTCTGCATATGATATGTTCAATAGATATCACCATGCCTATCAAATAAATCAAGAAAACGTGCAGAAATCACCTTTAAGGCATTTTTTATTGTCATGAAATTTCAGACGCCCTCCCCTTTCTACCCGCCATAACTCTAGAGTGCGTAGGAGTTTTGAAAATATTTTGCTAGCTGGCAATTGCCATTAGATTCACCTATTGTACTGATACTTCATGCACCACACCAGAAGCTCAAAAGCAGAGTTCTGGAAATCAGAAAAATAGGCGTATAAGGCCCAAACCATCAACGATCCTTATGCCCTTGGTGCCAAAAATAGGCCCGCCGCAGGGGTCACATAGGCCTATATAAAATCAACTTTTGCAGAATATAGTCATGTTGCATATAAAATTAAAGGGAACTAAGCTTACAATAACATGTTAGCAAATGTTTTTCTCTTCTTACCCTTCACCCCTTAGGTGGGGCCAAAAGGTTAATTTGTTTTCTTTTCTGAAAGTAGTCATGTTGCATAATCAAATTAATTAGAATGGTGCATATAACACTATGCATGTAAATGTTCTGCCCCTTTACACACACTTGACACCTGTATGGGGACAAAAGATAAAAAAAAACGTTTTTTCGAAGATGGTTATGTTAAATATCAAATTATGTAATTAAACTGTTAGGCACATCGCCTTTTGGGGTGGGTAAAAAGGTCAGACATAAAAATTGTGCAGATAAGAATAATTTGATTGAACCTAGTGGCTTGATAGGCTTTGGTTATGACCTGAGTGATACCAAAAAATAGTGAGTATGATCAGTAAATACCACAATCACAAACCGCAGACAACCCTGTGGCACCACGAGGAAGAGCCGCTCAACCATCACGAAACACCAGGAAGACAAATTAAGCAAAGCAACCAGCTCTCTCTTCCCCATCAAGATGACTGCAATACTAGAACGGACACAAAGCTACGTACAACAAAACATAGAACAATTACAGACTCCCACAATGGGAGTAACAATAAACAACAAGTCAACAACAACAGAACCACCGCCTTAGAACGGACAGCAGCCTAAGCCACCGGGGGTCTTAAATGCATTTTACTGGTACCAAATCTTCGCCCTAGATTCTGCTGTTGTTGAAATACAAGAAATGTTCGCATGGAGGCCATCTAACTAATTCAATGTATCATCATGGAGAAACACTCTAATCAAATTAACACACCATGATGAAACAAAGAAAAGGGCTCATGACTCACAGATAGTCAGAGCTAAAGAAAACTTCAAGTTGAGCCACGGTGGGACCAGCTACAGATAAACATCAGGCACTAACCCACCGATTAAAGCTTTACGTAAGAGCCATCATAGAGTCTAAGGCCTGACCCTACGTCGTGCAATTAAAGAGGAAACCATAGCTATAGCTCGTGATTGGGTTTAAAACTAGGCATGCAGACTGTCGCATAATATCCAAGTTATATCCAACCCTTATATAACGTATTACTATCTTTTTGAATTGATCACTAAAATTAGGTTTTCCAACAATTCGTCTCATTTTATAAACTAAATCACTGTAAAATATAGGTTCTGATATGCCTTGTTGCAGAAGAGATTTTAACCCAATGCTGTATTTAACAATTAATTCCGAGTGTCTGTGGTAGAATTTAGAAAACGCTTTTCGAATCTTATGATATCTATAACCTTGCTTTAATAACTTAGCAGTTAAAAATAAGTTTCTGTTGTTGAAGTCATCAACATTAGAACACTCTCTAGCAAAACGGATAAGCTGAAAAATATATACACCATAGGAAGGAGAGCAAGGAACATCTCCATCAAAAAATGGGAAATTTACTATTTCAAAATTAAAATCATCCCCTTTATCATAAATTTTAGAAGAAACTATGCCATTTGTTATTGATAAGTTAAAGTACAAATACTTAGCGTCAGTATCAGAAGAATTTGCCTTATTTAACTGAAGTTCAGTGCGATATATCTGACCTACCATTTGTTCAAAATAAGGGTTATCAATATTAAGTAAGTCATCTAAATATCTGGAGGTTGAGTTAAAAGCTTCAATAATATCAGTTTGATTATTGTCAGACAGAGACAACATAAAGTCTCTCCCATAACAAAACAAAAACAAATCTGCAACCAGAGGTGCACAATTAGTACCCATTGGAATACCTACAATTTGTCTATATAATTTCGAGCCAAATCTTATAAATATATTGTCCAAAAGATAATGGAGCGCATCACACATTTTTTGATGTGACCACAATTTATATCGTTTAGGTTGTTCAGAAGTAAAAAAAAGGCAATTTTATCATTACAAGCCAAATAAAGTGAACCCTCTCTGTTATATGTTTGCTCAATTAATTCTGTTAGTTTTTCTTTGATTAGATCATGAGGCAATGTGGTATAGAGAGTAGAGAAATCATATGTAGACAAACCAGATGCTAGAAAACCTCTAGACTTCAATTTATTAAGAATTACACCTGAATTTTTAATAGACCAAAATATATTCTTACCATTTCTTTCATAAACTGTTGTGCAATATTTAATGACATGGTTTTTAATCGCAATGAGGCAAGAAGTCAAAGGAATAGACAACTCAGGAGTTGTATATGCACTAGAATTAGCAATAAAATGCGACTTATAGGGCCGTGTATGAAGTTTAGGTAACCAGTATAACGTAGGAAGCTTGCTATGGTCCTCATCAACAAACAGCCCAAACTTAGCTGCCATATGGCATCGACGCCTATCAACGATAGACGTCTCATCAAGCCTGTTATTCTCATATGTTTTTGCAGTGCTAAGTTCTTGTTTTAGGGTGTTAATATAGTATCTTTTTCAAACGACCACAACAATGTTAGCAGCCTTATCTGTGGGGGCCAAAACAAACCTCATATGGAATTCCTGGATACCTTTCTTCAAGTGTCTAAAAGTGAATTTAGGTTTAGGTGGTAGAAGATCTAAATTGTTGCAATAAAATGAAATTCTACCATCAATAATTTTTAAAATATTTAGTTTCCAACTATTTAAGGCATTAGACTCAAGATGCTCTCGTTTACACCAGCGATATGGACTTAAGTGTCAGAGAATGGGATTTACATTTTGTGGTTAACATCCTCTCCTCCTGACAAGGATTTAGATGAGCAATCCAAGGCCCATGGGTCCTCTTATTTACCTTTACCAACAGCTTGGACTCTGATGAAATGCAGCATTTACTATTTGCAAAAATAATCGTTTAGGGGATTCCCTATAACAAATGGTAAAAAGCAGTTGAAAATGGCCATTAAATGTGCATGTCATAAATTGCAGACCTGCCTATGATACCATGAGGAAGCGAAATTTAACAGTGACAAGCATACACACACACACACACACACACACACACACACACACACACACACACACACACACACACACACACACACACACACACACACAAAACAAGAATGTCATAAAAAGCAACCAGCACTCTCTTCCTCGGTGAGATAATTATCAAACTAGAAATGACACAAAGATTAGTATTCAGTTTCCTCACCAAATACAACCAGTGTGTTAAAAGTTGTGTGCGTTCAAATATCTGCATAGTATGCCAGATTCGTTTAGAATCCTCTTGAAAATTTTAAGTTAAAAAGTGCCTAGAGCAAAATACGAGTAGTGCAATCAAGATACTGACTTGTCATCAATATCACTAGTACAATTGGAGTTCTTGCCTTATTCACAAGGTCACTAAGCCCTCATCAATATCACTAGTGCATTCAGAACCATTGTCAATTTATCTAGATCATTAACAGCAATAATATATTTAGAGTACTGGTGATTATCACTGATGTGTTTAGAAGCATATTGAAACATCACTTTGTCTAGCACATGAGATTTTGGTCCTTACCACATATGCGCAAAAGGCTTTTTTTTATCACCCTTGCGGATGTATCCAGTGGAACTAGAAGCCTAAATTAGGGCTTGAGACTTCTTCCACATCCATTCTTTGTATATACAAGCATTGAAGGCTCTGGTGAGTCTGGGCATATGCGCAGACTCGTCTGAGACTTCGTTGCTAGAAGATGCAATACGTACTGAAATTTCATGCCCAGTCCCGTATTCAAATGTCAAGGTCACTTATTATATTCAGAATCCTGCTCAATATCCCTAGTAGTGTGTTTTAGGTCCTCTTTTATATCAGAAGTGCATTTAGAATCGTCATCATCACTACTGCATTTAGGCTCCTCTTCAATAATACCGCTGCATTTAGAATCAAGTGGAGTCATGTAATCATTTTTGTCTGTGTCATCTGAAGATGAATCATTCCTCGTAGCAACTGCATTTTCATTTATGGCATCATGTCTACAGACTTGACCAGTGTCCTTTGAAGATGGTAACGGAGGCAAGACGTCTTCTTTTATAATGTCAACACTCTTAGCATCTGCATTTCTATTTATGGCATCATCTTCACGGATATGACCAGTGTCTTTTGAAGATGGTAATGGAGGCATGGCGTCATTTATTGCATCATCTTCACGGACATGACCAGTGTCTTTTGAAGATGGTAACGGAGGCATGGCGTCTTCCTTTATAATGTCAAGTTCAGGTAGGGAATCTGAAGGTTTTAGGTATTCATTAGCATCCCCCATAGATGTTTGAACAGAACGTTTTGAGGTGAAGCTACCACTCGTTGATGATTCTCCTGTACCATTACCTCTTTCCCTTGTACTAAGGGAGAAGTCGAGAGGACGTTTCACATTCGTTGAGTATGCCCCATGTGTGTATACTTGTCCTATATCGGAATCCGATTGAATAAGCTCATGGTTTCCATGGTAAGTGTCAATGTTCCTGATGACGTCATAGTTGCCCATCTCTTGGTCCTCGCTTCCCTCTGGTCGATATGTACGTTCATAAATATCAGTCTGGATACAGCAGTTTGCTTTCAATTCCCCATTTTCTGTCAAAACAAAGCAAAAACCCAATACACACGTAAAATGGGCTACTATAGTCCGCAAGCAAAACGTCAGTACATGAGATTTTCACTACTGTGGTTATGTGCAACAGCAAAGTCTCAGATCAGCCTGCGCATATGCTTCTTGCTGGTTTTGTCATGTCATGGGCCATACATTAGTTTTGTCATTGCTGATTTTAATTTACTTTTTTATGCGTTTGCTTTGTATATCAATAACAACAATGAACTAGAATTGGTTTTGCTACAACAAAAACAGATGTCCCACCCCCTTTCTTTGTACAATTTCAAATGGAAATTATGGAAAAAAATCAGCAAATAATCAGTTTCAAGATATCCAGCCAATGCAGTGAACTATTGCAAAATCATTATTTGGGAAAAAGTAAATGATCATAGATTATTTTCATTAAAATGAAAAAGCCATAATACATCTAAATCAAATGCAAAATCTCCAAAACCATTGGCAAAACACCTTCAAAGTTTCAAGAAGATCCGGCTACTAATTGTAGAAGGAGTTGCGTTTAAAAGATACCCAGTATCTATATGCTTCGGTAGAAGTCAAGCCAAAAATAACTAAGTTCAAAGTGAGAAAAAAGTAACAAAAATGATCTGAGAATTACAACCAAACCTCATGCACATCTTCAGAACTTGAAAAATACACCTGCAAAGTTTCAAAAAGATCTAGCTAAATTTGTAGTAGGAGTTGCGTTCACAAGATACCCAGTGTCTATACGCTTTGGTTACCCGTAGCAGTCCAGCCAAAAAACGACTAAGTTCATACTGCGATAAAAAGTGACAAACATTAATCAAAGAATTACAGCCAAATATCATGCACATCTTCAGACCTTGACAAAACACCTTTACAGTTTCAAAAACACCAGGAGAAGTGCGTTCACAAGATTGGACACAATTTGTGATGGGCAGTCACAGGGAAAAAAAAATGATCCGTGACATGTAATTTCCAACAATGTGGCATTTTGACAAGTGTAGAGTCAGACGAGCCTGTGCAGCCTCCTTTAAAGCTTAGAAACTCCAAAAGGTGTTCAGTCAGTAGCTAAACAGTCATGGAATACTCAAGTGACTAGCAAAGGCTCAGATCAGACTGCGCGTATGCGCAGGCTGATCTGAGGCTTTGCTGGTCGCACATACCTCATTGTTGGAAATCTCATGCACTGGATCATATATCTTCCGACCCTGACGGGGGAAGACATAATTATGGTTTCGTCTGGCGAAGCGTTTGTTCTTATACATTTTCGTTTGCTGTTGCTTCAATTGAGTTTGTGGGTTTTGTGTTTAGGCTGGAAATTAGAGAATTTCATATAGAGTTTACAAGTCATGTGCATATATATGAGCATGTATGCTTTGAATGTCGAATACGGTATATATTTTTAATCTAAATACTATACCTAGTTTTATACAACATCCATATCTGTAACCAGTCCAGATCTGTATTCCGACAAACACCAAACATAGAACTCCTAATATAGCTATGACTATAACGTACACATCTGAAACTCTTGATGCTGGCTTTGGCACGTCCAGTTTGCTAAAAGAAATCAAAGATTAGGGGCTGAGTCGGTTAATTCGAACACCAGAAAAGTCAGACACATTCACTGGCGTCTTAATGTAATCAAACATACTACTGGTATATTGCACCTCAAATGGAACACAGTTTTTCGTTTTTAAAATTTTACATGAAGGTTTCTTCACCCTGAAAATTTGCATGCGCATAGATATAGCAAAACCCTAACTAGATTTAAATTTTGGCGGAGAATGATATAAATGTAACTGCTCTGATATCTTGTAAAAATAAATAACTTAGTTTTTGTAAGAATGAAAATACCCGTTAAGTACCCATTTCTGTACTGTCAGTGCAATACACATTGGATAGATATCGTAGTATTTGCTCAGCTATAAAATGTCAATTAGAGATTACAGCAGACGATTATTTTGTAACATCAAATGGTGCGGTTTACGATGCAATCCAAGCTGCTTATACATTTCTACGGATAATGGGTTATTAACGCGTTTCATGCCTACTAAGTACCATCATTTTGCCTGCTTCCGTCTGGCTATCTAATTGTATGCTTTGTTCATGTGTCTGTATGTGCGAGCTTACAACTAGAAATGCACAGGCCTGAAAATACGAATAAGATCACAGATGTACGGGCACCTACATTTCATTTTATATTTAACTTTTACTGCTTCTTTATATGATAGAAAATATGCATGTTTTCATATGGGAGTGGTGAGATCAATAAGCAGGCTCATTCATTGAATAGCTAGGCAAATGGGCGCTTCCAACTAAAAGGGCATTTTGGGTAGTAGACATCTATAGATGTAGCCTTTCGTTTGTGTCACCGTCTTTGTGACATGGTTAGATAACTGAAATATTGTTGACTATGCTGATAAACAGCAACGTAAGCCGATATACAGCTACATTTAAAGCCAACTGATGCATTGTAAATTGTCTTATATTAGTATATACATGGTTTTATATTCAACTGATAGTCATTGATCCATATCGCCCAAGGTACAAGAAGGGAATGTTATTTGGCATAAAACATAAAGAATGTTAAAATTCCATCCTATCCCAGCATTTATGAAAACGTATACAAAATTTAAAAAAAATATTTTTGGTTAGGGTTTTAGGTTAAAATATATTTTTCGAATTAAATTTAAAATTCCGATTTTAGATTTATGTTATTGCAAAATAACAGTGTTCCATTTGAAGGGCTATACTCCAGTAGCCTAAAATATGGATCATTTCGAGAAGTCAGACTTGGCAAGTTTCAGTATGAGGGTAAGTGTAAGTTTACACCAAAGCTAAATACACATTATTATAATAGTAACTTGATCTGGCGTACTGTATCACGTCGAGTGGATTAGGTCATACCATCGGATCACCGGAGACGCGAAGCGTCGAGGGTTATCCAATGGTATGGCCTTATCCACGAGACGTGATACATTTGTACTGTATCCCAGATCAAGTTACCATTATAATAATATGTTTATTATATACCTTTTTCTGACATTATTTTGATTTTATAAATTGTTTTGGTCTTTAATAAAAAAAAATGCGGGAACGTTTGTCATTACGTTTTATCACGTCATATTCACGTCATATAATATGACGTTACGTCAACATGTTTTCTGTCTCTGGTTCCATGCTTAAAAATTACTTTACGTAACATCATCGCAAAAGCAGGTAACCGACGTTAGCCTCGTTTTAAAGGATAGTGATATGGATTCAGAAAACCTCAGTTCGTTGATCCAGCTTTCTGTATCAGACGGCCAGAAAACAGACAGTTCTGATGTCGTATCATTTATAGGTATATACTAAATTGCACTTATCATATGACATCGCGTCTGGAAGTGAAATAACGTCATGCAATACAATCGATAAACAATTAGCGGTTTATAGTTTTTCAGTAAAGCCCCTATCTCACTGGACTGCGACTGTTTTGCGACAGCTGGCGACAGACATCGCGAGTGGGTCGCAAAGCAGTCTCGAAACAGTCGCCAGTGATTCGTAATATCCTCGCATGTGTCGCCAAGTGGCGCAAAGTAGTCGCGAAAATTTTGAACATGTTCAAAAATTTTATGCGACAAAATTCCTCGCAAAATAGTCGCAAAGTCGTCGCGGGTGTCTTGAACCCGTCGCGAACTTGTCGCCGACCCCTCGCAATTTAGTCGCAATCAGTTTGGAACACAACATATTTGCGAGATAAATAAGACTGAATTGCGAACCAATTGCGACATAATTGAGACACTTCGCGACAACATTGCGAGTAAATTAAACTAAGCGATGTTCTGGCGAACGTCGTGAGACAGTCGCACGAACGTCTCACGACGTTCGCGCGAGTATCTTAAACTACTCGCAATTATGTCGCCAAAGGCTCATTAAAAGAGTTCCTCCTGTCTGAGATGATCGTTCCCTCTAGTACGAGATCTTGGTTAGGCATACTTAAGTACAAATGTATACAGTTATGACAAATTCCAGATGTCAAGTATTCTTGCTATCTGAGAGGATAGTTTCATATACATGTAAGTATGGTACATGTATATTGATTAGGCTTACTTACATGTATACTGTTTGGAGTAATTTCAGTTATTAAAATGGTTCTGCATTCTGAGAAGATAATTTTGTAAAGTATGTTTTATAAGGCCAACTTAAATGTTTACTATTTCTATTACAGTATAAAGGTATTATTATTGTGTCTTGGTTAGACTACAACAGCCTGCTTAGTCTCGGCAGCCCTTCTAAGGTTTTAATTTTGCATACAGAGCCCTATAAACAAATTATCACTGCAGCGAGCAACTAAGATTCTGATAAGAATGCGCATCCGCGCAGTCTGATTTGTGCCTTTGTTGTGCGCATAACTGTATAAAATAGATTTTCACAGGACGAGGCTCATCTGAACTCAATGCAATTTTGATTTGATTGGGCTCATCATGTCATACGTATGGGCAATTAGAGCATGTGCGTTCTCGACTGACTTTCTTAAGCTGCTTCATGGGCTATCATAACTGTGCAGTTTAAACGAGTTAACTTTTTTCTAACTCAATATTTGCTACCATTCAACAGTCCAACACCACCCAGCAGCGTGACACCTTCCAACAATCTAGCTCCTTCCAGCCCTCTAGTTCCTTCCAACAGCGTATTACCTTCCTAGTCTGAAGTTTCTGTGCTTGCTAGAATGTTTATTTTTCTTGGTTTATCATTTCTCGCAAAACTATCGTGCGACAGTCGCACGACCTTCGCGCGACAGTCGCACGACAGACGCACGACGTTCGTGAGAACATCGTGAGGCGGTCGATGGTGATAAATGTTCGCAATTTAATCGCGAGAACATCGTACGAGTGTCTCGCGAATGTCGCACGAATGTCGCGCGAATGTCGTGAAACACTCGCCAATGATTCGTGCGACAATCGTACGACATTCGTGCGACTGTCGCAAATATGTCTTAATCACCCTTTCAGTGTGACCGCAATGTGATTATGGTTGCAATGTCGTATTTCTGTCGCCAAAACGTGTCTCAAATTAGTCTCGAAATAGTCGCAAATTGCTCGCATCCCAGTGAGATACTAGCTTAAACGTTATGACGTCCATAACAACGTTGCGCACATAACATGTAATGACAAAATTATAACGTTTAACGGCAGAAATGAGATTTCAAAGTAACCTTAATGTCATATGACAAATAGAATCTAATATTCGTGCTCTTGCATTATTGAATTTAAAAAAGCTCGTTGCGAAAAATATATAAAATGCTCAGCAAGCCTAGCACTTAATCTCTTTTCCCCAACTCGTTTAATTAATTCATACTGGCTTGGTTGGCATAAAGTGAGGAATGAAAACATTTTAAAAATCGTCTCTGAATATGATGGTCATAATTAACATGAATAACTCAATAAAAGCAGAATGAGTGCAACCCATTAAAAACATGGCGGTCACGGATTCGTGGCCAATGGCGTAGCCAGAACGCTGAAAAAGCTATGCACGTCAAATGGAGACTACTTGATAAAGCAGTGATTCTCTTCAATCGCCTCCCTTTTCAAAAATAGGAACTTGTCTTAAAGGAAAGAATAAGCTCCCAGAGGGAGCGAATTCTTTCATTTAAGACCTGTTCCTTATGGTATGGAAAATCACTTTTACTACATTAGGTGACTTCGCTTGAATGCCACTTTTTTAATACGCACGAGCGTATTTGCGTAATGGGAGCTACTCCAATGGTGGCTGAGTTCCCTTATCCTTATTTGGCTTTATATTAAAAATTTCACTGAAACAATAGGCTAAATAGAACACCCATTGGTCGAGATTGTTCATTATGGGTGACCTCATTGCCAGGGGGGGGGGGGGCTTATTGCGGTTTAGGAAAACTTTTCTCTCTTCTTCTCTTTACCAGAATTCAAATCACAATGGCAGGGAATAAAGCTATATCGAATCTGATCCATAAAAGATATGGCCAACAGTAAACGTAGTTGTTTTGTCTTGTAAGTCTTTATAATTAGGATAAGTCAGGTAACTTCGGACATCAGGTAATTTTGGACAGCGACCTTGTTTGTTTCGTATTTTATTTATAAGACTGAAAAAATAAATTTACTAAGCAAACAGTGAAAATCCTGATGAGACGGCTCATAAGGAGCCGTCTCATCTGGATTTCCACTGTTTGCAAATGTATGTCCGAATACACCATATTTCCGAAGTTACCTGACTTTACACTAATTGCTTTTTAGCATCTTTATCCCCGAAATCAATGGTCAACCTTGAAATACACTAAAAATTGTTTCTAGTTGACCCTAAAAAGAGATTGCTTTGCAAATTTGATCCATCAAAACAATGGCCACCAGGTGTGAGGCATGACTTATTCTTATGAAATATTTAGAAACATTCTCCTCTGAAAATCACTGACCAGGCTCCAAGGTTGGGAAAAATGTCATGCTCAACTCAGCTGAAATCAAATATGGAACTAAATATGATGATAGATAGGTAGGAAAAATGCTACGCCTTGCACCCAGAAAGGTATACAGCTGGATGTTGTATGGTTGCAAAGGTCATTTTACCACTACATAACAGACTCAATCGACTTAGTCCAGTAGAATGGTACAAGTTAAATGCATTTAAGCCGCTGGTGGCTTAAGCTGCTGTCCGTTTTAAGGCGGTGGTTCTGTTGTTGTTGACTTTTTGTTTATTGTTATTCCCATTGTGGGAGTCTGTAATTGTTTTATGTTTTGTTGTACGTTATTTTATGTCCATTCTAGTATTGCAATCATCTTGATGGGGGAAGAGAGAGCTAGTTGCTTTGCTTAATTTGTCTTCCTGGTGTCTCGTGATGGTTGAGCGGCTCTTCCTCGCGGTGCCACGGGGTTGTCTGCGGTTTGTGATTGTGGTATTTCCTGATCATACTCACTTACTATTTTTTTTAGTCCAGTAGAAAACCAGAATGACCTGGAACTTGATTTTAAAGTGTGTTTTTTCCTTTTGTTTATGAAACTGTAACAGACATGTATGCTGATAGTATGCAACTTATAAAGACATGACTGCTGGTCAGGTGCAACTGTAACATACATGGCTGATGGTCTGGTGCAAGTGTATTTTTCCAGCCCGTTGGTTGGGTACAAGGATAGGGACATAAATGCGGGTCTGAAGCAAGTGTAACATATATACCTGCTGGTTCATCTACAGATGTGCTTGCAATTCAGTTTATACTGATTCAACCATATCTGCTGGTGAGATGCAACTCTAACAGACATACATGCTGGCCGAGTTTAATTGTAACCGTGGTAGGATGCAAATGTAACAAAAACATGCCTGCTGGTTAAAAGCAACGTTTTATAACAGGGGTCCTCTAACATGCCTGCTAGTCTCTTGAAGCTGTTACAGAAAGTAATGCTTGGTTTCAGACATGTGTGCTGGTCCTGTGCCACATAGTCAAACATGCGTAATGGTAAATATGTCTGCTGAC
Organism: Loripinus fragilis; assembly: GCA_964019695.1. NCBI lineage: Eukaryota > Metazoa > Mollusca > Bivalvia > Lucinida > Lucinidae > Loripinus > Loripinus fragilis. The sequence goes on from OZ026516.1 coordinate 23,581,275, forward strand.
CCTGTGGCTATGATGGCTGGGCTGCTGGTCTGGTGCAAGTAGAACAGACATGCACACTTGCGAGTGTAACTTGAACATACAAACCAGCTGATCCAGAGCGACAGTACCCAGCATTCCCGTTAGTTGGGTGCAGTTGTAACGTACATTATTGCTGGTGCGATGTAACTAACACACATGACTGCTTGCCCCGAATCTGGTTAACAGGCATGTGTGCTGGTTCAGTACCATATACAGTCGACTCTCATTAACTCAACTATGCATAACTCAATATGACCACTTATCTCGACCCGACGGCACGGTCCCCCGTATTTTCTCCTATAGATAGATAATTGGTTTATTTGAAAATTCCAAAAGGCAATAAATGCCCATGAGGATACAACATATATACATATACATGGCAGAAAACAGTGTAGTACATATCAATTAACAGATATTATATTGATAGTATATAGCTTATTTATCTGAATTTGGTATCCGTCACATGAGTGACAACAAAGAATATCGGACGAGTCTGGACATGTGCTCAGTCTCACCTGACCTTCAAATAGTTTTGAATCATAAATGATTAAAGTATACCTGTCGAGGCGGGAGTGCCAAAAAATGCCATCATGCGGCAGATACCAATGATTTTCACATGAATACGTTATTACCCAATGATTGGAGAAGGTGTGCGCAGGAGATTTCTTGATATCGCTTTAAATAAGCTGATTTTGTTAAAGAAAGGAAATAATTAACATTAATTACATAAGAGCTTTCATTGTTCGAGAGGTTTTTTTTTTTAATTTATATTTTTCTGTGCTATTTGACAATAGAAACCAGATTCTTCATTCGGAAATGAAGAACGCTGGTGTCTACGCCAAATATCGAAATGTGGAACCAACGAGTCAAAGCATTGCCCGCTCCGTCACCTTCTAGCGAAAGCGAAACAGAAGAACTGACTTTGGGGCATGCGTTCCCGTTCTTTACAAAAGCTCAAACTTGTATGGAAAAATCCCTGCATATAGAAATACCTGTACATTTCTGGGGTTATATATAGAGTTAATCGTTACACATTCTATAAATAGGTCCACATGTAAAACTGTAAGGCCAAATGGCCGAAAACCTGTTTGAGTGCATTCTTTTTACGGAATTATATTGTACACAGCCACTTGTGCATGTGCAGCATAGCAGAACAAGGTATGCAGTTTGTTCTTATTTAGATGAATGGAAATAACCGTTAGTTTTGTGCTTTTATGATTTAGTTAAAGATCACGTGCGTGTGTACCAAAAAACTACCATAAACGCACATATTCCAGATAAGTGAATTTTCATTCTAAGCCCTCTGAAGAATAAAAATCTAAGTATTTGATGGTCAATGTCGGATTCGTTGCACACAACAGAGGATTCCCTGAAAACGGGCCCTTGGCATTTTTTTTCTTTGACTTTTTGAGCGAACAGTAAGAATCTTGATGAGCTGCCACATTCTGCATCATAGTCCTCTGGGTCTCCGCTAGAACAGCATACATTGAAGTCCTTGATTGGTCTGCTCCTATTCAGCCTTCCGATCAAGATCTGCATTGTTGCTCTAATTGTATAAACAATTTATTTTACATTTTAAACATAATGTACATAATTTTAACTATATGTATTCAAAATTAGTTGTTGGTATTACAATAGAATCATAGCTTTACAAAATTAATCTAATAATACTTTTCAAGTCTACAGCCCCATGGTATACATATTTTTGCAGTTTAACCTTTGCATAATTTATCAGCATTCATTTGTTGGTTTTTCGTTACATGTATTCTGGGTACTCAAAAGAACGGTCTCATTGTGACATTTCCAGTGAGCACCCACAACATGTTTTGTATGAGAAACAGGCAAACACAGACTTGAATACATTTGCACTGTGTGGTTTTTAACTAGAGATGTCAGATATACCTGCAACTATATCAGCTGCCCAAGCATGCCATAATTTGATCATTCTGAATTCTTGTCATGTATGCTCATTAGAGCTGTCTCTTTGAGACTATTCACTGTGTGGTCTTTTAACTAAAGATATCAGTTATACAACTATATCAGCCGCCCAAGCATGCCATAATTTGATCATATGGATAAACGTCAAATCTGAATTCTTGTCATGTCATGTATGCTCATTAGAACTGTCTCTGTGAGACTTTTCTAGCCAACATACACAAGCACATGGTAAGTTTTTATCAAGAATGCGTTGTGACAAGATTGTATGTGGAAATGCATCGTATATGCTCGACAGCACTATCTCCAGCGACATTGCTGACAAGCATTTACGAGTCCAGACTTAGATATCAGTGGATGTAAGTAAGATATTGGTATTATGATTAATGTGGTAGGTCTTGTCGATTATACAACAGTTCAGTGCGACATTTGAAAGCTTGAAAAAGGAAAGAGCTTAAGTTACAAGTTGTTTTTTGGTTCGGTGAGTTAATCAAGTCAACAAATTTAAACATGCTTGGTCGTTTCCAATGATATTTATGAATAAATTTAATTCTGATTTCTTTAAACAATGAACACTCAAAGACAAAATGGTATTCATCTTCAATTACATTGCATGTTCTACATTTTCTTTCATCAAGGGGAATACTATTAGGTCTTGCCCATCTGCCAGCTTCAATTTCCAGACGATGTGATGACATACGCAATCTGCTAAAAACCTTTTGGAATTTTGAAATATTTATTTTTTCAAGATATGGCTGAAATTAAAAAACTGCAACTGATCTATAAAATACTGCCCTAGTCGATGAGTGTAGCCTAGAATGCCAATTTTGTATAAAAGTATCTGTAAGCCGTTGTTTGAAAATAGTAATAAAGGCATTATAGTTGCCTACCCCTTGTGCAAGCCAGACTTCGTGAAACCCTAATGATAATAAAAGGTGTTTAACAAGTGATGCCCAATTTGCAGTATTTTGCCTTGATTCCAAATCCTTTAACATCATTCTGTAGACTAAATTTATGTATTTATTTTCATTTGACATTAGAATCTTAAACCAATATTTCACTATGATTAAATACCTTTTTGTTATCATAGTTGTTCTGCCAAGTTCACCATATACAAAATCATTTTGTGTTGACTTTTTGACCCCAAGTAGTTGTTTGCAAAATTGAAGGCGTACCTTTTCTAATGAATTCCCCTGAATAAACCCCCAAACCTCACTACCATAATTTAAGATGGGTGTGATCAATTTATCAAAAAGTTCAAGTTTGTGTTTTGGTGGAATGAATGTAAATTTGGACAGATATTTATTAAGTTTAAAAATAGCTTTCTGGGCCTGACCTGAAAGAGTATTTTGTGTTTCTGAAGAAAAAAACCACCTGCTGTAAATACAATTCCTAAATATTTGAAACTTTTAACAATCTCTCTGATTTTCCCCATAACACGATTCTAAGTTCCTGGGAAGTACTCCCCCTTCCTGAACACCATTACCTTTGTTTTTGCTGTATTTACGGTTAGCTTCCATTTTTGACAATATTCTGACAATAAATTTAGGCCTTCTTTTAACTGATTAGCACTATTTCCAAAAATTACTATATCGTCTGCATACAATAACATGAACACTTTGACCATTTCTATATCTAAACCTTTGATACCTGACTGTACAAAATGCTCTTCTATATCATTTAGGAACAATGAAAACAATAAAGGTGATAGACACTCTCCCTGACGTACTCCGAGACCACAATAAAATTCATTACCTAGATGATTATTATGCTTTACCCTTGATTTCACGCTAGAATATATAGACATAATAATGTTTAGCACCCTACCCCTTAATCCATGTTTGATCAATTTATACCACAGATTTTCTCGGACAACATAGTCAAATGCTTTGGTGAAGTCAACAAAAGCACAATAAAGCTTCTTACCTTGATTAATGACATGTGAAATTAAACCATGCAGAACGTAAAGAGTATCTGTTGTACCCATTCCTGGCCTGAACCCTGCTTGCGCTTCAATAAGAATATAGTATTTCTCTGCCCAGTCAGTAAGCCTGTTATTTAATACTCTAGTGAAAAGTTTGCCAAGAATGCTCAACAGAGTTATGCCCCTATAATTGCCCACATCATTGAGATTGCCTTTTTTATGTAGAGGGATGATATACCCTTCTGACCAATCTTCAGGGAAATAACCAGATGCAAAAATTTGATTAAAATGATTACATAATGTGGATGTGAAAATATGCTTGCCATGAATTAAAAACTCATTAATTAGCATGTCAGGACCTCCTGATTTGTTTAATTTTAACTGTTTAATTGCATTTAAAACTTCTTCTTGTGTGAAATCCAGATTCAGCTCAGCAAACATAATGTTAGATTCATTTTCAGCATATCTTTCATTGAAGTGCAAAATATCTTCATCGGGTGTGTAAAATGGGTCATTGGGATTATAAACTGATTTAAAATACTGTTCAAAGGAAGATAACGGTATGTTTGCTGGCTTCACGTTGCTCAACTCCTTCAGTATATTCCAGTATAATTTTGCATTTGTATATTTAGCACTTAAAAGTTTATTTTTGTCTGTCCTTTATCATATTCATATCTGCATTTGCGAATTATTTTTTTTATATTCTGACCTAGATTTTACCATATTTTTTCTGTTTTCATCGGTTTTATTGTCTCTGAATTTATCCAACATATACAAAAATGTGATTTTTTTCTCTTTATTCATCATTATACCAAAGTTGTTCTTTTTCAACTGGAATATCCTGAGTCATACTATTTTGGTCATTGTTCCTAAATTTCTTGAAAAATGGTTTAGCTGTGGAATCAATAATCTCTACAAAATCTGCCAGGCACACATCAATTTCCACAGGACTAGTACATTGAGTAATTTTCTCATTAAGTGAGCTCAACTTGTGTGTTGTTGTATTGTGTTCAAGCCTTTCTATAAATTCTGCCTTCAAATCACTATTCCACTTATATTTACCCTGTACAGTCTCTGAACTTTCAAATTGAATATTCTGAGACTCTTCAGTGCCAAATTCAAAAACAAATTTAATTAGGCAGTGGTCTGATAGTATATTTGGTTCATGTATATAAAAAAATTCAATGAAGCTGAAGAGATCAGGTCTGGCCAGAACATAGTCAACTACACTTCTTCCCCTGTGACCTACAAAAGTATATTACCTATACCATAATCATTACCTACACGACCATTTATTATTCTCAACCCTGTTTGTTTACAAAAATCTAACAATAAATTACCATTGTTGTTTGTATGACCTTGGTCTTCTGAAAAGCGCTGTAAATACATATCTGGGCTATAATCATTTGGGAGATGTGGCATGTGAATATCATCATCATCATCAACTACAAAATCAGGTTTGATAGAGGACCTAGCATTGAAATCGCCACATATTAAAATATTACAGTTGTTCTGGGCTCTATTTTCTACATATAAAACAGATTCTAAAAGTCTATCAAAGATGTTTGACTCAACCAGGGTTTGCCTACTACTGTCATCGGGGGTTACATAGCACAAGCCAATATATAGGTCCTCATTTAGTGATATAACAGATTTATTGAGTTTAACCCATACTATATATTATTGCAATTACACAACGTTTATCTCGACAACGGCAATAAAACTGATAACTCGTTACGAAAATCTGGTCCCGCTGATCAATTTTAGTGTATTTTACAACGCCTAAGTCGATGCCATTTTATAAGAAAACAACAGTCATTGTTATCTTTTTTAACTTGCCTTTTTATCTGAATGTGCTTTTAATCCAACGTTTTCAACGTTAATTATCACCATTTAAACCACCAATTGGACTTGATCCACGTGTGTGACACATGCAGTTGTAAATTAGTGTGTTGCATAATTACATAATATGACCACGGTTGGCAAATTTTATTGATCTATTGTGTGCAACTTCAAAGCGGGTACATGTAAGTAATGTGTCATATTTGAGTTATCTCTTGAGTATTAAGCCCGTCCGAAAAACCAACTCGATCCACGTTTAGCGCACTCGTTTATATCTTTATTTTTTCTTATTTGTTTAGATGAATACTCCAAAAACGTCCCCTTTTATTAAATCATTTTACCTTTGGGAACATGCTTTGCAGATTGGTTGGTTCCCACATCTCGACTCAACTTCTTTTCCGATGATACTCTTCCATCTCGCTGCATTCAGCTTGAACACATGTTCGCCAGCAGATGGTGCCACACTTCCTATCTAAATAGATTTAAAATAATTACATAGGATAGGTGGAATTTAAAACATGAACGTGTTAAAATGTGCCCCATAAACAGTGCCAAGTTTTTTATTACATATTGTTGAAAGCATTGTTTTTAATGGCGTACCGTGGACTCTAAAGCAGTTGATCTTTTAATCAGTATTTACAAAACAAACATATTTTCATTTATTCTTATCAAAACTAATGTTGTGAGGACTTCAAAGAGCCATTTTATTTAGACAACTATATGTCGTCACATTTTATCCAATAAAAAGTAATAAAGAAAACAATTAAGAACAAATCCTCTCCAATTCGGACCTATTAAAGTAATCAAAAAACAATGAAAGGTAGTTATTTTAAGGTTTCAGAATTCGTTTAATTATAACAAAATCACATTTTGATTGGGATAGTCATTGAGATATTATGGTACTTATCCCATATGCTTATGGTCACCTTTTGAGATTGATGCAAAGCTATCCAGCAATTGGTAGCTTCATCTATACCCGTACTTGGCAAATGTTAGAGCATTGGTCTCATGCGAGGATCCAGAAAGTTTTGTCAGAGGTGGCCCAACTTTGACAACGTTTTTTTTTTTTTTTTTAATTTGATGAGGGGAAGAAGGATCCAAATACCACTATTAACGGGCCATCAACGGTCTGCCAGCGTTTTGCTGGCGGGCCGATAATGGCCCAACATTGAATGCTGGCTTGGTAGCTTTGTGATTTTAAGGGGATCCGGACCAGTATTGCTAAGGAACCCTATATTTCTGAAATTTTCCAGGGGGAGTCTGGACCCCCTGTTCCCCCCTCTGGATCCGCACATGGGTCTCTTGTCGTCATCATTTGTATTAAACTCCAATGTGCTGTCTCATTCTGTTATTTCTTGCGCGATCGAATTTAATTCTGGGATAAAATTATTTATTTTACCCATGTTATCTTACCCAGGCAGCCACGTATGGGCTGTCAAATAGTTATATGGAGCTCATCTATATGGTCGTTAAGCGACGTCATTGTTATGTCAATGTGGCGTCATCATGTAATTTCGCTGTTCAAAGTATTCAGGAACATCTAGACGTTAATGTTAGAATACAAATGTGTAATTGAAAGTTGACCAATAAAAGGAATCCATCATTTGTGTGAGGGGCGAGTAGAAAACCCTGTCTCTCAGGATCACAGTTTGACAATGCTCTGCAAGCCTCATGATGCCACAGTGATCCATCGGATAGTTGTTATTCTATCCCAACCCACACTCATGATGTATTCTTTTATTTTAATCCAAGAATAAGCTCCTTCTTGGGCCACGTCTTATGATAACTTAATGGGTTAACCAGGGTCTTTACACGTGGGTATTAATCTTGACCATATGTGCAAATCTCGGGTAGGTCAGTGTCCTATATACTGACATACAAAATGTAGCCTACATTTAACATTTACCGTTAATTACAAATTCTACTTTAATAAAACTATTGAATTACTATTTCCTCTTTACCACTACGTGCTGAATCACACAGTCTAAACTTTTAATATCATTGTAGCTTGGAATGAGCTTCTATTGTATTGCAATATGTACCATATTGCCCCTTTCATCAGCTCTGATTCTCATACAAACTTTAACCATTGTTTCATCATAGTATGTTAATTTGATTAGATTGTTTCTCTATGATGATACATTGCAATAGTAAGGAAGCCTTCATGCGAGCTTAACATTTTTGTACTTTAACAACAACAGAATCTAGGGCGAAGATTTGGTACCAGTAAAATACATTTAAGCCCACAATGGCTTAGGCTGCTGCCCGTTCTAAGACAGTGGTTCCGTTGTTGTTGATTGTTGCTCCCATTGTGGGACACCCATAGATAACTTAGGTTTCTTTAAATTTGAGTTAACCACCATTAGCTTTAGTTTGACTTACAGATTCATAGACAGCCACGCCATCAAATGCTACAGAGTATATATTATAGCCAACTAAACCATCGCCATTATCATCAAAGACTCTCCTTGGTCTTCCAAACTCATCCTTCATCACAACATTCTTGACATTCCTCGCCAACAAAGCTGTGCTATTGTCAAAAGACTCGCACAATGAATCCGTAGAACCACAGACTGACAAAAGAGTAGAACCTGCACCGAGCAACAGAGCATAAACAGCTTTTTCTACAAATGGCGCCCAAGCATCTATCTTGTAATTCTGATTAGCATCCAGTCGCTCTGTACCCCTGAAACATAACAATCTTCAAGTGTGTTGCCAGATCGCTGAAATAGTTACGCACATCAAAAGGAGACTACTATGACGAGCAGTTTCCCATCAGATGCGTCCCTTTTCCAAATAAAGACTTCTTTTAAAGGAAAGAATCTTTTCTCTTAAAAATAGTAACTGAGTATGGTCAGGAAATACCAATCACAAACTGCAGACAAACCCGCGGCATCGTGAGGAAGAGTCACACAACAATCACGAGACACCAGGAAGACAAAAAAGCAAAGTCGTCCTCAATGTTATGGATTAATATTGGGTTATTTCTATTGTATGTGTTCAAATTTTATTACGCACGTGCGTAACTGCGTAATGTTAGTTATGGCAGTTAATTTGTGACTGTACAACTCGAATAAAGTATTTGAGTCATATTTGATCACATCAAAGAATTATGAATCTGATTGGAAACCAGTGTCTCTTTATCACTGTAATAGAACAGGAGGGTGCTTAACCATTTGGAACTCCTCGAACAATTCCTTGGAATCAGACCTTGGATACTCAAAGCGAGGTTACTTTGATCACAAAGTAAAATACCAGAGAAACCTCGTCAACACAACAATAAGTTTAATTGCAGCAAAATAAAAGGCTACAAGACATGATTAATGTCAAAGAAAGGAAGATGCCATAGCTATATAATTTTTTGATTATGTAAACTTGGTAACCTGAACACACTATTTGAATGTACAGTATTTTCTTAGTTGTTGCGAGCTGTACAATGGTAGTCATATGCAAATTTTGCCATTTGTTTCGACAAACTGTTCTTCTTTATCATTTTTTGGTCTTGTTATGGGTTCTGGTCCCTCAGTCAATAACCATCTTCCAGGAAAGCAATGTATCAACTTATCACATTTTGTCCTCAAATTGCTTTCTCTCTTGATATTTACAAAGAGCATGATGAATCCCATAAAATTGAGAAGAAGTAGCACTTTCCAGAAATAGAGTGGTTTAAGAGAATGCATGTGACATAGTAACAGAAGCCAGTTTGTGACCAGAACAAGAAATACAATCGAAAAATCTCTTCATGACCATACACTTTTTTAAAGTAAAAAAGAAATCTTACAGCTCGCGAAAAAGTAAACAATTATGTCACGTGACATCATTGAATTAACAGATGCTACCAAACTATCGTATAGCTGAGTGTTTATGGTAATTACCCAATTGCAATCGTTTGGCCAATTCAGTGGAATCAGACCTCGGATGTACATCGAGGGTCTACTTTGATAATGCAATGCTGACGTCACAGAAACCATGCCAACTCAATAACAAGTGTGATTGTAGCGAAACAAATGGTTACAACATTCCACAAAAAACATTGCCATATATGAAATTTAGGTGTTTTCAATAGCAATATTTATTGGAAAAAAACCCCATAAACTTCATTTATTCATTTCAGATAATCAAAATAATGTTTTAATATGACTGAGCCCATATGTTACAGTACTATTTTTCCTGTTACTAGTTCAGGCTAATAAAACGAAGCTTTTTCATACATAGTTAAACGCATTACATACATCTAAGGCTTGATTCTCGAATTGAGCAGAAATTTTGCGATTAGGCAGTTACATTACTCGACCTATAAGGTACATTGTGCACATAGCATTTTAAAAAATTATATACCCTCATTTGAAAATCCAGATTGAAAATAGTGTTGATACAGATCAGCTGGCTTCTGAGGAAGCCTCAGATGATTAAGATCAACCAGTTTTCATCAGCACGATTAATGGTATCAATAATAACATTTGCTCCTTATATTGACTAAAATTCCTTGTACATCTATTGAAAACAATCCACAAAGTATTAAGTATGTATTTAGATCTATAAGGGTAAATATGTTTTCCATACCTACACTGGATACCGGATGACTTGTTGTAACTCCATTCATAGTAACAGCCAAAGGTGTTTTCCATGTATGGTCTTAGCCAGGGGTCAGGATCAGATCCATCAGGCTTAAGTTCCTTCAAATGATCCTGAAATTTCGCGTTCACATGCAGTTCTGAGGACAGAGTGATTGCCCCTTTCAGATTTATGAAACCATTGATAACCTTGCGAGTACCCCACCCCTCTGAAGCAATAAATAGATATTCTTTGTTTTGAAATGCGTCATTTAAGATTGGTAGTAATCTTCCTATATCGAATGAGCTGACAAACAACAGAATGACTTTTGCATCTTTTTGTTTATTGATGCTCTCAATAAGGTCCACTGGATTTATTTGTCTTGAGAACCCCACAGACTGTGCAACACATATCGTATTGTTGTTTCGTTCAATAGCGTCTAAAATCATATTTCTCCCACCCTCACCATATGTACAAGTGCTGTGCAGAATCTGAACCAAATTATATCCTAAATATTTCACAATTTGTACCATAGCTTCGGCTTGGCCTCTGTCTGGAGCAGATGTCCGAAGGAAATATGGATATAACGATCTGTTGCTCAATGCTGTCGCAGTGCAAGCATAACCAATTTGTACAAAACCTAGCCTTGAAGCAACCTCCGCTACTGCCACACTTACATCACTACCCCAACCACCGATATATCCTAAAATTTTATCTTTAACTTGAACAAACTCCCCATCTGCGTAAACACCTAACCTGTACACACTTAAAATCTTTTCTTGTATTACTTGTGGGTCGTTACAACTGTCTATGACAATTAAACCAATGTTTGCATTGGGAACACGATCTTGAAAGCTACTTTGTGCTTCTTTGATCCCAAATCGTATCGTCTCCACAGCATCAATGCTTCCTGATTTTATAGGCCCACGTGTCAGTGGTGAAGATCCTATAGTATGCACTGGCACTATTCCTAATATATACATGTCCCCTGGGACAAAATGAACTTCATCCTCATATTCAGGTAAACACTCCTGGCACAATGTATAATCCGGACACTGAGGTTTTCTTATGTTTGGCCACAGCATTTCATTCCCTCTTTGATCGTAATCTTCAATAGCAAATACATCCAACTTTAAATCACCTCCTGCCAACAAAGCAATCTGTACAAAAGAAAAAGTAAACTTGTTCAAAACATTTTGTATATACAGTAAAACCTGTCTTAAGCGGCCACCCAAAACGAATACCCAAAATTGGTTTTCAATACCGATTATCGCTTAATGCAGGTCGAAAGTATTGCAGAATGCTCTCTTGGAGCATTCTGCAATACTTTCGACCTTCATTAACTCCTACCATTTGTCTTAGACCTTTTCTGTATATTTTTGAGTGGCCGCTTAAGACAGATTTTACTGTACTATTTTAAAAATGCAGTTTGCAATTGCAAAACTGTAGCCATCTGGATTATCTCTTTCCTTGCTAGCAGCGACTTAAAATTGTCGTCTGCTGATAACATATGCAAACTGTTTGACACTCTGATAGTGTTCCTAAAATAACTGTTTGAAGAAGCATGAACAAATTATGGTCAAATCACGTTTAACAGCTCCATTTGGGCATCGCCTTAACCCTAGATCTTTTCTTGCTAATGTCGCCTGCTGATAACAATTGCAGACAGTTTGTACCTCAAAATGTAATGGAGTACGATCAGGAAATACCACAATCACACACTGCAGACCAACCCACGACACCGTGAGACAGAGCCACAGAACATTTATAGTAACAATGCATCTGTAAGGCAGCTAGCTTTCTCTTCCCTTTCAAGATGATTGCAAAACTAGAATGGACATAAAGGAATGCATAACAAAACAAATACAAAGACAGAACACCCACAGACAATGGAAAGTATATTAAACAATATATCAACAACTACAGAGCCACCGCCTAAGAACGTACAGCAGTCTAAGCCAACGGGGGATGTGATGCATCTTGTGTTTTTGCACTTTCCCATGTGGAGTCCTGGGTCACGTGTCGTTCTTGGTTGTACCGATTCCCGATCTTTGCCTTCTTACTTTACTATGAGGGTAACCATGATCCCAGAATTTCTTCATGCGGACAGCGCAGACTCTGATCAGACTGAGATGATGTCTAGACTGATCTGAGTCTTCTCGTGATACACAGCCACATTTTTTGGTTGTCTCATGTTGCAGCTCATGCGTATTCATGAATTTCTGGAATATAAAAATGCAATATTTAATGGTGAGCAAGAAAAAGAATCTATTATTTGTGTCAGGATAGAAAAATCTGTCCCTCGCAATCACCGTTTGTCATCACTTTGCAAACCTCGTGATGCCAACGTGATCCGTGTGATATATTTTTCTATCCAACCCTCACACTCATGATATATGAGCCACGACATTAGATTTCCATCAATGTGGTATGTGCCACCAGAAAAGCCTCAGATCAGCCTGCGCATACGCGCAGTCTGATCAGAGTCTTTGCTAGTCGCTTAAATATTCTATTAGTGTTAAGCTACTGAATGAATATCATTTGGCGTTTCTAAGCTTAACGGAATGCTGCACAGGCTCGTCCGAGTCTGCACTTGTCAAAATGCCACATTGTTGGAAATCACATGTCACGGCTCATATTACCTTTTTGAAACAAAACCTCTCTTCCGCTGCACACATCTGGTGGTTGTACACTTCATATTCTGGATAATCTGGTGGTAGTGTTATATCAGTCTCACCATTAAAAGAAATCTGTAGATCAGGATTCTTGAAAGTTTTTAATCTTAAGGAAAAATCATCATCAAATTTTACCACCAATTTGTTAATTACATCAATAAACCTTTGTCTTGGAACATTAAATAATTCCGTGCAATGAAATAGCTTAGTTCCACATTCTTTATAATGAACCTCTTTTACTGCTTTTGTGATTGTCATCGCTGCTTGTACCGCATACTGACTGTAGAGAGATGGCTTAAATTTGTCTAAAACTGTTTCCCTTGAGGGCAGGGTACAATTATGGTGTTCCTTTGCTTCTGCAAGTTCGCATGAGAACGTTTTCTCATAAAGGAGCTTAATGTACGTATTTGATGCAATCGTCTCATAAAGTGTATCTACATCAGTAAATATAGTTGTCCAATAGTCTAGAAATTCTTGTACATATCTTCGTGGAGGACTAACTGCGAAAGCTCCTCTTGAAACATTTGTGAACTGGTCATCAAAATTACTTGAACTCTCAGAGAACAGAAATACCGGACTCGTGTAATTTGGATTACCTTCAAGAAATTTGTCAGTAGCTTTGAGAATAGCTGTTCCTAATTTCAGACTTCCAAATACAAGGATACCCCCAATATTAGAGTGAATAAGAAGGTCTTCTAAATGTGTTTTTAGAATTGTCAAAAGATCAGCTTGTGCCATGAATGGATCAATGGCTACTTTGCGTGGGAAACAGATATCTTTTGATTTGACATTAGATAAAAGTTCAGAAACGCCGTTTATCCCATAAGAATCATTGTCATAAATGATAGCCATATAGGTCCAGTCTAGTTCTTGTATAAGTAGGTTCATCACCTGTAATACAAACGTCCAGTTCAGTAAAGATTTAGATCATAAATTTGTTAATTTTTACTTACGTATCAGTTCAAACATGTGCTTTGGTGCTTAAAAGAACCGTATCATTGAGACAGTTATTATGATGCATACAACATATGTTTTGGTTGAGAAATAGGAACAACAACAATTTTCTGTTACCCACTCTTATCTGACATAATACAAGCAGTGGAAACTATAACTATCACACCATATCTATACTCAGTTATGACGACACGCTGATGGAAGTTACACATCGGCCGCATCACGAGAAACCTTAGCTGGAATATTTAAATATTGCATGTTCCAAATTTTGCTACCATACTAACCAGAGAGAGAAGAAAAGCTTGTTTTTCTTTCCTTTGTTAGTATGGTAGCAAATACGCTGAGCAGGCTGCGCAGATGCGCAATCAGATCTGCTCCTTCGTTGAAAGTAGGAATATGATTATCTGACGGGATTTTCGTGCCACTCAAATGCACCTTTTCTCTAAAAGGTAATCGCACAGTGGCTAAAAAGCGTGTCTGTGGCAGCAAGTAGTCATAACTAGATGGAAAACTTGAGTTTGTGAAAATGTGTCACCAACTTTACCACTTGTGGTCTGTGGGTATAGGGGGCCCAGAAACTGTAGGGTAAATGCTGCAAATTCTCACGATCTCAGCTTTTCCTGACATTAACTATGAATTAGGCATTAAGGGAAAAAATGTAGGAATAGTAGGAGTTTTCTGAAGAAAAGTATATATAAATAAAAGAAGGAAGCGTTAAAAACAAGTAGGAAAAGTAGGACTGTACTTGTAAAAGTAAGAAAAAGGGAAAAGAGCAGGAATCGATACAATCAAGCACCACACCTGACCCAGGATACCAATGAAAAGTGACAACTTCACAATTTGACATCACAAACGAGAGCCAAGAGGCCAGCCCTTTCCCAGCAGGTGACCACAAGGCATCAATAAACAGACGCGCTTGTAAGCATAACAAAACAAGACAGAAATAACATAAATGATCCACAAAAGAAGCAACGCCTGGGAAGCTCAGTAAGCGTGATTTAACTTTAACAGTTACATTTTCTTTTTGCAATAAGAGGATAAAACATTCTTTTCCATGTATTTACGGTTGACAAGCCCGAGGGTGATAATGCGTTGCAGCCCGAAACCCCAAAGCGGTGAGGACTGTTGCAGCCCAAACCGCAAAGCGGTGTGGACTGCAACACATTATCAGACTCGTGCTTGGCAAACGTTTCGCGATTTTGGCTGCAACACATTATCACACTTGGGCTTGGCAAACGTTAATACGGAAAAGAATGTTATATCATTCTTGTTATATACCTTCCTTTCCAGCACACTGGGCTTAATCTCTGCTGCCGTGTATTCATGGGAATGAAGCCCGCTGCCAGTAATTGGTCAACGATCAGCGGCCAGTAATTGGCCCACGATCAGCAGCATTGTGACACGTTAAATTTAGATGAAATGTTCAACTGTCAGCAATTGAAACACGTCAAGTTTCTATAGTAAACACTTAGGTATATAAAAATGACTATTACCTTTACTTCTTTGTATAATTACAATTGAATTTGTTTTATAATTGCATTTGGTTGAATTACAATTTTTAAGATTGCCTCTTATTATGCTTACGTGATGTTCTTAACATAGGCAATTAACATTTACTTGTATGATTCATATTCCTTTACTTGTGCAGTTAACTTTACCTGTATTATCCCGATTATCTATGATAAAATTTACTTGTACAATTACCTTTACTTGTATGTTATCAGGAGGAATTGTTCTGAAGAAGTTTCTATACTTTGTCTTGTCTTTTAAAGATGCTGAAGTTGTATCAAATCCTAACTGTAGCAGACGATATTTCTCCGGAAGTGAACTCAACAGTCTAGAAAGTGCTTCTGCTTCTGAACTGAAATCTGGGCCAATCACAGCTGAAAGAAAAGAATGATTTTGACAAATTTATAAATTGGAATTATACGTTATTTGTCCAGAGTCAAATAAACAAGTTACAACTACACTGCACAAAAATGTCATTCGTTCACTTCCATTTTATTCATTTTCTGACGAGCCATGACGCATTTTAAAATCCCATTTGCAGACCTTAATAGGCCAGTATCTAAGTAAATATTGCCACAAATTTAACCAGCATTTATGGCATATTTTGTTGTAAAGTTCGGTAATGCGTGGAACCTAAAATCTACTTTATTGTGACCCTGATGAAGCCACTATACCAAGTATGACACACAAAGTAAGTGAGCATAACCAGGAAATGCAACAATCACACAAGACCAACCCACGGCACTTTGGGGAAGAATCAAAGAACGATAACAGCGATATGACTTTCAGAACACAACAAACGTAAAGCAAGCAGCTTTCTCTTCTCGAGCAGGATGATTGCAAAACCATACTTAAGGACTTTGAAAACGCATCACCCAGATTAATCCTTTATTTCACAAACCCTTAGAATATCAGCGAGATAAGCCACGGCATGAGATTTCGAACGATTTGACATTTTGACAAGTGTAGACTCGGATGAGCCTCTGCAGCCTCCTTTTAAGGTAAGAAATTCCAAATGGTGTTCAGTCAATAGCTTAACAATCATAGAATACTCAAGCGACTAGCAAAGACTCTGGTCATACTGCGCGTATGCGCAGGCTGATCTGAGACTTTGCTGGTCGCAAATACCACATTGTTGGAAATCGCATGCACTGGCTCAATTGTTATTGCATATCATAGTCTGACTAGCTTGTATTGTGTCCTAGAAAATTCATGGTTGTAAATTTACTTTAAGGCATTGAAAAGGTATCCGTTTAAGACAGGGTGGTCGATTTTGAAGGATACCAATTCAGCTGCAAGTTAACACGCGCGTTAGTTTTGATTCCTGACTCAACAGATTTGCGTCCTGGTTTATTTTCATAATTGCACATTCATCATTGAACGATTCGAAAGGAATTGACGGGTCGGTATGCTCAAATAAATATCCCTTTAAAGAGACAGACATACCACACCCACCCTGATTACTATAGTCTAGTAATAAAATTCAACATCTTTGGTCTTTCAAAGTTTCGATTTTTACGTCCGGTTTTGTTGGCAGAGGCTACTTATATTAAGGGCATACACATGTGATAGATTATGCATAAATTACGCTTGTATCACGTGTCTTTTGTATTGTGCAAGTGACGTTAACGTTAATTGTTTGATTACCACTCTCAAGGTTCAAAACATGAGTTCTAATCATGCACAAACCGTGCATTACTGAAGCATGGAATTGGCAAAAAGGCTTTCTACTTTTCTCTAGTTTTCTCAGGAAGCATGTTGAGACAATTCAAGAATGTCAAAAACATTACGATATTATATTCAGCAAGAAAATGGTCGAGCAGAACATGTAGATAAGAAGACTACATCAGAGCGCCCAGTTAAGCAGGTCCGAGCTGCAATCAACCAAATTTCAGAGCACCCGGATAAGAAAAAAACTCAAATTTTAGAGCTCCAAGATAAGAAAAGAGCTACAAACAATTAAATTTCAGAGCCCAGATAAGAAATGGGCTCCATACAACTGAAATTCAGAGCACCGAGATAAGAAATGAACTCCAAACAACTGGAACCCAGAGCCACCAATAAGACATAGTAGGGCATCAAATAACATTATCCAGAGAGCCCAGGTAAGAAAAATCAGTCCTCAAAATGATATAATCCAGTGCACTCTGTTAAAAATCAAAGAGCCAAAGAACCGAAATATACAGCTTAAAGTAGGCTACTAGTCCAAAACAGTCAGCTCCAAACAAAAAGAATCAGAGTACCCAGTAAGTAAAAGCACCAAACCACTGTAACCTATTGTATCCAACACACTTGTGGTATTTCCTGATCATACTCACTATTTTAATGTCATGACTCTTGTGTTTGTGCTAAGTGGTTACTGTAAAAAGTTTCTCCGTACTTGCATTTAGTGTCGTTATTATTACTATAGTCAGGATTTACACTTGACAATCATTCATTGCATTAACTTCTCTATTGGTATCACTTAAATACCTCATTTAAGGAGCAGTGTAGACCAGCATTCGTATCTCGTTAATAACTATTGTCATTCTACTTGTATTAGACTTAGTTATATGTTGGGAGCTTAAGCTATTTCTCAAATGCAGCAGCTGGTTATTGCTATTAAATAACTGATATGAATGCTGCTTTTCAATGTATGGTATAAACTTAATGTTTCTCCATGATGACACATTGCGTTAGTTAGATGGCCTCCATGCGAGCTGATCATTTCTTGTACTTCAACAACAGCAGAATCTGGGGCGAAGATTTGGTACCAGTAAATTGCAATTAAGCCCCCTGGTGGCTTAGGCTGCTGTCCGTTCTAAGACGGTGGTTTTGTTGTTGTTGACTTGTTGTTTATTGTTACTTCCATTGTGGGAGTCTGTAATTGTTCTTTTTTGTTGTACGTTACTTTATGTCCCTTCTAGTTTTGCGATCATCTTGATGGGGAAGAGAGAGTTGGTTGCTTTGCTTAGTTTGTCTTCCTGGTGTCTTGTGATTGTTGTGTGGCTCTTACTCTCTGTGCCATGAGTTTGTCTGCAGTTTGTGATTGTGGTATTTCCTGATCATACTCACTTACTATTTTCGATTAAAATATAAGTTGTAAGTAATCAAAAGAATCGTCTCGATGGGACGCGCTTTTTGGGCATCCAAATCGTTGTCTTTATATTGCAGTACTAAAACCAACAATCATTGATCAGGGCCCGGAATTATAATACCTCCTTAAAGTTGAGCAAGACTTAAGTTAAGTATTGATATTTCAACATGCTATATTAAATGCTAAATAAACCCTGGATCGATGTGTCATTTGTGGTCAAAGATACTATTGTGATCTTCAGAAAAATTAAAACTAGTTTGATTTTAATCAGTTTTAAACGTTATTTTTCGCATCCTGAAAAATCAATACTTAACTTAAGTCTTCCTTAACTCTAAGGAGGCATTGTAATTCTGGGCCCAGGCCTTTAAGTTAAGATTGCGTAGCAAAAATATTTTTCTTATTTTTCAACCAAAACATATGCTGTGGGTGCTCAAAAGAACCGCCTCAATGAGACGGTTCTTTTGAGCACCCGTCTCAATGAGACGGTTCTTTTGAGCACCCAAAATATAGGTCAAAAATGATTGGCAAGAAAATATTTACAGTTTTATGCTGGACAATTTTGCTTATTGAAACCTACATGATGTATATGCAACAGTTTCGATTAAACCGTAAGCGCCAGTAAAATGCGTCTGAAAATGACGTCTGCTTAACTCGTCTGTTACATAATCTCTGCTAACATTACTGACGAATGTAAGTATAGATGAAATCAGTGTTGACCCAGATCAGACTGCTCCTATAGGAGCAATATCATACGGGTCTACGCCGTTACACCAAGAGGCTATTTAGCTACTGCAGCAGACGAATTTTGTTGTGATTGACTATCACTTACCTACAGAATCCATATAGTTTCCAGAGTTCCTTAGAGATATCGCAAGGTCTAAACCAACTTTTTCAGCACTCTCTTTTGATTGACACGTGGTGTGAACACGAAGACCTGAAAATGAGCCAGTACATGACATTTGGTCTTGAGCATTTGGTTAGTTATCACAGATGCTCGAAAACCTCTATTAACCCTTAACCCTTCAGAGACGCATTTTAACGTTTTTGCAAACATAGCAGATCCAGATCAGGCAGCAATTGTTAGAGCTGCCTGAACAGGTCTACTCTGTTTGCTATTTCAATATGATATATATCTGATTCTACACAAATGGATAAATGGATATGACAAGTAATTTCTTTGTTCAATGTACCAACATGAAAGTTTATTTATATAATTATTCATAGTAGGTGGAACCTAGCAAAAATATTCATGAAGAAAAGGGTTAAACTATTCAGCGGGACTAGACTGAGGTCTTAATTTTGGTATGAGTCTTCGTCTTCTTCTATACTTTGCGTATGCGAGCAACAAAGGCCCTGGTGAGACTGTTCACTTAGGTTTGTTCTAGTTTCCGAATCTTTGAATGTCGGGTAATTTCTCACAGTTTTGTTACTGTCTGCTGACTTTTATCAAAATCAACTTTTTCAAAAATATCTGTCGTATATATAGAATTATGAGAGTTCAGAATGATTTGGATCCAAATCAGGGCCGACTGTTTGCAAATGTTAATAGCAACCAAACAAAAAGTCGCTGCTAGCAAAAAGTTAATCAAAATATCTACTAGTGTAGCAGTCGCTAATACTCGCTTTTTACCATTTGACCTTTACCTTGGGGTCAATGTCATTTTAAAGTGTTGCCCAGTACCCTCTAAATAATGTGACCTATGCACCTGCAAAGTTTGAAATTGTTAGTCCAGCAGTTTAGTGGGAGATGCATTCACAAGAAAATACATGATTTGACATTGAAGTCGCCCAGTACCGTCTACGCCATGTGATCTATGCATCTACAAAGTTGAAGTTGCTACGTCCAACGGTTTAGGAGAAGATGCATTTACAAGAAAATACATTATTTGAACTTGACCATGGCCTTGGGGTCTACGTCATATGAAACGTTACCCAGTTCCTTCTACATTATGTGACCTATGCACCTGCATGGCTTGAAGCTGTTACGTCCAACAGGTTAGGAGGTGATGTGTATTTACAAGAAAAAACACTATTTGACATTTGACCTTGACCTTTGTCACAGGAACCTCGCCCAGTACCCCCTACATCATTTGATCTACAAGGTTTGAAGATGCTACGTCCAATGGTTTAGAAGAAGAAACAATTACAAGAAACGTGACGGACAGACGCACGGACGTGTTTACGAAAAGATTCTTGTTGAGTATTTTCTGCTAGAAAAGTAGCCAACAAGAAAAAAGTACCCGACAAGTCCCCTTCAATTATAATAGAATAAACCTCATTTTGAGTTTATTAGCTCCCTTAAAAAGAGCATAATGTTCATTTGTATATTAAGGGAGCTTATAAATTCAAGATGAGGTTTATTCCGTAAGTATGAATGGTACTTGCTGGGTACTTTTTGCCTTGTAGGCTACTTTTTTAACATAGAAAATATCCAACAAGAATATTTTTGTGAGAATTTGAAAATAAACAATACTGACTTCCCGATTGCAGTAACCTACCATTATCGGTTGCCAAAATGTGTATTTTTGGCAATCGATAATGGTAAGGCATTCGAGGACCGTCATTTATAGAAAACTATGCATGTGTATTACCTCCAGATAAGAGTGCGTATTGGAAAACTATTTCCTTTATTACTCATCCAAAACATATGTTGTGGATACTCAAAAGAACCGTCTCAATGAGACGGTTCAAAAGAACCGTCTCAATGAGACGGTTCTTTTGAGCACCCAAAACACATGTTTAAATTGATGAGTAAGAAAATAATTACAATTTTTCGCTAATAAAATTTCCTTATCTGGATCTATGTGTATATTATCAGGTGTGAATATACAAACAGATAAACCTACCTATCTTTTTACCATATAAATTGCTTGTATCCTTATTTAACTGTCCCAGCGTCCATCTGATACTTTCCATATTTTGAACAAACTCTGGCTCCACATGTTCATTGTTGCAGGTTTTGTTTACAGTTGATTGAAGGGAGAAAACTCCTTCCACATAAACATCTCCTTCAAGAATGGTTATTCCAGCTCCGTGCGTGAGACACAGCAAGGAAATCACAGAGTAGAGTAACAGGAGGATATTTGAACACGCTGGTACCATCATGTCACTAAAATCACAAGCTAATCTGTAAGTACAAGACATTTTGGCACTGATCACATCAGTGTGCAGTAAAGGCTACGACGAGCCTGCGCATATGCACAGTCTAGTCAGAGCCTTTGTTGCTCGCTTATACAAGGTATGTTAGTAGACAAAGGCAAAATCTGTCCCTCGGGATTATCATGTGTCATCACTCTGAAAACCACGCAATCATGCCAAATGGTGATACTCAGTAGGGATTGTGCTATCCCACCCTCACATTCATGAAAGATTCTCACTTTGGGAAGCTGGGTAGTGCTTTGTCCTCTCCTTCAGTATATATAATAGTACTATATGGGTTGGTTGGGCATCACGTTCTGCTCATGCATGGCCGCCACATCAAAAATGTTTAGAAATCTATTTTTAAAATAAGATTATCGTTCATTTTTAGAATGAGATCATTAGTTTATTTTTTAAAATAATATTAGTTTATTTTTAGAATGAGATCATCATGTATTTTCAGTATGAGATAATTAGTTTTTAGAATGAGATCATCAGTTTATTTTTTTATTGATATGCATGTTGGTTTCAACTAGTTATGCAAAGACAAGCAGAGCATCCTTACTCATTGCAACCTCAAGTGCATTTCACGCTTCGTCGCATGTTTCTAGAGTTAATGAGTTTTCACATGTCATCAAAGAAAAAATGATATACTAGTTTGGGGAATGGTTTCACTCATGACTGCCAAGCTAAGAAAGATGAATGAGTTTTCAAGCCTAACTCTGATAGGCATCACGTGCACTGGCACACTTGAGTCCCAAGCTAGGAGATTTTAATGAGTTTTCCTTCCTTATTATTCGTTGTACCCAAAAGTACATTACATGATTCACAGCAAGTTTCAAAAGTTAATGAGTTTTCAAAGTTTATCAAAGATAAAAATGATTTAAGATTTTCTTTGTACTATCAATCGCATTTTCAAGCATGAATGAGAGTTAATGAGTTTCCCAAGCTTACTCTGAATATCATCAAGTGCAAACAAGGGTCAGTATCGAAAATATTGACTGAGAATGTTATGACTATAGGAAATGTCATTTGTTACTTGGGCATTGAGAAAGAAACATGGTAAGTAGAGATTTGTCATTTGAGACTATCTGTAATTTTTGTTTTCAATATATATATGTCCTACTATTTTCATCAGTTCATTATTTTGTTGGTATTAAATGTCTTTACACAATATGCCACTATTGTTATATCACCAGTTTCTCTATCTAGAGTTGAGTCCCTGATCCTCAATGTACGCTAACAAGCTCTAGATTGATTAAACAAGTCAGCTCTGTATACGTTAGGAATACTGATTGTCTCTTTCAAAAATTAACTAATTATCTCATTCTGAAAATACATGATCTCATCCTAAAACTTAACTAAACTTGTCTCTAAAAATAAACTAATGATCTCGTTCTAAAAATAAACCGGTGATCTCATTCTAAAAATAAAGCTGATCTCATTCTAAGAATAGATTTCTAAACTTATACTAGAGCGCGCAGTCGATGGGGCGCCATCGCAAATCCCCACGCTAAAGTTTTTGACTCCCCCAGCAACCCGTACACCCAGGGGCATGACCTTGGCAACAGAATAAAAATTCTGTTCAATATGTTTTCTATCTTTTATTTGTGTGAACACACACAAAGTTTGGTATAAAAAGCTGTGAAATTGACATGTTAATGATATTTGACCTTTTGACCTCGCCCCAAGGTCACCAGTTTGACTCTAGGATGAAAATGTTACTTGCATTTTGTTCTGCTCATCATCCCCGTCGATTTGAAATGCTACATGACCATGTTTGAAAAAAAATATTTGACCCCCTGGGTACCCCCAGTGCCCCAAAGTCCCACCCCTGGGACACGACCCAGGCAACAGAATAAAAATCCAGTCTGATAGTTTTGTATCTTTCATTTGTGAGCACACACACAAAATTTGGTATAAAAATCTTTGAATTTGACATGGTAACCGAAGTTAAATGATATTTGCCCTTTGACCTCACCGCAAGGTCACCAGTTCGACCCTAGGATAAAAATTTTACTTGCATTCTGTTCTGCTCGTCATCCCCGTCGATTTGATATACCACATGACCAAGTTTGAAAAAAAACTTTTTTGACCCCCTGGGCACCCCAGCACTCAAAAGTCCCACCCCTGGGGCATGACCCAGGGGACAGAATGAAAATCCCGTCTGATATATTTTGTATCTTTCATTTGTGAGAACACACACAAAGTTTGGTATAAAAATCTTTGAAATTGACTTTGTAATTGAAATTAAATGATATTTGACCTTTTGATCCCTCCCGAGGTCCCCAGGGGGCGGGACAAAAAAAAGTTTGACGATGCACGCCCCATTCATGTCAGTAACTCACACACCAAATTTGGTTGAATTTCGTCCAATGGTTTAGGGGGAGATAGCATAACACGGACAGACGGACGGAGGCGATTACAATATCCCCTTCGCTTTTTTAAAAAAGCGTGGGGATAATGATGAAGTCATCCGAAATGGCAGTCGCCCGTGTGCAGAGCGTGAGGACCAACTGGCCCCTATACTACTTTTAAGTAATTAGGATTATCCCCCGTACATGTGGGCAACCCATGGTATAGCGTTTTTATACCACCTACATCAGTGGCACATTACGAGATGTTTCACACTATATAGTTGATGAGAGTGGTATAAATTTCATAACCAATTAAAAGAAAAAGCATAATGTTCACATAACCTTTACTTGTACGTTTATAAAATATACATTGGGTGGGGTGGAGGTACTTCTTCCCCTCGGTGTATTCCATAATCAATAATCAAATAGTATAACCTATACATAGCAACCGACTTTGCTTTGTCCGTATACGATACTTCTTTTAGTTTGCTTGAAAATCTGGTCCTGTAGTTTTTATTCATTTTTTCCTTGAAAGATTGTCCACATACCCACTCATAATAATCAAATGTTCAATCACTGAAACACTTTAATATTCATTATACCACCAAGTTTAGCACGACATATTTTTTCTAGGTCTCACTTATGAAGATGGTATAAAATAATTAATCCATGATTGTTCAGCTGCATGTTAGATAATCTCGTACTTAAAGCTTCCCTCCCTCGTAAATATTCCATAATCAATGCAAAACAATCTCAGTTTGCATAAACTCAGGTACTCGTAGGAAATTATGTATTAAAATGACAATGCTGTTTGTTAATGACACCATAAAGCGTCGATCATACTGGATATCTATGCGTCCAGTACATTCTGTCAAAAACAGGGATAAAAAAAAGACAACGCTTCTGGCGTCAGCGTCACCCTATCATATCCTGCTTAACCGAATTGTTCTTTATATTTTATACATCCACAAACCCAGATCTGTTGTTTCATTTATCACAGTAGAATCAAGCACAAAACTGAAGATACAGTGTGTATCTAGATCAGATGAGTTCTTCAGAATCCGTGTGACTGTTTTCAAACGAGGATAAATCTGAGTCCAGCAAGTCAAGTTTATGAAATGCGTACAGATGTAAATTAAACTTCCTGAGTATTATGCATTTCTTTCCGCTATTAAAGTAAAACACTTATTTATGCACACCCAGTAGACACTGAACAATGGCTCTGCCAAGAGCATTTTGAGGCTAATGGCGACGTCTGGAGAGATTTGTTCAGTAAAGTAAACAGGAAACGCCACAGCCAGGACTCAAGTCAAAGAATAAGGCGGATTGTGGAGCTGTACCACAGTTTCCTTCTCCAGGAAATACTTGACCAGTTTATACTTTAGGGCACCTGCATTGTCATGAACAAGGCTCAGGCCTCTCAGATCGGTTGCATGATTGCTTTTCTCATATTTTTATCATTTTTGAAATCACGTTTTTCTGATAGAATTTACCTGTAGCTTTCCGAGCTTGGCGCTTTAACTTGAACAGTGGGCCAATCAGATTTCAAAAACAAGGCAAATGAAACGTTTCCCGCGCTTTTGTTCTTTTATGATGACAGACCTAGCTTGGTCTTCGCACAGCCATTGTTTATTATTGACGCGTCTTTGAGGCTCAAATTCATATAGCCAGGTTCCATCAGCTGTAAGAAGTTATAGATTTGCCACAATTTGGCACTTTTTTTAAATTAAAAAATGACATTTTTATAAGAGTAGCCTTTTTATTCTTTAGTCAAGCGATGAGGGTACACCAGCACAAACCTTTCTAAGTCTTCATTGCTGAGTCAAAATCTTATGAGATGACCCCGATGATATGTCAACAATATGAGCAATATTTTCATTGTTAGTCTGGCGTCTCGTTTAATTAGGCCTTCGCATTAATGTATTGCAACAGACTGCATGCTTGGTGGTCAACCCAATCACGGTTGGCAACTTTGCTTTCCTCTTCAATTGCACGCCGGTGGGTCGGACTTCAGACTCTATGACGGTTCCGACTTAAAGACTTATCTATTGATGAGATGCTTTGGCTGTTTGTCGGGCCCACCGGGGTTTACCTGTTGGATTTCTTTTGCTCCGGTATTCAGTTTTATTTACTGTTGAGTCCTTATATTTGCTTTATTTCCTTTGTATATCTTGATTTATATGTTCTAGGAGATGATGCATTGATAAGTTAGGGATCTTTCATGCAAACCAAATATCTATGTGTCTTGATCCACATCTGAATTAAGGGTGAGGTTGGCGCCGTGAAACCGGTATAAGCCCTCCAGTAAAATATTTTACTGACCGTTCCAAGGCGGTACTTCTTTTGTGGCTCTTTTATGCTTTTTTCTGTCTTGCGTTTGCTATGCATTTGTGCGCGTCTGTTTATATGTGCCTTGTGGTCACCTGCTGGGAAAGGGCTGACCTCATGGCTCTCGTTTGTGGTGTCTCACTGTGAGTTTGTCACTTTCCCATTGGTATCCTGGGTCAGGTGTGGTACTTGCTTGTATCGATTCCTGATCTTTGCACCCTTACTTACTTTCACAGTAGCAATATTAGCATTGGTAACAATAGTTTTGGGCTGACAATGATGGGGACCATATATGAGGTTAGTAAACCATCTTGCATCTTGCAATTTCTTGTGTCACCTAAAAACTAACGTTTTTGGCACTGCGGATGATCTATGTATCTAACTAAAGACAATTCATTTTATGCAAGTGACCCTGAAATGTTCAGATTAACGCGAACTTTAATATAGGTCTTTATTTCAAAACTTGCTTGATCATATACTTAACTACTAAAGAAACCTGACACATACTGTGTGTCAATTTTATGGTAGTAGAATGAATACGATGCACACTTGTCTTTCCATTGCGTAAGCTGAACAAAGGTAGACTAAGATGCACAGAGATTATTTGAAAAGATTAACTAATTTCAGACGTCAGATATCAAAACGTCACGTAACCCCTAAAATTAATTTTCGCAAGAACAAAGAAATCACGCAAAATTCACCAGAAACCGCTTTAGTGTGATTCTTAGATATTTCATTGACATCTTCTTGGCATTCAAATAAAGCATGCAAGCATTGTTCAACCCAAAAGCCTATTTTCATTTTCTTAACGTCAATTTTTCGTTATAAACGTTTTATTAGCTTTTAAAAAGCACTGCCACTTTATCAACTTTTTCACTTTGTATGATGTTTGGAATGCATTTTGACTGTGTTTATGTCCTATTGAACTTCCTAGCTGCCGCCTACGTCCATTTAGCGACGTCAAGTGTTACAATGACACGCTGATATAGAGGATATTTACTTTTTTGAGGTGAATACCAAATATATTTCATCGTGTCACTGTGTGTTGAAAACATCAGAATTTTCATGAGTGCGCAGCACGAATAAAAATCTCGATGTTTTCAACTCACGAGATGAAATATATTTGGTATTTACTAAAAAAAGTAAATTTTCTTTGTATCATATACTTTTTAGAAGATTTACAGTTAATCAATTTGTTAACCATGCTTCAAGCCGAATCACAATAAAGTAAAAGAAGACAAAGGAGTATTTGTGACAGAACACCTGGATCAATCTACATGTACTATAGCCATCAGGACTTAAAGATGAAAAGAACTTTAGTCAGTGTCAAAGTGTGAGAAAGGTGACGTCATAAGCGACGTCATAATTTGTTGATGACGTTGCGTAGCATATAGGTTACATGCATTGCCTCACTCACTGAAGCGGGAAGTGTTGAAAATTCTAAAATCGAAAAATTTCAGCAAATCTGAATGATTTTGGTACCAAAATGTTCCTCATGTTCTAACTAAGAAAATGACTAACCACACTTGATGTTTTTGTTCACAAATAAGAAAGTTATAGGCGTTGGAACTTTCGATGTGATCTGCATTAAGCGAATGGAAAAGTCAGAGGTGATCCAAAAAAAACGCTACAGTGAAAATATAGGCTGATATGAATCACTAGTGATTGATATCATATCATTTCACTAGTGATTGATATCACTGCTAAGTATAAAATAAATGTGTATTCTGCAAAGCTTGATTTTCAAACGCGATTAAAGTAAAGTATAGCCAATTAGAACAATAACAAAGTAAACAACACACACTAAACGGCGACATACGTTGACAAAGAAAAAGCGGTTATTATCCATAGTTTACGTTGTTCCTTAATTGACGTTTAAACTTGGTTTATTCCGCTATTATTATATGCCTATAATTCTAACACACCTCGCCTATAGAGCCTATAGAGCCAACGGTAACAAACTGTGAAATATCGGACAATAATTCACAGCTAAAGTGCGTGATAGCTGACGTCACTGGAAAATGACGTCATTTATGGCGTTAGACGGTGTAACGTCGTTTTAAGGCTGGAAAGTTGTTACCATTAAATGTAAACGTATGCGACGTAGTCTAAGTATTGGCGGGAGTTCTTCAGTGCAATGGCGAAAAGTTGGAAGAAGCTGAAGAATTCGAATGTATTTTCGTCGTTTATTGTGTGTTGGAATCGAAATAGATCAGCTCCAGTGCGTGAATTGTTGAGTAATAATTCACTGTTTGTCGGTCAGTTGTACGAAGATAAATCACTCGCGCTACGCGCTCGTGATTTGATCTTCTTTACAACTGACCTCCAAACAGTGAATTATTACTCAACAATTCACTGCTGGAGCTGATCTATTTCTTAAATGATACAACTTTTGAACTGCCTGTTTTCTGGCCATCTGATACAGAAAGCCGGATCAACGGATCAACGAACTGAGGTTTTCTGAATCCGTATCACTATCCTTTAAAACGAGGCTAACGTCGTTAGCTGTTTTTGCGGCAACGTTGCGTAAAGTAAATTTCAAGCAAGGAACCAGAGACGAAAATTAAACATGATGACGTAACGTCAAGAAACGAAACGTAATGGCAAACGTTCCTGCATTTTTTTCTGGATTAAAGACCGAAACAATTTATAAAATCAGAATAATGTCGGAAGAGGTATATAACAAACATATTATTATAATAGTATCCTAATCTGGCGTACTGTATCACGTCTCGTGGATGAGATCAAACCATCAGATCGACCTCGACGCTTCGCGTCTCAGGTGATCTGATGGTATGACCTCATCAACTCGACGTGATGCAGTACGCCAGATCAACTTACTATTTTAATAATGTGTATTTACCATTTAACATGATGCGAAACATAAGTTCTGATTTTTGAAAATGCATTCTCTTCCAATGATTGGTTGACTCCAAGTCATTTCAGTTTCTAGAAATTGCTTAAACAAAGGAAAAAACACTGCCGTTTAGACAACATCAAAAGCAAAACTAAAAAAACCCATATAATACGTCACAGCAAGAAATTGAAAAATTTTAAAATGCACTTTTGTCTGTACTGGTATTGGCATTGCATGCATGAAAAAAGTTTTCAAAAAAAAAAGCATCTAGACATACACTCCCGAGGCAAAAGTGATAAATACGGTGTTTTTGACGTCGTGACGTCATGTTCTATATTTGATAAATATATTTTTTTCGAAGAATACTTTCTAAAGTCTTGTTATTAAAATAAGCATATCGGCTTAGCTCTATTATTTGTTATATACGAGTTTGAAGCAAGTAAAAAGTGTCAGGTTTCTTTAGAAGTTCAGTATAGTTTACAATAAACACACACTATTTTAACCAGCGGGGATCAAGAGGGCTGCAGGGGATCCGGTCCATCCTCCCTCCTGGAAAACCAAAAAGCTACAGGATTCCTAAGCAATATTGGTCTCGATCACCTGGAAATCACAAAGCTACTAGGCCAGCATGGCGCTGGCGGGCCGATGAATATGGCGCTTCACTGGCGGGCCGATTATGGTCCACTGCTATTTGAATCTCCTTTCTCTTACCTCATAAACTAAAGAGGAAAAATCTTGTCAAGAGTTGAGTTGAACCCCCTCTAACAAAACTCTGGACCCGCGCACGGATATAAAGTTCCTATAGCAGAAATAAGCCACGCTTATTGATGGGCATGTTAGTTATTGTAGTAGATGGTCACTTTGTGACTATTTCTACAAAATTATTTTCAATTTTGACCACAAAACTCTACATGTATAACAGTCACACAGGAAATTAGGAAGACAATAAACGTTGCCTTATTGCAAAAAGTCACACTATATGGCGGTGACTGTTTGTATTGTTCTTTTATTGTAGATGTCTATCCAGGAATCATTCTTTTGAAGTTTGGTTTAATTGGAACAGTGGTCATTGGTGCCAAACTCCGTCACAACAGAGTTTGTATTTACCTGATCCGTCTAAGAACTTTTACGTACAACTAAGACGAATTTATTGTTTCGAATATAAAGAAAGTACTTACTGTATACCAGCTATTGATGGAGTCCTCTCATAATATTGAATTGGACGGTGCTGCCAAGCAATGAAGACTCTGATTTGGTGCGGTACATGACAGGGTCTTAAACTGGTTCTTCGCTGTATGTCTATTGTTCTGATATGTTAACAATGCACTTCCTTTTTTTACCAGCTATTGTACGAGTCCTCTTATAATCTTGAATTAAAATGCGTGCTATCAAATAGTGAAGGCCATGATTGGGTGCTGTATATTACAGTACTTCATTTTGATCTTCACTGTTTTCCTATTGTTTTGAATATAAACAATGTACTTCCTGTATACCAGCTATTGATGGAGGCCTCTCATAATCTCGAATTGAAATACGTGCAAACAATGATTGATTCCAGACTTTTCGTCTACTGGCCTGAGTATAAACAATGAATTTCCTGTATGTATCACCCATTTCACGCGTCCTCTTATAATCTTGAACTGAAATACGCGCAATCAATCAATAAAGACTCTGGTTGGTGATGTATGTGACAGCAATTAATCTGGTTCTTCAATGTTTATCTTTCGTACTGACTTTAGATATCTAGGCTCAAATGAGCTCATTAAACACAAATGTAGCGTAAATCCTTTCCTCCAACCTCCCAAGATGGAATTAATCACTAAATGTTTTCCATTTTTGTATATATGTTTTTGTATGCTAGTTGTTGTTGGAGAGCTTGGGGCGAACACCGATGTCATTGAATGTTGTTAGCGCTATCTCTTACACCATTTTAGGATGTTGACCATTACGTTTCTCATACTTGTCTCATCAATCACCTAAAAAGTCTCACATAAACCTTATGGTCAACGTCATGCCTAAGTACCGTTGAACGTTCACAATTCTCTTTCACCTCTTATTGTTCATGGGTCTCCAGGCCCACGACTTTTCTGCCTATTCTGTTCTGAGAGCAATTGAATACAATGGAGCTTCAACTGGTAAAGCTTCTCTTCATTATTGCAGTAAAGCTGTCATTAATGGTAAGCATTACATGTCAAATGTCGTCTTTACAAATATACTAATATTGCTCCTGCTTACAACCATCATTGCGACATGGACATACAGTCTCCTACTTTGCTGTGGTGATATACATTCCCATCCAGGACCTGGCTTCAACATCAACCCTCAGCATTGACAGCTCTATGTCAAATTCATCTTGTTCCATGACTGACAATCTAAACCTCT
This sequence comes from Loripinus fragilis, assembly GCA_964019695.1. Taxonomy (NCBI): domain Eukaryota; kingdom Metazoa; phylum Mollusca; class Bivalvia; order Lucinida; family Lucinidae; genus Loripinus; species Loripinus fragilis. The sequence continues at coordinate 23,612,824 of OZ026516.1, forward strand.
CTCACCACCTATCTTTTGTACACCACAATGTACAAAGCATATCATCTAAACTTGATATAATTTACAGTAAACTTTTGGACTTTGATATATTAGCCTTTTTTGAGACATGGCTCAACCCTGATATTCCAACAGATGATCTTCTCTTAGATTCTTTTAACAAACCGGAGCGGAAAGACCGCCCAGCGGATAGCCATGGTGGTGTCATGGTTTATGTCACAGAGGGACTACACTACAAGTGCAGACACAATCTTGAACCTTATAGAACAGAATGTATTTGGATTGAACTTATTTACAAGACTAAGCATGTATTATTTGGGGTATTTTACAGACCTCCGAATTCTGCCTCTACATATTTTTCCCCAATTGAAGACTCTTTTCACTTAGCCACATATACATTCATAAATGATATCATAATCACAGGGGAGTTTAACTTTAACGTTCTTAATACATAGCATTCAAGGAAAATAGAAGCACTATGCAGAAAAATTTCTCTCTTTATCAAATAATAACAGAACCAACCAATTTTACTGAGAATCCATCATATTTGTTGAACATAATCCTCGTTAATAACAAAAATCATCTGACAACAAGTTGTGTTGAGGACCCCTTTCTTGATCAAAACATACGTTACCATTGCCCTGTTTTTGGCATCTTTAAGTTTACAGAGCCCAAAGTTCAATGTTACAAACGACACATTTGGCAGAACGATTGTGGTGATTATGATCACATGAGAGCATTAGTTTCTATTACCAACTGGCACTCACTCCAGGACGACGATGTTGATATATATGTTCTTAATATGACTAATAAAATATTATACATTGCTAAGGAGTGTATTCCTAACCGAGTTGTGACAATTAAACCTTCAGATCCCCCATGGATCACTACAACAATTAAACGATACATTAGAAAGAGGAAAAGAATATTCCGTAAAGCCAAACAAACAGACTCACCACACTTTTGGTCCAAATTTCGCAAAATAAGAAATAAAGTCACATCACTGATACAAGACTCAAAATCATCCTTTCATAAAAGCATTGCAGATAAACTTAAGTCTGGATCTATCTCTTCTAGGGACTGGTGGCCTACATTAGAGTCTTTTATTTCTCCTAAATCATCCTCTACCATACCACCTCTGGAAAAAAAACTGGCAGTATCTACGTTGATGAGTTAGAAAAAGCCCAACTATTAAATGATTTCTTTACCCAAAATACACATCTAGACGAAAGTAATTCAAAATTACCAAATTTGGCCCCCTTTAATGCACCTCTGAATTTGACTCGATCATTCTTAATTCTATTGAGGTTGAAAGTGTTCTTAAATCTCTTGCATCAGGCAAAGCTTCTGGACCAAATGGACTTAACAACCGTATATTAAAGGAACTATCTAAGGAGCTTGCCCAACCCCTTTGCAACTTCTTCAACTTTTCCCTTGATAAGGGCGTGTTGCCCTTCTCTTATAAAGAAGCTAATGTGTGTCCTATACACAAAAAGGACGAAAGATCTTTGGTGATTAATTATAGACCAATATCCCTTCTTAATGCAGAAGTGAAGGTATTTTTTGAAAGGTTAATATTCAAACATCTGTTTAACCATTTGCAGTAAAACAGTTTTCTGACCTCTCTACAGTCTGGTTTCATGCCTGGCGACTCTACTGTGAATCAACTTACCTTCTTAATATATTCTGTCAGGCTCTTGATGCCAACAAAGAAATCCGGGTTCTCTTAAGTGAAACTAGTAAGGCCTTTGGTCGTGTCTGGCATGCTGGTCTTCTACGTAAACTTGAAGCTGCTGGTGTCACTGGGAAAGTTCTTAATTGGTTCAAAAACTACTAACTTGACAGAAGACAACGTGTAATCCTTCCTGGTGTCAATTCTGATTGGTCAAAAATATTCGCTGGTGTTCCGCTGGTGTTCCACAAGATTCTATACTGGGCCCATTGCTTTCTTGTTTTTTATAAATGATATTGTAAACGAAATTGGCTCTTGAATACGCTTATTTGCTGATGACAACAGTCTCTTTATCATCGTAGATGATCCTGTTGCTTCAGCAGAATGGCCCAATGCTGATCTAATCAAAATATTACAATGGGCTGAAACATGGTTGGTAACATTTAATCCTAATAAAACTGAATCACTTATCATCTCTCGAAAAATTTAAAAAAAAAACCTTTACACCCATTCCTTTATATGAATAATCAACAAGTCTTGGAAGTAGACTGTCATAAGCACTTGGGTCTTTATATTTCGAATATTGGTTCTTGGCATCAGCAGATAAATGTTATACTTGAAAGAGCTTGGTGTAGAATTAACATAATGAGAAAATTAAAGTTCAAATTAGATCGAAAGTCACTTGTCATCATTTATACAGTGTTCTTTACTCGAATATGGATGTAATTTGGGATAATTGTGCTCAGTATGATAAAAAAGAAATTGAAAAAATCCAATTAGAGACAGCAAGAATAGCAACAGGTACCACAAAATTAATATCTATCAACACTATTTACAAAGAAACTGAATGGGATACACTCGAAAACGAAGAAAGAATCACAGACTCAAATTATTTTTTAAAATGAGCACAAATGTTTCTCAATCATACCTTTCCTCCTTAGTGCCTCAATCTTTTGATCATGCATCCAGCTACAACTTACGTAACTCTCACAATCTCCGGCCTATTGCTACAAGAACAAATCTTTACTATGACTCCTTTCTGCCATCTGTAATTAGGGACTAGAATGAACTACCTGTCGTAGTCAGACAAGTAGATAGTGTTTGCTCCCTTAAAACTACCTCAACAAAGATTTTACTCCAGTTCCTAAATACCATCTTACAGGCAACCAGAAATCACAAATCTTACACACACGTTTACGAACAAACTGTAGCTCATTAAATAATGATCTGTTCCTAAAAACATATCTGACTCTCCATTATGCAGTTATGGTAGCGTTGAAAACACTCATTATTTCTTCTTAAGATGCCCTCTATACAATGAACACAGGACATTGCTCCTTAACGAGGTCTCCAAGCACCAGCCAGTTTCTCTTAATTTGCTACTATATGGAAGTAGTTCACTTCCATATGAAACCAATGTTGCCATCTTTCAAACACTGCATGAAAAGTCCGTTTTACTGAAATTTATCAGGGGGTGTAAATAAGTGATAAATATTCAAGCTGTAAGAAATACACTTTTACATACCTGTTTGATTTCGGTGTTCATACCATGCATGTTTAATCATCCTTATGCTATGCATAAATATCTGGTAAATATGATGACCATATTTATCGTTTGGGTAAACATGTATGCATACTGCCCATAAATTTATCGTATCTCAATAAGTTGGGTAAAAGTTGTTTCATATAAGCATTTATCGCAATATTTATCCAGCATCTGTAAAGTACAGTATTGACCGCATTTATATGTCTGTATTTTGATGCATTAAACATGGTCAAATGTTAGTCAAATGTTTGACCTAAAACGCTGACATATGACAACATATGCACATATAGCTCACTTATTTGTACATGTTTGGATAGACTCATAAAGTTTGTTTCATGTGAGTATTTATAGCAACATTTATATAGCGTTTGTAAAATACAGTGGATGCGGCATTTATGTGCCTGTATTATTATGCATTAAACATGGTCAAATGGTAGCCACATGTTTGACCTAACGTGCCAACCTTCGGCTACATATGCGCATATAGCTCACTCTTTTGTATGCGTTTGCTTAGACTCATAAAGTTTGTTTCATGTGAGGTTTATAGCAACATTTATATAGCGTCTGTAAAATACAGTGCATGCCGCATTTATGTGTCTGTATTTTAATGCATTAAACACGGTCAAATGTAAGTCACACATGTTTGAACTAAACTGCAGACCATTGGCTACATACGCATATTGCTCACTCATTTGTACGTGTTTATTCAGACAAATAAAATGTGTTTCATATAGGTATTTATGGCAACATTTATCTATAATCTGTAAAGTGCAGTGGATACAGCATTTATATGTCTGTATTTTATGCATTAAACATGGTGAAATATTAGTCAAATGTTTGACCTAAACTGCTGACCTATGGCTACATATGCGCATATAGTTTACTTATTTGTGCATGTTTACTTAAACTTATAAAGATTGTTTCATATAAACGGTTATAGCATCATTTTTCCATCATCTAAAAAAGTGGAATGGATACGACATTTATGTCTGCATTTTTATGCATCAAAAGTCAATATTTTGACCTAAACTGCTAATTTATGGCTATATATGCTTATCTGTTTATGAAATAAATCTGAAACACATACGAGAATGTTAGAATTTAATCAATAATTTATTTACATGATTACCATGTATATATCTCCAGACATTATGTGACTTTGCAAAATATCATTCCAATACCAGATGCAAACTTTCAAGATTGTAAAAGTACAAGGAAGCTTGGGTTTAGAAACCAAAGGGAATATTTAGTCTATATAATCAATTTCTGCAAATTAAACATTTTATCATCAAACCAAGTCTCAAGATGAGAAACCTGCTTCGAGCCTAAGGAACCAAAGACGCAAACCAGCCTGCGCATCTGCATCGTCTCATGGGTGCATTTGTTGTTCGCTGCCAAAGCCTTACTTTTATATCTCGTTTCTTGTTTGCGTACGAAGCTGTTTGTTTTGTTTGTTTGTTTGGTTCTTAACGACGCATCAATCCTTGTGATTCATTAGCGTCAGACGGTATTAAAGTAAACATAAGGTGGATGGAAAAAGTAAAAAAATGTAAAATAAAATGAAAGGAATGATGATGATGAGTTTGTATAATGATAACAAGTTGCAATATAATTGTTGACAGGAGAGATCAAGCTGCGCTGAAAGGTATAATATGCTTGCTGTCTCGCCTGGCATCCTTATCAATATTCCTTCTTATAAGCGAGTTGTATAGTTGTCTTATCAGGGTAATACATTATCCAGTGTGTTGTAATAACTTATAATAAAAGCCATATAATTATGCAGCATCTGCCTGGGTTGCATACGAACATACGAACAACAAAGACGCAGATCAGCCTGCCGATCTTCGATGTCAAAATTGGAAAGTATTTTAAGCTTGCTTTATAGTGAAACAAATTACGCGATGTAAATGTTGCAATAAATACTCACATGGAGCAAACTTTATGAGTCTAACCAAACATGTACAAATAAGTGAGCTATATGCGCATATGTTGTCATAGGTCAGCATTTTAGGTCAAACATTTGACTAATATTTGACCATTTTTAATGCATTTAAATACAGACATATAAATGCGGTCAATACTGTACTTTACAGATGCTGGATAAATGTTGCGATAAATGCTTATATGAAACAACCTTTACCCAACTTATTGAGATACGATAAATTTATGGGCAGTATGCATACATGTTTACCCAAACGATAAATATAGTACATAAGTACATATCAGACACGAAGCGTTTTACTTAGATATCCATCTCAATTGCTCTTAGCCTCAGGACACAATAAGAGTGAAGATGTAGTATGTGACGATATCCACTATTGCAATTTGCCTATCGCATATAGGCCTGGCCTGGTATCGGTGTTCCCCTCTTCCCTCTCCAACCAACATTTGCACATCCTATTTTTCATTTATTATCAAAGCTTATGTATTGTCAATGCTAACAAATATGCTTAAATCTGAGTCCTGCTTAATACATTGGATAGTTCAAGTGTCTTGTTTAAGACTTGGATCATTTAATCATTAATTCCACCCATGGACTCGCACCACTGAATGCTGAAAGGGACATACTCAATAAGCACCTATATGTGTTAGCATTGATTGATTTCTATATTATAATGTACATTATTCGATATGATCTGCCTTCCACTTACATCTTACTTCGCATTGGAGAGCTATATAAGCTACATAAGTCCGTCCTTATCCTCATCTTATTGTTTCAATTTGTATTTACCATGTTCAATTTAATCTTGAATAAAATATGTTTAAACCAAACGTTTAAGAAAATACCGCAGAATCTTTGCGGGGAAAAAAATGTCAAAGACTGACATGATATAATCGTGGTAACGCAATTGCTGTTTTTGCCTTTATCGTCGATATCGATATAAAAGTGATAGAGCTCACCAAATTTACTCAGCAATTAGCATATCATTGTGTTTTATTGGCAACAACTTACTGTTTCTTGGCTTATTCATATTTTGGATGGGGAAATGAGAAAACTTTAACCCAGAATTAAGCATGTTTCTTTTCATTCGTAAAAAGTATATTGAATACCTTGTACATATCCGTTGTAAAATCACATAACAATTTATGTCACAGTCTGGTCGATACAGTGTCATCGTTTTGGAAATGATTCTGATATAACTGTCACTGTTTGTTTAAGACATTTTAAATTGTCTGGGATTGTTTTTCTTGTAACCTTATCAAAGCAACCATAAAATGGGCCTTGCTTTGTCTACTTTTAAGCTTACAGCTTGACTAATACGTTGCACAGAAAATAGACATTTTCCACATTATTGATGTAATATAGTAACCAAGTATGACCAGAAAATGCCACAATTACAGACTGCAGACTAACTCAGGCCACAATGAGGAAGAGACACAGAACATGGACAGCCACACCACCAAAGTAAAGCAACCAGCGATCTCTTCCTCAGCCAGATGATTGCTAAAATAGATTGGATAGATTGGACACCATCCAGAAAATAGCAATCCAACACAAAAAACACAATGGGAACATCAACAATGAATAAACAGTAAAAGAATAACCGCCTTAAAACAGGCAGCAGCCAATGCCACTGTGAGGGGATAGATATACTATACTGGCCAAATCATTGGACGAAAATTGTTCAGCTCACATGGAGGCTTCCTTACTTATGCAATACATCATTTTCGAAAAACAATCTTCCTATTATTCAAGATAGTAAACAACTTAGTACCTGATTACCATATGCAACTCCTACCAGTTCTCGAGATATCCTCTACGCAGAAGATTTTGGCCTTCCAGTCAAGCATACTGCTATTCAAAATAACGCATTCTTACAAACAGCTTTAAGAGACTGGAATACACTATGTCCTAATACTTCCACCCCAAACAGCTTTAAATATACATTAAGAAACAACCGAATACTTGTTCCCAAATACTTTGATACATTGCACATGTCACGAATCGCGCAAATACTACACAATCACATAAGGCTTGAGTGTAAAGCTCGTTAAATTCACATTTGTTCAAAACAAATCTAATTGACACTCATCTTTGTTCAAGTGGCTGAATTGAAACATCTTTACACTAGTTAGGCTTTCTTACCACCGGAGCTACACGTGCCGTCCTGTCCAAACCACCGCCTAAGATTTCAGATTAAGATTTATATAGGTAATGATCAACATGCATAATATTAAAATGCAACACATGAGAAGTAAATAACTTTATAATGATTAAATATGAAAAGCACACCCTCGAGGATGACAAAGATATGACAGTCCACTGATGATTGGCTATGGGTACGTATGGGCAAGTCCTTCACTCTTTAGACCATGCACGCTAGTGCCTTGTTGTCGGTTTAAACTTTAGCCATCACATCAACCGCATCTGTCTATCTTCCAATACTCCTAATCTTCCAAGGAGTAGTTCTACCTAGTGTTGAAGGGGTTAAGCTGAAATAAAAGAAAGCAAAGTGTGTGTGATGAGTTTGTACAATACAAAATATTTATATAGTCGGAAACCAAAAAACTTTACTCATTTCAGAAAAACTCAAGTCGTGATCAGCAGGGCACACCACCTCTCAAACACAATAACATACTCCACTCTGATACCAAAACCAAAGCCAACATCTTTAATCAACAGTTTAACTCTGCTTTTACATCTAAGGAACCCCTATCAATCTCTCGCCTTGCCAAAATGCGGGTGCAAGACTTAAGAAATGCAGGTGGTCTGCCCTCTGACACCATCCCGGACAGACAACAGGACTCTAATACAAACATGCCAGAGATAGACATATCCCTAAATGGACTATTGAAATTGCTCCATAACCTCAAAATAGTAAGTAAGTATGATCAGGAAAAACCACAATCACAAACCGCAGACAACCCCGTGGCACCGCAAGGAAGAGCCGCTCAACCATCACGAGACATAAGAAAGACAAATTAAGCAAAGCAACCAGCTCTCTCTTCCCCATCAAGATGATTGCAATGCTAGAATGGACATAAAGAAACGTACAACAAAACATGGAACAATTACAGACTCCCACAATGGGAGTAACCATAACCAAAAAGTCAACAACAACAGAACCACCACCTTAGAACAGACAGCAGCCTAAGCCACTGGGGGGCTTAAATGCATTTTACTGGTACCAAATCTTCGCCCTAGATTCTGCTGTTGTTGAAGTACAAGAAATGTTCAGCTCGCATGGATGCCATCTAACTAATGCAATGTTTCATCATGGAGAAACACTCTAATCGAATTAACACACCATGATGAAACAAAGAAAAGGGCTCATGACTCACAGATAGTCAGAGCTAAAGAAAACCTCAAGTTGAGCCACGGTGGGTCCAGCTACAGATAAGCATCAGGCACCAACCCACCGATTAAAGCTTTAGGTCAGAGCCATCATAGAGTCTAAAGCCTGACCCACCGTCGTGCGATTAAGGCGGAAACCATAGCTATAAACCGTGATTGGGTTTAAAACTAGGCATGCAGACTGTTGCATGATATCCAAGTTATATCCAACCATTATATAACGTTTTACTGTCTTTTTGAATTGATCACTAAAATAAGGTTTTCCAACAATTCGTTTGAATTTTTAACTAAATCACCATAAAATATAGGTTCTGATATGCCTTGTTGCAGAAGAGTTTTTAACCCAATGTTGTATTTAACAATTAACTCTGAGTGTCTATGGTAGAATTTAGAAAATGCTTTTCGAATTTTATGATACCTATAGCCTTGTTTTAATAGTTTAGCATTTTAAAATAAGTTTCTGTTGTTGAAGTCGTCAAAATTAGAGCACACTCTAGCAAAACGAATAAGCTGAGAAATATATACACCATAAGAAGGAGAGTGAGGAACGTCTCCATCAAGAAATGGGAAATTTACTATTGCAAAATTAAAATCATCTGGTTTATCATAAATTTTAGAAGAACCTATGTCATTTGTTACTGACAAGTTCAAGTCCAATAACGGAGCTTCAGTATCAGAAGAATTCGCTTTATTTAACTGAAGTTCAGTGGGATATATCTGACCTACCATTTGTTCAAAATAAGGATTGTCAATATAAAGTAAGTCATCTAAATATCTGGAGGTTGAGTTAAAAGCTTCAATAATATCAGCTTGATTATTGTCTGACAGAGACATCATAAAGTCTCTCTCATAACAAAACAAAAACAAATCTGCAACAAGAGGAGCACAATTAGTACCCATAGGAATACCTACAATTTGTCTGTATAATTAAGAGCCAAATCTTATAAATATATTGTCCAAAAGATAATGGAGCGCGTCACACATTTTCTGACATGACCACAATTTATATCGTTTAGGTTGTTCAAAAGTAAAAAAGGCATTTTTATCAGTACAAGCCAAATAAAGTGAGCCCTCTCTGTTAAATGTTTGTTCAATTAATTCTGTTAGTTTTTCTTTGATTAGATTATGAGGCAATGTAGTATAGAGAGTAGAGAAATCATATGTAGACAAACCAGATGCTAGAAAACCTCTAGACTTCAATTTATTAAGAATTTCACCTGAATTTTTAATAGACCAAAATAAATTTTTACCATTTCTTTCATAAACTGTTGTGCAATATTTAATGACATGGTTTTTAATCGCAGTGAGGCAAGAAGTCAAAAGAATAGACAACTCAGTAGTTGTACATGCACTAGAATTAGCAATAAAACACGACTTATAGGGCCGTTTATGAAGTTTAGGTAACCAGTATAACGTAGGAAGCTTGCTATGGTCCTCATCAACAAACAACCCAAACTTAGCTGCCATATGGCATCGATGCCTATCAACGATAGACGTCTCGTCAAGCCTGTTATGCTCATATGTTTTAGCAGTGCTAAGTTCTTGCTTTAGGGTGTCAATATAGTACCTTTTTCAAACGACCACAACATTGTTAGCAGCCTTATCTGCAGGGGCCAAAACAAACCTCCTATGGAATTCCTGGATCCCTTTCTTCAAGTGTCTAAAAGTAAATTTAGGTTTAGGTGGCAGAAGATCTAAATTGTTGCAATAAAATGAAATTCTACCATCAATAATTTTTAAAATATTTAGTTTCAAACTATTTAAGGCATTAGACTCAACATGCTCTCGTTTACACCAGCGATTACAAAATTCTTGTAGGGCTCCTGCAATTTCCTCACAACATGATTTGAAGTCTATTGGCACATGAAGCCTATATTTAGGTCCCTTACATATAATAGACCGAATTCTTGAGTCAGTTATGATTTTTAAATCCCCTTTGACTATATGACCTGCGGGTTGACAGCAGTACTTAGAGTCTTTACAATCTCAAGAGTCAGGAATAGAATTTTCGATATCAAGTTCTGTTACTAATTTGTTATAGTTAGAAACAGTACTATGAATAGGTTCATTATATTTATAACAAATGATAGGGGATTCCTTATTTTCAAAATAAGTATGAATAGAAGAGATAACAGATTTATGTTTAAATATACTGGGTAAGTTAATGAATTCAATCCCCTTGTTGACAAATTGAATTTTGATAAAATGCCTAATATGATTAATTTCGGTGTCTATGTATGGCCGAAAAGCATGTTGAGCGTAACACTGGGTAAGAATTGCTGCATCATAAAGTCAATGAACTCTATCATAGAATTTATTAGACTCAATATCCAAATTACGAAGTGAAGATATAGATGAGTTACTAAACGTAAAAGGGCCATATGTCGGCCAGAATGTTTTAAGATGATACTTAATTCTGAAAGATTAAAACATATTTATTTTTGCATTTTAAATTTCCATTTTTGGGTTTACCATGAGATCGTTTATTACGTTTACGTATATCTAAAAGAGAAAAAACATCAAAATCAGGTAATCTAGAAATGTTACCTTCATGGTAAATATTATCTTTAAAACCAAGTGGATGTGGAGTTTGTAATAATTTTGTCCACTTTAATTCTAATTCATGCCTAAGAATAGTTCTATATCTTTTAGTGGAATTATCACCATATGTAATCTTTTCGACAGGCTGAATAGAAATACTACTAGTAGAGTGATTAGTTTGTTTGAAATGCCTATAAAGAAAATTATCAATTTTGCGAGGCTTTTATGTTCGACGATAGTGCTCAGAAAATCTAGTTTTTAGAAATCTACAAGTTTGGCCAACATATTGCATGCCACATTCTTTATCTTCACAAGATAAAACATAAATAACATCAGTTGATTTTCAATCAAGATCAGAATTAGTAATTACAGAAAATTGTCTACCATTTAAGTTAGATTTAATAGTTGATTTACAACATAAATGTTTGCAACAGCTACATTTCTTGGCATTGCACTTAGAAATAGAGGGATACACTACACTTCTTCAATACTTACTCCTAGAGTTCCTAAGTACAGGTGACTTAAGAGTAGAAAGACGAACTTTTAAGTGGTTTCTAAAAAGGGCAGAGTCAGAAACTCTATGTAAATTAATTTTAGTGGCCGAATGAAGTTTCAGAGTTGAAACGTAAACAGATGGTAACATGGAATTATATCTATTGGTGGACTGGGGAATCTGTATGGAAGAAGCAGAATGTAACTGAAGAGGAGAAAGTAAAAATTTTACTGTTTTTAGGCTATTCATTATTGAGTTTTAAGTTTATACCATACATTGAAAAGCAGCATTCATATGGCCGCAGACCAGATAAGCTCAAACCCCTTTTGCTGAGGTAGGTGAGAGATGAATTTGCTCTGATTATCAAAGTCATCTTTGATCAATCATTACAGACAGGCAAGCTCCCAGCAGACTGGACAAAGGCTAATGTAATGCCCGTTTTCAAAAAAGGTGACAAATCTCTGGCAGCCAATTACAGACCTGTTTCCCTCACCTGTATTCTTTGCAAGGTACTCAAACATATACTTGCATCTAACATAGTAAAGCACCTTGATGGGCAGGGTATCTTATATGACCTTCAGCATGGCTTTAGGGAGAAGCGGTCATGCGAGACCCAGCTCATCATGCTCATAGAAGACCTTGCAAGGAGTGCTAGTGTGGGAAAACAGACTGACATCATTTTACTTGATTTTTCAAAGGCCTTTGACAAGGTAAATCACGGCAAACTTCTGTCGAAGCTGCATCAGTACGGCATTCACGGACATGTGTTGGACTGGGTCCGAGATTTCCTTGGGAGTAGATCCCAGCGGGTAGTGATTGATGGGGAGGAATTGGATTCCATACCAGTTACATCCGGTGTCCCCCAGGGCTCTGTCCTGGGACCGATTCTCTTCCTGATCTATATAAATGATCTGCCCGAGGAGGTCTGTTCCCAGGTACGACTGTTTGCTTATGATACAGCCCTGTATTTCTAACTTGAAAGTGAGGATGATAGTTCAACACTCCAAAATGATCTCAACATTTTATCGGCGTGGGAGACCAGGTGGGATATGCGATTCAACTCCTCGAAATGCCAGGTCGTACATGTGACAGGATCCAAGAAACCTGTAAAAAGAGACTACATACTGCGTGGACAGGTCTTGAATCTGTCACGAGTGCGAGGTATCTTGGGGTGGATATCTCTGGTTCCCTTTCCTGGAATCCACACGTCGACCGTATAACTGGAAATGCCAATCGTACACTCGGCTTTGTACGATGGAATATTAAAACCAAGATGTCAAAGGTACGGGAAACGGCATATAACACCCTAGTCAGGCCACAGCTCGAATATGCCTTAGCTGTGTGGGACCCTCACACTAAAGTGAGGACTTCCCAAATTGAACAAGTCCAGCAAAGAGCTGCTCGCTGAACAGTCAGCAACTATGATTGGCAGGCAAGTGCAACTCAGATTGTTCAAGATCTACGATGGCGTACATTGGAACAAAGAAGAGCAGATGCCCGTCTTTGTCTGTTCTATAAAGTTATTCATGGATTGGTTGCCGTACCCCTTCCAGACTATATACAGTATAGTAACAGAATCTCTAGGTACTGTCTTTCCATGACCTTCAGGCAGGTCTCTACCTCACGTGATTATTATAAATATTCCTTCTTCTCCCTCGCAATAGTACAGTGGAATGCCCTCCCACAATTCATTGCATGCTTGCAGAGCCTCGAGGCTTTCAAGACCGCAGTCTGCAAGCTGCAACACTCCCGCCCTTAGATTCCTACTTGCTTGTTTTTATTTGATTTTAGCTTTTCTTAACTATTTTAACCTATCATCTGTTTTATCCTCACTATCATGCTTTTAAACTTCTTCCTATAATCTGATCTTTTTCTGTCTTATACTATCAGACGCTGCGCTAACCTGCCTAGAATGTCTGTGAGGGCCTGTGGCAGTATCTAGAGATAGATAGATAGAATAAGAAACAGTATAACATTAGCTATGAATAGCTATTGCAGTGCGAAAGAGGGCTAGTATAGTATAAAGATAAAACAGAGTCTGGTGATTAGGGGGATACACACCACCTGGCAAATAGCATGACTAAACTGTGTCACGGTAGGAAGCAAGGATTATCTATCTATCTCTAAATTCATACGGCATACACCATCAAATGAGTATTAGGTGCTGGGTTCCCGCGACATGCATTAAAAGTAAAAGAGTTTTTTAAAAGAGCTGTCAGTGGAAATGAATTAAAAGTTCATAGTGTAAGTGTATTATACAGATTGAAGCTAAAATGAGGATAAAAACAGCAGTATTGTAAATTTAAGGTTTTGAGTAGCACACCTGACAGACAGCTAGATACTGGGAGATTGTTCCACTGAATTACTGTAAGAGGATAAAATGACAGTTCTGGTGGATATTTGCCTGTAAGCCAGTGGGTGGAAGGTACGGGAAGCACGAGTAAGAGGTATGACATATGAAGGTAGAGATATAGCTACGTAGCCATAGACAATCTTCAAATGACCAGTCGTAAATCAGTATGCCGCTGTTCCCTATCACTTCTAATCACAGAGAACATGGATTGGGGTCATCATATCTCTGATATCTCATCTAAAGCAACTAAGACTTTAGGTTTCCTTCGAAGGAACTTGGCTTTCGCACCTAGGAGTACTAAGGAGGTTGCATACAAAACTTTGGTACGCCCTAAATTGGAGTATGCAGCCCCCATTTGGAGCCCTTATTGTAAAACTCAGATTCAACAAGTGGAGAAGGTACAGAGGACGGCAGCCCGCTGGACCTGCAGGAGGTGGCGCAACACTAGTAGTGTTGGAGAAATGCACGATGAGCTGCAATGGCCAACTCTGGAGGCCTGGAGGGATCAGTCCTCTCTGCTTTTCTTCTGCAAGATTCATTGTGGGACTATGTCTATTGATAAAGAAAAGTACTTGACCCCGTCTCAGAGTACAAGATCCACCAGGTCATCACACAACTCACAGAATTGCAGGCCCCAGACTTATAGTGAGGCCCTGAAGTATTCTTTTTTTCCAAGGACTATTCCTCATTGGAATTGGAATAGTCTGGCTCCATCTGTGGTCGCAGCTGAGACCACAGAGGAGTTCAGGGCACTTATTTATACCCCTATTCCACACAGGCCACGATGATCGCCTGAATCGCCACGAATTGATTTTTTATTGATTCACGGGGATTCGTGAGGTTTCATTAAAAAAAACTCCAATTGTGATGTTCTACGAGTAAGTCCCGATTCAGATACGATGTCGTTACGAATATCCGGGGGAATCTGCTCAATTCGGCTGGAATCGCGCAAGAATTCATTACGCAAAATAACATTAGAACATGCTGCACGAAAGTTAAGGAATCAATTACGAATCATTTAAGAATATGCCGAATGCAGCACGAATTGGGCACGAATTAACAGAAATCCGCGACGATTCGCGAGATTTTCTCTCACGATAGTTATAAAAAGGCCCATACATGCTTCGGGGGCATCAGTTCCTCGTAAAGCAGCTGTAGAATTGATCCTGCATCTTGAGTGTTGAAAACAGCAACTTAAGAAGCTAGAAGAAAACAACTACGTTAAAGTCGAGAGGCCCTGACCCAGACTCTTTGACTTGGAAAAATATGGCAGTTCGCCATTGGCAAAATCACCAGCCAGGAGCTACTGACTGATCCTGATTGTGCTACAGAATCTGCCAAATCTGTTTCAACTTCTAGGACTGCTCATATGCGCGTGACGGGGTAATCAATCATAGGGAAAATCCTTCTATTATCTCTTTCTTGGTTTTATTGCTTGGCTTAATCTCCCGATTCCCCTCGAATGAGCTTAGAGTAGCTACGAATGCCCCAAAACGCCTCCAAATCGATAACGATTCAGTTACGATGTCTAAAGATGCCTTAGGAATTTGGTACGAATCACGCACGATGTTTCGAATCGGGGAATTCGTGGCCAAAGTTCTGAACAGTTCAAAACTTTTCAGCCGAATTCCCGATAGACCTACGAATTGCAAGAACTAACTACGGACTGTGCGAATCAGTTAAGATCTTCACGAACTGAGTATGATTCAGCCACGAATCCAAATATTTGTCAATTCGTATCAATTCGTGGGATTCGGGGCCTTGGTGGAATAGGGGTATTAGATGACTCAGCCAGAAGCTTTTTATTTCTTTTTCAAAATTCTAAAACACTCACCTCAGATAATGATCATATATGATCGCCGGAGTATCAGAAGATAGATAGATAGACTTCTGTGACGCTTGAGTAGGGGAAATAATCCCCAAAGACCCATAGGGCTGCTTGTCTATGAACACTCTCTGTTTTATGTGTGACATCCTTGGTGTGGGTCCCATACTCCGGCCCATACTCCAGCTGGGGTCTGACAATGACCTTGTATGCATTTTCCTTAGTGGGGTGTTTTCTTAAAATTTTCCTCCTTAAGAAGCCGAGTGAGCCAGGTCTCCTCCCATCTCTCTAGGGACGTCAGGTCTTGTTGTAGGAGAGCGGGGTCATTGCTTGAGGCAATATATGTCTATAAAAAAGGGTTGGTAAAATTTCAAATATTTTTAGATGCTTGATATTCCTGATATTTGAAAGTAAACGGTAGATGCTGGGCCCGAGCCTACGTTACACCCCCGGCGTGAGTTTTTTGGCACGACCGTCTAGGTGCGGTTGGTCTTAATACCCTAGGACACCCCAGGACACCAGAGGATACCCCAGGACACCTTTAATTATTATTTAATACCTGACATTAAAGACTTAAAATGCGTTACAAAACATAAAAAGTTAAAATAAACAAATATTAGATACCACAATACTCTTAAAAGGTTATAGCTACTTTATTCATTTGTGTATTTAACACAATGTAGGTCCCACCTGTTCTGACACCCGTCACTGCCAATTAAATTATGTTTAACAGTGCTGATAACCTCAGTTGACAGTAACCTAGACCAGGCAAGGCAACATATCAACCTTGATCTGGATCCAAACTTCGTAATGGTTCATACAGTTATCTTCATTGATTAAAGCGCCGATTTCTGCGGAGCCTGCTCTTGTACTTCTTTAAACCAGTTTTGGAGAAAAATCGGTGGGATTGTGTAAACCGGTCAGAATAAATCTCTCCTAAGAGGATGCTGACGAGAAAAACCATGGCTTTGTTGCATGAAAACGACAAAAGCACAAACCAGCATTCGCATACACGCTGTCTAATATGCGCCTTTGTTTTTTCACCGACCGTCTGAGATGTACAATAAACATGCATTCTACATTCAACGTTCTACAATTGAGGCCCTGGAAGGGTTTTTTAGGGCTAGTCTCTGTATCTGAGCCGACTGGTTTGAGTCTTACTTTCTAGAGAGCTCCAAAGACAGGTTTTCTTTAGACGTGGCTCATCAATAGGTGTCTAATATAATTAATAATCTGTATTTAGCGGTACAGCAAGCAATTAGTAAACAAGCATGCATGTTTGCAAAGCTAGCAATTATATATTGTTATTCATAATTGCCCGGTATTAGATTAAAGCTATACCGACACCTTTAATTTCTAATTATGAAAAATGGATGGATAGACTGATGGATGAATAAGTCGATGGATGGATGGATGTACGGACAAAATATTAATAATCTATCCGCTTATTGTATCGCGTTTTGCAAATAAAGTAAATAAAGTAAACTAGGCTACATATCATATTCTGTTCCAAAAATTGTGTTAATAATTGTATCAGCTTGATATTTAAGTCAATGGCCATTATCTAAAAAAAAAAACGAATCACTGTTACATCCATCTCTCCACCAATCTTTAATAGCATTGTTACTGTTCCTCATTTTATTTGTATAAATGCGAGACGAAAAACCCTGTCAAAGGGGTTTGCCAATAATAATAGCGCAGACCAGTTGACACATCTGCATCTGAGCCGTCTGATGATCGACATTGATTTCAGCTTAATAGAACATTGCACATTTCAATTTACAAAAAGCGACCTTTGACTTTAACAGCTAGTCTCTAAAGCTGAGCAGGCTGTTTTGGGTATGTCTGGCCCGAAACCCCGAAAACAGGGTTTTCCGTGCCGTAGCCCAATCTTATTATAAACTTTAGCAAAACGTGACATCGTCGCCACGGACGTAACGCTACAGATGACCTCGCAGCCTTGTCTCCTTAAATATTACTGTTATACCATGTATACTGACGTTATATCATATCTAGATGTCATTTCAATGCGCGGATCCAGAAACTTTTGTCAGAGGGGGTCCAACTTTGACGTTTTGTTTTTATAGTTGATGAGAGGAGAAATGATCCAAACACCACTAAAAGCGGGCCATCATCGGCCCGCCAGCAAAACGCCATTAAAATGGCGTTTCGCTGGCGTGATGATGGTGGCCCAACATTAAATTCTGGCTTTGTAGCTTTTTGATTTGTAGTATTGCTAAGAAACCCGAAGTTTTTTGTCATATAATTTATATCCGAGGATTGGATTTGGACTTTTTACTGTAGATTGGGGGAAAATATTTTGCAAACTAGAGTTAGGCTTGATCTGACTACTTGAGGAATGAAGAAGGGAAGGGAGGAAGGAAGGAAGAGGAGAGATGGATATGACACTTGATGCTCAAATTCCTTTTCGCCAATTAAACAAAACATTGCTTGTGTTATATAAGCAAATTAAAAGATAATCGGCGAAGTTCGACCGGCTAGTTCTTTAATCCATTGTTTTACCGGTACACAGAGAAACAGTCGAGGGCGGTAAATCTTTCATATTTTATTTGCTGTCGGTAAAGTTTAAACGTAAACTCTAATTAAACAAAAGTGTTGTTTGCATCGTTAATTATGCTGCCTTCATTCGCTGTACATATATAACTTGAATATTTTTCAAGCCAGGCATCATTATTTCAGTTGCTTAAGACAAATCTTTGCTAGTTATTTTGGGAACAATGCCTGCTAAAAACGCAAAATCACTGTATCAAAGAGGTCCGCGTTTTGGCCTTGCGGTTCGTGTCGCCAAAACTGCACTTCTGGCATACAATGTGATGCTTGTAAGCATTGGTACCATGCTCAATGCGAAGGTCTGTCTGAGGATGAACTGAAATTTCTCAGTCGTTCTAGCGCGCCATATACATGCGAGGACTGCTTTTCCATATTAGATTCTCCGACCTATGAATATCTTTATGGATTGACAAGAATGAGGCAGGTAATTATATTCAATATATGAAATCGATGCATATGTGTCCAACACATCTCTGTCCGCTATATTCTGCTTAGACTGGATGAATGCTGGATCCACGGGGAAGGCACTCTCAAATGCGACCCTTTCTTCAAAATTATACATTTTCTGTATTCATGCGCATTACAGCGATTTCGATTTTAATAGCGCTGTAATGTGCATGCACGCGGTTCAAAATTTGTTACATTCAAAAGAAAGAACGGCATTTGGTTTAGTGTCTCGGCAAGTAGGTATGACATGACGGGGCTAAGGTCCAACAGTCAGGTACTGATGGTGTCCCCATTGCACGGATCCTAACAGTCTATCAGGTATTACAAGGATGGAGATGCTACCCATGTTAGAATCTTAGGGGGAAAACTTTTAAAACCTATTTTTAAGAAAGAAATGAAACATTTTAATGCATTTTTCTGAGCATACCACTCATTGAGCATTATGGTCTATTACTAAAATTACTTGATTTACAATATTTGACTCATATAGGCATCGTCGCCGCGAGAGAAACTGCCGTCGGAAAGGTTAGAATTAGCCTGCTGAACAACAAAGAAATTTCCCAACCCGCTGACCAGGGACTGGGCTGTTTTCCTAAGTCCCACAAACAGGATGCTAGGCTTATATATCAACAGCGAATAACGAATGCGTTGGTCAGACGGCGCGAAAGCGCAGGCTGCTCTGCGCCGTTGTTGTTTCGCATTCAAAACATGTGTTGTGGGTACTCAAAAGAACCATCTCAATGAGACGGTTCTTTGAGCACACAAAACATATCTTAAAATTGGTGGGTAATAGAATAATTACAATTTTACGCTCGAGACGGCTCTTTGAGCACACAGAACATATCTTAAAATTGGTGGGTAATAGAATAATTACAATTTTACGCTCATAAAATTTCCTTATCTGGCCCTATGACTTATAGGTAATTCCGCAAACTGGAGACCCTGATCAGACGCCAGGGTCTGGGCTGTTAACCTATGTCCCACAAACAGGACGCTAGGCTTATATGGGTTAATATTATTTTCATACAGCGAAAAACAAAGGCGTTGGTCAGACGGTGCGAAAGCGCAGGCTGGTATGCACCGTTGTTGTTTCGCATGCAACAAAATCGGATTTTCGCGCCGAGGCCCGTGTTATAACATGCAATCTTAGTGTTGAGAGCCAAAAAAATGTTGCATCCACATTATTGAAATAAAATGCCTATTTTTTTCAAAATCTGATTCGAGACATTTCATTTTTGTCCACTCTATATATATTGTCGATTGCGCAAAGGCATAGGTGCGATAATTTAAACCACTTATTTTCAATGATAATAGAATAATAAAGGCCGTTTGTTATCGATTATCACCTTTATCGATTGATCGAGTGTTTATTGATTGGCGCGTGCCTGTATATCTAATGTTTATTCAATGTCGCGTGCCATAGCTACTGTAAAATAGCCCTTCAAATGGAGCATTGGTTTTCGGCAACAATGTTATTCTAAAATGCGAATTTTAAATTAGTTTGGAAAATATATTTTTACCACAAAAACGGTACCGAAAATATTTTAGTAAAGTTTACATGCATTTACCTAGAACAGATCATGCATTTAAAGACGATTATCTCTACTCAATTTTTGAGTGATTTTTGGAAATATAAATGAGCGCGTTCATGATCAGCGTAGATACGGACCAGGCCAAGAGGTTATAAAACTTTTTTTCATGCTCAACTGAGCACGAAATTTCATCTGCTCATACAAACTAAAATACCGACAAATAAAGAAGTTTCTTGCGTAAAGTCTCCTAGATGTTGTATTTATCATACTTTAAAAAGGTTAAAATGCCAGCATTTTCATAAGTATAAGCAGGATAAAATTCACGCTCAGCTGAGTTGAGCATGAAAAAAAATATAACATCGGGGCCAGGTGTTACGTCATGCTACAGCGTCTGGTTGAAGTCAAAACTGTTCGCAGATGTGATAATTTTGTAAATTGATTTAAAAATTAAGACAAAGCTACATGTCTATTTTGCAGTGGTGCGCTTCCAATGGCGTGGAAAGTTTAAAAATCGAGGCCAGACGTGAAGCCAAGAGACTGCCACAGTTTGACCTGTACGGACAATCGCCAATTACCGGAGACTTCGTCGAGCAAGACATGAACGTACAGTACATACTAAACAAATGTCGACTGGCGAATCTTGGGGTACCATCAAAGACAACGGGGGACGGTAACTGTCTTTTTAACGCTGTGTCTATTGCGCTAACTGGCAACGAAGATCGTTCTGCAGAACTTCGACTGAGAATTTCAGTGGAAATGGCACTGAACGCCGACGTCTACACCTGCCGCGAAGACTACGATCAGTTAATGACCCACTCACCATCTTTCAATGCTTCACTGGAAGATTGTTGCACTGAAGGGGCTTATTCCTCGATATGGACCATAATGGCGCTGTCTTCCGTAATAGGACTGCCTATTAAAAGTGTGTATCCTGCAATGAATGGACCGCAATGCAAAGCCCATCGTGCTCTAAGCAAAGATTTCGTGACAGAAGAAAATGCAAACAGAGAGACAGTGACAATTCTGTGGAGCAGAATGGGACCTTGGCGCCCCCAAACTGGATTGGAAACAATTTTGTCCCCGTTCTCAAACAGGCATCACATACACTGAAACCAGAAGAAAGTCAACAAATAGGAAGCAGCACTTCTGCACCAAGTCAACAGGGTCAATTCCAGCCAAAAGAGTTCAGTACTCCAATAAACAGATTTTTGAATAAGGAATCCATGACTGAAAAGAAACCGCAGGCAGCGAGAGTAGTGGAAATCCCAACTGTACAAAATGTACCATCTGATGACATAGACACAGAAAATGACACGCCTTTCAAACCAACAAAAGAATTAAGTACGCCTACTAGTTCATTCTTAATCAAGGACATCTTAGGGAATGAGATCAAAATAACGCAGATACAAACACAGGATACAGTTGGTACGGGTAACGTGAACTATAGCATTGATAGGGGAAATAGTAGTGATTTTCAATTCAATCAGCAAAAGATTCAACGGAACAGGACGTGAGTGAAGAAAGTGACGGAAGACAGCGCCATTATGGTCCATATCGAGGAATAAGCCCCTTCAGTGCAACAATCTTCCAGTGAAGCATTGAAAGATGGTGAGTGGGTCATTAACTGATAGTAGTCTTCGCGGCAGGTGTAGGCGTCGGCGTTCAGTGCCATTTCCACTGAAGTTCTCAGTCGAAGTTCTGCAGAACGATCTTCGTTACCAGTTAGCGCAATAGACACAGCGTTAAAAAGACAGTTACCGTCCCCCGTTGTCATTGATGGTACCCCAAGATTCACCAGTCGACATTTGTTTAGTATGTACTGTGCGTTCATGTCTTGCTCGACGAAGTCTCCGGTAATTGGCGATTGTCCGTACAGGTCAAACTGTGGCAGTCTCTTGGCTTCACGTCTGGCCTCGATTTTTAAACTTTCCACGCCATTGGAAGCGCACCACTGCAAAATAGACATGTAGCTTTGTCTTAATTTTTAAATCAATTTACAAAATTATGACATCTGCGAACAGTTTTGACTTCAACCAGACGCTGTAGCATGACGTAACACCTGGCCCCGATGTTATATTTTTTTTCATGCTCAACTCAGCTGAGCGTGAATTTTATCCTGCTCATACTTATGAAAATGCTGGCATTTTAACCTTTTTAAAGTATGATAAATACAACATCTAGGAGACTTAACACAAGAAACTTCTTTATTTGTCGGTATTTTAGTTTGTATGAGCAGATGAAATTTCGTGCTCAGTTGAGCATGAAAAAAAGTTTTATAACCTCGTGGCCTGGTCCGTATCTACGCTGATCATGAACGCGCTCATTTATATTTCCAAAAATCACTCAAAAATTGAGTAGAGATAATCGTCTTTAAATGCATGATCTGTTCTAGGTAAATGCATGTAAACTTTAATAAAATATTTACGGTACCGTTTTTGTGGTAAAAATATATTTTCCAAATTAATTTAAAATTCGCATTTTAGAATAACATTGTTGCCGAAAAACAATGCTCCATTTGAAGGGCTATTTTACAGTAGCTATGGCACGCGACATTGAATAAACATTAGATATACAGGCACGCGCCAATCAATAAACACTCGATCAATCGATAAAGGTGATAATCGATAACAAACTGCCTTTATTATTCTATTATCATTGAAAATAAGTGGTTTAAATTATCGCCCCTATGCCTTTGCGCATTCGAAAATATATATAGAGTGGACAAAAATGAAATGTCTCGAATCCGATTTTGAAAAAAAATAGGCATTTTATTTCGATAATGTGGATGCAACATTTTTTTGGCTCTCAACACTAAGATTGCATGTTATAACACGGGCCTCGGCGCGAAAATCCGATTTTGTTGCATGCGAAACAACAACGGTGCATACCAGCCTGCACTTTCGCGCCGTCTGACCAACGCCTTTGTTTTTCGCTGTATGAAAATAATATTAACCCATATAAGCCTAGCGTCCTGTTTGTGGGACATAGGTTAACAGCCCAGACCCTGGCGTCTGATCAGGGTCTCCAGTTTGCGGAATTACCTATAAGTCATAGGGCCAGATAAGGAAATTTTATGAGCGTAAAATTGTAATTATTCTATTACCCACCAATTTTAAGATATGTTTTGTGTGCTAAAAGGACCGTCTCATTGAGATGGTTCTTTTGAGTACCCACAACACATGTTTTGTATGCGAAACAACAACGGCGCAGAGCAGCCTGCGCTTTCGCGCCGTCTGACCAACGCATTCGTTATTCGCTGTTAATATATAAGCCTAGCATCCTGTTTGTGGGACTTAGGAAAACAGCCCAGTCCCTGGTCAGCGGGTTGGGAAATTTCTTTGTTGTTCAGCAGGCTAATTTTAACCTTTCCGACGGCAGTTTCTCTCGCGGGGACGATGCCTATATGAGTCAAATATTGTAAATCCAGTAATTTTAGTAATAGACCATAATGCTCAATGAGTGGTATGCTCAGAAAAATGCATTAAAAATGTTTCATTTCTTTCTTAAAAATAGGTTTTAAACGTTTTCCCCCTAAGATTCTAACATGGGTAGCATCTCCATCCTTGTAATACCTGATAGACTGTTAGGATCCGTGCAATGGGGACACCATCAGTACCTGACTGTTGGACCTTAGCCCCGTCATGTCATACCTACTTGCCGAGACACTAAACCAAATGCCGTTCTTTCTTTTGAATGTAACAAATTTTGAACCGCGTGCATGCACATTACAGCGCTATTAAAATCGAAATCGCTGTAATGCGCATGAATACAGAAAATGTATAATTTTGAAGAAAGGGTCGCATTTGAGAGTGCCTTCCCCGTGGATCCAGCATTCATCCACTCTAAGCAGAATATAGCGGACAGAGATGTGTTGGACACATATGCATCGATTTCATATATTGAATATAATTACCTGTCTCATTCTTGTCAATCCATAAAGATATTCATAGGTCGGAGAATCTAATATGGAAAAGCAGTCCTCGCATGTAGGGTAAAACATTGAACTTCAGACGCTTTTTCGCTGTGTCACTACTTCAGCACGGTTTGTGCTTTGCTCCAGACATGTCACCAGGTTAAATCTAGCTGGTAGGTACCGAACATGCTCGATTGACTTAATAAAGCTGTAATTTCATTGGTTAATGCATTTAAATGTGTTTGATTTGCACTTAAAGTGGCATAGGGTGGAACATGAAAATTCGGACGGCTATCGGGAAATTCGGACAGAGCTGAAGGGAAAATCGGACAGTTGTTTCTTTCTAAAAAATAAAGCTCTTTAAATGTTTTTATTCAGTCAAAAACATTTAAATATGTTTCATTTATCATATGAGTAAACTACCGAGGTCTTTTAAGATATCAATTTCATTTGCTTCTAAAATCAAGTGCTGAAATGTCAACCAGCAAGCAAAGCTGCGGAATCTTTTCAACCCGCAGTCAACTCTTGCTTAATTTTGGGGGTCCGTGGTGATGCATTCCAGTCTTTCAATCGCTATACCAACAATTATCTTAAATTATCTTATCTAAAACGTAAAAATACTCAATGCATTTTATTTACAAACAGCTGGAAAGGAAAGAAAAACAATGAAAGGGTCATAAATCATCGTCTGAACGTCTTGTTCAATGCCGTGTCCGAAATTAAATTTCCTGAAGGGAAATACGGACACCCATTATTTTATCGTCATTTCGTTTCAAATCTTTGTGAAAATGCAAAAACAACCTTTCATTTCGTAAATATAACTATCGAAGATACTAGGGAGCAGAAATATGTCATTGTGCATTAATATGCAACTATAAAAGATGGAATTAAAAATAGTTGTGACGAGCATCGAAACCATGTGCTCTCTAAACTGTGCGGAGCTGGAGGTCACCAGACTGGAATGGATATCTAATTTGTCGATTTTAATGTGACGTGTTCCATTTTCACTGTTGGGAAGTGGGTACGACGATATTTTGTCTGTACAGTTAACCTGATATAAGACTTAACAATTGTTTGAGAGTCTAGAGCAGGACGTTATGTCAGGGGAGGTAGAAAAGTGTCCGATTTTACATGTCCGTCCGAAATTCGATGTTTTTACCCTATATGGCGCGCTAGAACGACTGAGAAATTTCATTTCATCCTCAGACAGACCTTCGCATTGAGCATGGTACCAATGCTTACAAGCATCACATTGTATGCCAGAAGTGCAGTTTTGGCGACACGAACCGCAAGGCCAAAACGCGGACCTCTTTGATACAGTGATTTTGCGTTTTTAGCAGGCATTGTTCCCAAAATAACTAGCAAAGATTTGTCTTAAGCAACTGAAATAATGATGCCTGGCTCGAAAAATATTCAAGTTATATATGTACAGCGAATGAAAGCAGCATAATTAACGATACAAACAACACTTTTGTTTAATAAGAGTTTACGTTAAACTTTAAACTTTACCGACAGCAAATAAAATATCGAAGATTTACCGCCCTCGACTGTTTCTCTGTGTACCGGTAAAACAATGGATTAAAGACCTAGCCGGTCGAACTTCGCCGAATAACTTTTAATTTGCTTATATAACACAAGCAATGTTTTGTTTAATTGGCGAAAAGGAATTTGAGCATCAAGTGTCATATCCATCTCTCCTCTTCCTTCCTTCCTCCCTTCCCTTCTTCATTCCTCAAGTAGTCAGATCAAGCCTAACTCTAGTTTGCAAAATATTTTCCCCCAATCTACAGTAAAAAGTCCAAATCCAATCCTCGGGGTTTATTCCTGTTTCTCCCACTTTTAGAAATTCATATTCCTGTTATTCCCACTATGTCAAATTTAGGACAACTTACCTGTATAGTATAGTCTGTTTCTGAATTTTTGGAAACGATGTTTTCTCAAAACATCTGTTTCCAATGGTATCATATACACAAAATACACACAAAATCCCCATACCATCGAACCCCCGTTCAACATTGCTACCCAGTCCGCTACCTAGACCGTTACAGGCTGTGTAAGTCGCTGGGAACCAAATGACCTTAATGCAAACAACCCTTGTCCTGCTGCTGGACAAAAACAATATTGGTATTTTATTAGTTTGTTGCGGTTTTCAGCTCTGAAATGTAAACCCAACGGTCAGAAAAACGTTGTTGTGCTTGAAAACTTGATTATTGAAAGCTTACATATGATTGAAACAGAATTATAAGTTTATTTGTACATCAAATGGAGAGGGTCTCAACGGGGTACCTTAAAAATCAGTGTTTCGTTTGTTAAAATTACGCTTTAGAAATCAGTGATAAAAATTATTTTGTAATGCTGAATGTGCTTACTGGTAAAAATGAGTTTTATGAAGACGCTAATTGGTAAAAATTTGTGACAAATTCGCAAATCAGTAAACCCCATTGGATGCCTCAAACGAGCGTCAAGAAAAACAATGCCTTGGCATGAGAAAAACTGCTCTTGTACGACGAAGAACCGTTTGCAATATCTATGATGCAGCCAGATATTGCAGTTAAAAGCACAATATCTTGCAATCGTTTTTTATCATTATACTTTTCTTTGCTTTTAAACATTACGAGACGGACAATAAACGCAGCCCTGTCCTTTTGTCATAAACGTGAAGAAGACACGTTTTCTTGTGGATAGCTAATGTTTTCCCGCCCTTTATGAACCTGACCGCCACTAAAATAGTTCTAAAAATATAGTGCGCTAGGTATAAGTTTTTATGGACAGAATGATAGCAGTGGCGTTTGAAATTAAGTCAATTGCATGAAAAGACACTGTCGATAGACAGAAACGAATAATAATAATAAAATAAATACACCTTTACTTTCTTTTCGTTTCGCGCAACAATATCATCATCGAGTAGATTTACACAAGTATTAGCTTTTCAAAAAAGCTGGCGGTTGTTTAGCCATATTATTGTATGTGTTCTTGCACACTGCATGCTTCCATTTTGAGCTTCTCGAGCATATCCATGTACACTGGGTGGGAGCGAAAGTACATGTGACCCTTTGTGTTGATCTGTATAGTGGACAAATCCTTGTGTTTTCTATGACCTTGATGACGGTGTGTGTTTTGTCATCTGTGTAATAAGGTTTTGGACATAGACAACTTGGTAAGCGTGTTTTATTTATTCTTGTTTTCCTTATTGAAAAGCTTTGTGCACGAAAAGATGTCTTTTTCTATGGTGTAAATTGTTTTTTTCGTCCGCAAATCACTATTGCCTGCGAGAATAACACATCACCTGTGAACAGAAAATCGACCGATTGAGCGCTTTGATTGAAACAAAACTTCGGTCAATGCCTTTTAAAGTTAGAGTAATGGTCTATGATGACATTCACTTAAGATACATGGCGTTAGAAATGCGTATGAAAGCACACGAGGAGCATGAGTGACCATTCCCAAAATTTTCAGACTGCATGGCATGTCGCAGAACTAGTGTATAATTTGTGTTATGACACTTCGATTTTTCTGTATCGTGTTTCGATTTTAATATGCAGCAGTTTATAAGTTTAATTGAAAAAAAATTTCTTTGCAACAAAAAAATATGCTGAAGTATGTAAAGCAAAGCTACGTTAACCGTTTACCTCAATGAGAGACGCCTTTAACACTTTTTCAATCAGGGCAGACACGGATCAGCAGCTCTTGTCACAGCTGCCTGATCAGGGTTTACTCTGTTTGATAATAAAAAAGGTTACAATATAGTGGATACGACAAGTAATTTATTAGGTCAATGTACAAACGTGAAATTTTATTGTTGCCACAACTTTGGAAAAGTTGAAGGGGCATATTGAAATAAACTTGTCGTACGGACAAGCTTATTTCAATATGCCCCTTCAACTTTTCCAAAGTTGTGGCAATGATAAAATTTCACGTTTGTACATTGTCAGTCGGTTAAAAATTTAAGATAGGGTTTTGAAATTTATAGATGGATATCTCATCAAAATATAAGTGACCCGTAATTTATTAAGTCTGGATTATCTCCCTTTGTATATTAATGCCCTTTTTAGGGGCCATTATGAAATTTTGTTATTAAGATATCTCAAAAACTATTACAGCTAGGAGCTCCAAACTGGTCAGCTGATAGAAGAAATGAGTAGATTACCTGGTGAAAATTAAAAAAACAACAACAGTTATTGCCCTCTGCAAATTTGAACATAGAAAACTTGATATCTCAAATACTCTTACAGCTAGGAGCTTTGAGCAAAGTTGAATAGCTGATAGAGCATAATGAGTAGATAACCTAGTGAAGATTTAAAAAAATGTTATTTTATTTTTTCGATTATTGTCCTTTGCATTTTTCGAGTTATTTCCCTTTGCAAAGTTGGACATAAATAAAGATATCTTGAAACTTTTAAAGCTAGTAGACTCGTGTATAGACCAGAGGGTAATGGTTTCAGAGCTGGCCTATGATAGCACTTAAATGATCTCTTAAGACACACATTGTTTTCTCCCCAAAATCAAGTTATATACGAGGGTAACTCAAATATAAATGAGAGTTGATACATCTCTTTTAATTGAGTTGACGTACGACAGTCAAAGTTGGCATATTTGAACTATCCTGCCTCAGAATATGCAAAAACATGATCATACAAAGTAAAGGTTGCTGTTGCTAAGCAAACAAAGAGCGCGATCTTATGCCATGCGTTTATGCTCGAATAAAGCGTAGCTATGGAAACACATTACAAAAGTGAGCGGCATCAATTTGTGCATTTGTTGCAAATGAAATGCAAACATCCATTTTTACTAAATGCAGCAACTTTAATTCAGGCATTTAAATATTATTCCACAGAAAACAGTGAGAATAAGGCAATTTTCCCAAAACAAAAATCACCAACAAAAGTAACCGCTATCCCCATCGATAATGGTTCATTCCAGAATTGAAACTATCGCAATAGTATCATATTTATGAGTACTTCACTTTGTTTAGTAATTGCTTTAAATATCTAAATGCATATTTGACTATTTTCTGGAATAATATGTTGCTATACCATAACAAGATCTGTCAATAAATGTCAAAAAAAAAAAAAATCCCATCGAGTTTCGTTGCTAGACAATGAAATATAATACGTATCTAAAGACTTTCTGCAAACCATCTTTAAAACATTGCTTACACATTGTTCGATACAAGTGGCGAGATAAAGGTCCGTTATTATCTCGAAGTAGATTTGAAATGATTTTAAATTCTTAGATGCTTTGTCAGAAATGTCATCAGCACCAAAACATATCTCTGAGAGACTATCTTCGAGTGCATAGCAACATCAACTTCTATTATGCAATGAAGCGAGGAGGTTATTCCACATATGTCCCCAGTTTCAGTCAAACGTGTAGACCCAGCCAAAAGATATTAACCAGCTCTCAGTGATTTTTGGCTGACCATCGTGACTAACGACCCTGTACTTGCAGCACCAAGCTGTGCGCACGTGCGCGTTTTCGTACATGTAGGTAAAGGCTGATTTTTTGTTCGTTTATTTTTCAGAGGTTGTCCAAAATGAGCCAGTTCAAATGTGTTCATTGTGACCTGCCATTTGTGTGAAACTGTAGATAATAATATCATTACACACCCGACAGAGGAATTGAGAGTGAAACGTTATAGAAGGCGTGTGGCAGACCACAAATTTCCCTGAAGTGTTTCCTCAAATCAAAAAATGACCAAGCAAAGACCAAGCTTAGTCTGAGCCACTGCCTAGCCTGATCAGAGTCTTTATTGCCCATGTGAAGAAAGCTAACCATTAAGTGCATAGTGAAGAATCTGGCCAGACTGGGTGGATATGCTTTCTGATCTGAATCTTCATTGGCACAGTCGTTTATATATTTTGCGTTTCAGAAATTCCCTGAAAAAACGAACGGTTAAATACTCAGGAGCTCTTAAAATAACTAAAATCTTCTCAAAATCTTAATATCGGCCAAAAATTACCATCACTTAGTTCAAGGAAGATAATTCCTGGTAGGTATTGTGTAGACTCGTATTGCATGTAGCACTCGCTGCTCCGCTGTACGAAAAGCCTTAACATTTTCACGTGAGGTAAGCGATCCAGTTCATTAAATATCAGTCTCATGAACTGGCTAAATTGTGAACTTTGGCAAACTCAGCATGAAGCTAATCATGCGCGGATCCAGGAATTTTTGTCAGGGGGGTAGTGGGTCCGGACCCCACTGAAAATCTTAAGTTGTATGTGTTTCTATAGAAATAAGCATTTGGACCCCCCCCCCCCCCTTCGAAAAATGGGACCCCCTCTGAATCCAGTTTCGACAGCTGGAAAACAGCCTTGATTACGTTTTTGAGTCCTAAACTTATTTATATGCTTTTCCAAGGATACAGAGGGGGTCCCATTTTCCAGGAGGAGGGGGTCCAAATGTTTTTTCTATAGAAACACATTTAACTTAAGATGTTCCGGGGGAGTCCGGACCCCTATCCCCCCTCTAGATTCGCGCATGCTAATCTACTGAAATAAGCATGTTTATGCTGAGCTACTCATTTAAATCTTCCGAAATTTGTGTGACCAAGTTGGGATATCCAGGACAAGTAATACACCAAAACAATGGCTTCCTCGAGTGAAAGACTTATAGACTTTCCCGTCTTGAAGGAGGCAATTCGGCCTATTTGACCGTGCTAGAGAAACGCATCCGTATCCGTGGCCTGCCATCAAGTTGAGATAACCAGGATCAGTCATGTACCTATATATGATGATTATATAAGATACAATGGCTTCCTGGAGTAAAGGGCTTTTAGACTTTCCCGTTTAGATGGAGACATTTCTGAATCGTATATTTTAGTTATGATCAGGATTATCAAACTGTGCCTCTAACCTGGTCATTTGAAGCATCCTAATCCCGAGCTCGCCATACAAGGCTAGAGTAGAAGTATAAATCTGTACCCAAAGACACACCAGGGGTTTCTAAATTTTTCTTCATACATAGGCTTGGACCCAGCATCTACTGTTTACCCCAAACCCCCCTCCCCCCCCCCAAAAAAAAAAAAAAAAAAAATCAGAAATATCAGCCATACCCAAAAATATTTACAATTTTGGGGCCTAAAAAATATTCGAATTCTGTATCTTGACCTTAAAAATCCCTAAAATGTATATCAATGACCCCCCCCCCCCCCCCTAAAAAAAGTCCGATTTCGTACTAAAATATCCACTAATCTTCATACTCCCGAAAGTATTACTCTTCTGAAATTTTGAACCAAAAATAATGCTCCGAACCTAAAATATATGAAAATATCGGAGTACCTCCCCCCCACCCCCGGATAGTCACTGCCTAGGAACCCCCGACGACTGGAAGAGTGTCACTTTGTACTATTAGTATTTAACAAAGAATGTGTGCATCTGCCAAGTTTTCTCACTTTAAAAAAAAGAATTTCAAACATATTTAAATGATCTCCTACAAAAAACATCGAAACCCCTTTATAATATTATCATAACAGACTATACAGCATGCCTGCAACACGACGTCCAGTGCTGATAGTCAGTTTTGCAACACGCAATGTTGAACAAATTTTGACCCCTCTATGATTTCCATTGCAATTAATTGCACTTAAATAGCACGGTATTTAGAAATTTTAATATAATCTGAAACAAAATACATCATAAAATACTCATAATGCAACATCGGTCATTTCAAATAACGTTTGTGGCAAATATTTATGAAAAAGTACCGGTGTTGCTTTTAAAATCGAAATTAGAATGATGATTTTCTAAGAATAAACGTGTAAATACCCGAATTCACGGCAATAAACAGTAAAAACGGAGTAATACATCGAAAATACCTTAACTTATGTTTCTTGTACTACTGGTATGAAGCTGAAATTCTCAAGGTAAATAATATTAAACCACAAAAATAAACACTCTGAAACTTACCGGACATGCTTCACACAAGGATTTGTCCACTATACAGATCAACAGAATGGGTCACGTGTACTTTTCGCTCCCACCCAGTGATGTAGATTTGTTCTAAGATCTGATTATTAACGTTTGAACTGTATTTTTTTTGCCATTAAACACATTCTTCCAGCGAGTATGTTGCTTGATCTTAAGCACCCAGCTTATGCATGGTATGTTATGGTAATGTATCTATAGTGCAACTCATGTTTACTGTCGTCGCCCTGGGCCCGGTCACCTGTTAAACTAACGGTACCGGGAGCCAACTCACGACAGTAAACAAGAAACGGATTATAGCATGAACGTTATTTGACAACATTTGGACAGCCCGTTTTTCTAAAACTGATGCCAGAAATCAAGGCCTAGTCTTATATACATAATGAAAGACTGAAACCATCAATAGTTGACTAAAAGTCGCGATAATCATTGTGTCTCAACTCGGACCAGGGTCCGAGGTCTCAACATTTGTTTTCCACTAACATATTGCAGAATCATATACCTCATCATGTTTTGAGGTGTCACTAGATGCTCCGGGAATGGAAAATGAACAATTGCATGAAAAAAAACCTGTCCTTCGGGATTGGCTTTACTGTTGACTTGAAAATTTGGTTATCGCAAGTGGATCTATCATACGCATGCGCGGATCCAGAGGGGTATGGGGGGCCCGGACCACCTGGAAAATAACAAATTCTATAGGTTTCAATTGAAATTAGCATTTGGACCCCACACCCCCTGGAAAAATTTGGACCCCCCTCCCCTGAAAAATGATAGACCCCCACTGGAACCTTAAAAAATTATAGTTTTCCTTAAAATAAATTATTGGACCCCTCTGTAAAATTGTAAAAGGCTGATGCCTAAGAAAACGTTATCAGAGTGTTTTTTCTCTGTCAGTTGAGCCTGGAGCCCCCTACCCCCCCCCCCCCCCCCATGACAAAAATTCCTGGAACCGCGCATGATACTACATACCGTAAAGTCAACAGCGTTGGATGTACAGGCTCATCTTTGCCTACTAGCGCCTAATGCTCTTCACGTCGTTAAGAAAAAAGTGAATTTCCGGTGCGATTTTTCGGTTTTGTGACGGCCTTTTATGCACCCACTGGAAATTTAAAAAAAGGCGTTCTGGCTGTCGCCCGCCATTTGATAAAATTGTGGGGCATTGATAGTTTGAATTTGTAAAGTAAATTTCCGAGATCCAAAACAATTTATATCACATGTTTGCGAACGTGTACGCGATCGCAATGAGCGAAAGTGATGAGTTTACAAAAATTGTCCTTTCATGCCAGATAGCTCATGGGCGGATCCAGAGGGGGACAGACCCCACCCCTGAAAAATAGGGTTTCTTAGCATACTGGTCCGGTTCCCTTTAAAATCACAAAGCTACCAAGCCAACATTCGATGTTGGGCCATCAGCGGCACGCCAGCGAAACGCCATTTAAATGGTGTTTCGCTGGCGGGCCAATGATGACCCGCATATAGTGGTGTTTGGATCCTCTCTCCCATCATCAATTAAAAAAAAAGTTGTCAAAGTTGGACCCCTTTCTGGATCCGCGCATGCAGCTGAGCAATTATGTTTTATGTGCGAAGTCCGCTTTTATGCGCCAATGCGCCACGTGCTACCCAACTCTTAAAACAGCACGTGGCATGAAAGCGGCGGATTTGATCTTCATGTCTGCGGCTGATATTATTAGCAGACAGGTTTGACCGAGACCAGGCCCGACAAAATGTTTAATGTTTGTATTCATAACAAAGGCGCTGATAAGAATGTGCGGTACCCAGGCTGATCTGCGACTTTGTTGGTCTCATACAACAAAGTCGGGGTAAAACATCTACAGACGTGTGGTAAGGATTTTTGCAAATTCTGATATGTATGTCACCGCGGATGATCTCAA
The DNA here is from genome assembly GCA_964019695.1 of Loripinus fragilis. Lineage (NCBI taxonomy): Eukaryota > Metazoa > Mollusca > Bivalvia > Lucinida > Lucinidae > Loripinus > Loripinus fragilis. The sequence continues at coordinate 23,646,824 of OZ026516.1, forward strand.
GGTCTTTTGCTGTTTTCATTAAGATGGATGTTATAAAGACCTTCCAATTTTCTGTAAAAAAACTAAATGGAAGGAAAATCCATCCATATTGGAAGACTTTTCCTTCCAAAGAAGACACACGGTCTGACTGTTCATGAAAATTAATGTATTGAAAGTCGGGATACATTCATCAATAGATGTGTGGTGGTTAAAATAAAGCAAATTCTTCCTGTTTTCAAATTCACAGCCACATAGAGGGGCTATTATCCTAAATTAATGAACGTACCTTCATCTACATTCCTTATATGCTCGCAGTTAAGCCTGAAGGCACTGACAATTTTCCGCAGATGCACAGGCTCGTCTGAGCCTTCGCTGCTCGCATATGCGATAGGTACCATAATCTCATGAACTGGCTTATTTCATGGAAATGCCATTCATCAAGACCTAGAATCATGATACAATCAAATTATGCTCGGTTTGTGCGTCTGTGCGTACACTATCTCGGTAATCATGAACTCTCAGGACCTTCCGTATGTAGTTTCATGAGGACAGCAAGACACGCCACGATCGGCTAAACAATTTGTTAAAATGTTCCATTTGTTTGAACCTAGGAAAAGCCGTTATTACTACATTTATTGAGTTATTTACGCTCAGAAAACCGAAATTGATATTCAACTATATATAAAACAAAACGTACGTAGATATCTAGAATTTGATTTGGTCTGATTCATCCACTTCAAACTTTATGTTAGTGAGCAGCGGGACCCTGATGAGATTGCGCAAACGCACATGCTCTCCTGGGCCTTGTCATAAGTACCAGCAGGCTATTTGCGAAATATTCTGGTACCAGTTTATATGAGGCACCGCGCAAGTTGATTTCGTGTCGGGTCCGAGCTGCACAAGTATAAAAATGCTTTCCGGGTCGCACGCGGCTTGGGTGTCCGATTATAAAAGATATATGACACAGAAGTAAAATGTAACTATCCATTATTCTAAGGACACTTTTTGTGATGACCGTACAGAATATATCTCCGACGCATCGGCGACATAGGGCGTGTAAATTAGCATTCGCTCGATTTTCAGAAAACAAATTCTAATGTTATTAACATGCGACGTCAATGCTGGATTTACGTTAGCGACCGAAGTCGTTAGATTGACAGACGAAAAGGTCTGTTTGGTGTAAGCACGCGAAAGTTAACAGGAACATATCGTAGACAGCAACGCTGATTAAAAACAAGCACCAATGAAGAAAAAAAACGTTGTGTACGAACTAATAGAATTGCATATAAAATGACTAGTGTACGAACTAATACATGACATTTAACGAACTATTCGAGAGTACGAACTAATACAAGATTTACCGTATTATAAAATCCAACTAACTAGGATTCCTTGGGATGATATATTAAGATAGATTCCCAGCAAGGATGAAATAGAAAATGACTTGGTGACTAGCCTTGACAGGGACTCTTATGTTTGTTCTTTGATGTGCTGATGGTACTTTAACAAGCAGAAATAGGGTCTCTTATTCCATTCGTTCTGATTTGTTCTATGTATTTTATAAAGGGTCTTACACAAGTTATCATTTCATAACAAGGTGGTAGAGTGGGGCATTTTATTTTCTGCTGAAGGTTTCTGAGAGATGGTTCCTTTATTGTTGGCAGGATTAAATTTACTTGTCAAACTTTGTTGAGGGATGGGGGCCAGGAAGTATATTCTTTTCTTTGCGTTCCTCTGTGGGAGGAGTCTGACTAGACTGAATAATGTTGACCAAATACTTAAAGCTTAAGTCAATCAGTTTATACAGCCTTAGGTTAGTTTAAAAAAAAATGATTTGAAATGGGCACAAATGGAAGATTCTCTCATCATATGAACTATTTCGAAATTAACACCTCCAAAGCTGGTTTATTTCAAAGAAAATTTACTTTGTTATTAACATAACTTCTTTGTATCAAAATTATGCAACCTGGTGCCATAACATTATTTTTTCATTTGATGTTACTGTTATTCAGTGGAATATATCATGTCAAAAAGGGAGCGCAGAGGCTCAGTGGTAGAGTGCTTGACTCGAGACTGAGGGTTCAAGATTCACCGGCGTCACTGCGTCGTGGTCCTTGAGCAAGACGCATTTATCCTAGCTTAGTGCTGGATCAACCAAGGAAGACCCGTCCCTGTTTAACTGAAATATTGTTGATGGGACGTAAAGAATCAAATCAAACAAACAAATCATGTCAAAAAATAATGTCATAGCCAGAAGTTAAATAACAACTCTTTGGTGACAAGAAACACAATTGGAATAAAAGTAAGTAAGGGTGCAAAGATCAGGAATCAATACAATCAAGTACCACACCTGACCCAGGATACCACTGGGAGAGTGACAAACTCACAGTAAGACACCACAAACGAGAGCCAAGAGGTCAGTCCTTTCCCAGCAGGTGACCGCAAAGCACATATAAACAGATGCGCACAAAGACATAGCAAACACAAGAGAGACCAAAAAATAAAAGATCCACAAAAGAAGTACCGCCTTGGAACGGTCAGTAAAATATTTTACTGGAGGGCTTAAACCAGTTTAACGGCGCCAACCTCACCCTTAATTCAGATGGTGATCAAGACACATATATATTTGGTTTGCATTAAAGACCCCTAACTTATCAATGCATCATCTCCTAAAACATATAAATCAAGATATAATAAGGAGATAAAGCAAAGATAAGGACTCAACAGTAAATAAAACTGAATACTGGAGCAAAAGAAATCCAACAGGTAAACCCCAGTGGGCCCGACAAACAGCCAAAGTATCAGGCCCCTATCATCTCATCAATAGATAAGTCTTTAAGTCGGAACCATCATAGAGTCTCTTTGACTCTAAACACTCTTAAACACTCTTAAAAAGTAAAGCAATAACTTTTTTTAAAATTTCTCATGAAATGATCACTTCTGTAAGAGCCACTATGTATGACACTATGTTATCTACTGAATAACAGTAATGTCATATGATAGTTAAATTTATGTATAGATTGTATGAATGTTTCTAGTCATTTCATATAGGTCTGAAATAATGTATAGTCAATGTGTCTTTGCATATAGTTCTGAAGTAGATAATTGCACCCATCAAGCGTCACATCATTGTGTCCTAAGATAAACATTGGTAGCACATGGATTAGAATTTTTCTCAGCAAAGTGTATGTTCATTATAGATAAGTATATTTTGCATATGCCAAGTAAAGGAAATGTGTGAAAATGCTTTATTCACATTTGCATAAACTTGATATTAAACGCCATGCAATAATCTTTTGTGCAAGATCTACTTTGTATAACATGATGTTATCTACTGAATAACAGTACTGCCATACGATAGTTGAGTTTATGTATAGATTGTATACATGTTTCTAGTCATTGTATGTAGGTCTGAGGTAACGCATGTATTGTCATTGTGTCATTGCATAAAGTTTTGAAGTCCAGAATAATTTCACCCACCGAGAGTCACAGCCTTGTATCCTAAAATAAACATTGGTAGCACAATGAGTTAATTTTTTACAAACAAAGTGCATGTTTGTTAAAGATATGTATATGCAGTGGTTCAGTGGTAGAGTGCTTGACTCGAGATGAAGGGGCCCAGACTCGAGCCTCAACAGCGTCACTGCACTGTGTCCTTGCGCAAGACACATTTATCCTAGCTTAGTACTGGTTTCAACCCAGGAAGACCTGTCCCTTTATAACTGAAAGATTGTTGATGGGACGTAAAGAATCAAATCAAACAAAAAACCAAACAGTATATTTTGCAGAAGCATGTGAAAATGCTTTATTTGCTTTTTGACAAACTCCATATTATGTTTGATCTGTAAGAAGTCTAAATAGTCGCTGAAACCAGATATTATATTGTTTAAAAATTTTGTCAACAAATTGCTTGCAAATTTACAATTTGCTGTTGCTTGTACCTTTGCTATTTGAGCATACTCTGTGCCATTATGAACAAAACTCAACATGAACAAAACTCAACCTGGTGGTTATAAGAATATTACAATTTACAAATGCTGATTTGGGTATAATTCAAGGAATTAGGTGACATGAGATTTCCTGTGACCGGCAAAGGTTCGGGTCAAGTCTGATCAGAGCCTTTGTGCTAGTAGCCAATACCACAACTGGTCCTGACAGCAAACTCCATTTAACTCTCCATTTAACTGCTATTCCTTGTAGCAAAGTTGCATGTTTAGAATAGGAGCTTAAAATTGGATCAAGTGTGATGTTTTTCAATTATCATTGATTATTACCAAAAACACAATCAAACGAAGTTTTTGATTGATCATCGATTATAATTGGTGATTATAATTGACCATCGATGCAACGCTTAAGTTTACACTTGTCAAAATGCCACATTTTTGGAAATCACATGTCATGGCTCTTTTTTTTGCTCTTTTTTATTTTTAAGTGCTTTTTTTTACTTTTTATTGTCAATGTTCTTAATGAAACCTAAGTTTACCATCTATAAATCTTCTTTTTATATCTATACTATATGCCAGATATACACAGTTAATATTGCCAAAGAGCTACATGCATCAGGGGGGTGCTATTTTGGCCCACATATGGGCTAAAAAAATGCTTTTCACCATTTTGTTCTTATTGGTTTATTAGAACAATATACCAAGTTTAAAAGTAAAACTTTTAAATTGACGTTTATCTTTGCTATGGATACCAAAAACGGACATCAAAATGGGCTAAAAAATGGAAAAGCGAACATTTTGGAACAAATTTGAGACATTTGACAGAGAAATTAACGTAAACTCAAACAAGATATTTTACCAGGTGATAAAAATTATCAGAACACATAACATATTAAAAGCTTTTTAGGTATGTAGCTATGCTGATATCTAATAATCCCTGACAAAGTTGGAGGGATATAGTTTTGGCGTCGTCCGTCCGTCGCATTTTTGTCTATCCACATCTCAGAACTACTGGTCAGATTTGATACATATTTGGTACACAATAAGTATCAAGTACTCTGATATCCTATAAGTTTCGTCAAAATCGACCCTTAAAACTTTAGTTATTGCCCTTGTTGGAATTTTTAGGCAATTATAATGCAAGTCTATGTTAGCAAAATGTTAACGGGTTGCTCCACTGAACAAAATGTTATCAAGAGTTAGGCAAAAGGAAATGGCTATAAACCACCTTTCCTTAACCATTGTTTCCTGCTTGCAATAATTCGTCGCATTACCCTCAAAATAGGGCAACAATGAACCGAATGGAAAATCTAAAAAGAAATCTAAACTTCTTAACCAGTAATCCAAACTCTTAAAAAATTTCAGTGATGTATTCGGCATAATACCCTCTGCTAAATATGGGCAAAAGGTTTGGTACCAGTAAAATGCATTTAAGCCCCCCGGTGGCTTAGGCTGCTGTCCGTTCTAAGGCGGTGGTTCTGTTGTTGTTGACTTTTTGTTTATTGTTACTCCCAATGTGGGAGTCTGTAATTGTTCTATGTTTTGTTGTACGTTACTTTATGTCCATTCTAGTATTATAATCATCTTGATGGGGAAGAGAGAGAGAGCTGGTTGCTTTGCTTAATTTGTCTTCCTGGTGTCTTGTGATGGTTGAGCAGCTCTTCCTCCCGGTACCACGGGGTTGTCTGCGGTTTGTGATTGTGGTATTTCCTGATCATACTCACTTACTATTTTTGATCACACATAACAAAATGGCCACCAGAGCTTAAAAGTGAAATAGGGTTTAAAGACATACCAGCCCATGTTTTAAATGATAAGATTGATATTTTGTCGCATGCCCCTTCAAAATTCTGTTATGTTAAAACTAAAAATTAAAAATAGAAATCATATCAAACTTTTCCTTCATCATTGGTCAGAAAAATATACAATATACAAATTCAAATATTCCTAAAATATCATCTACAAAAATGCACTCTACTTAGCCTACAAGAACTAAAATCACAAGACATCGTTTCCATCAGTACCCTCAGTGCTTTGATTTTACTTCTTCACAGTAAATCCATTAATTTTGGGATTAGCTTAATTGCTTAAGAGCTTAATTGGGACAAGACAGTATGATTAATCATAATTAATCCGTTTGACACTCAGGGTCCGTGGTTTCAAATATTTATCTTTGTATCGGGGCAAGCAGTGCAGGCCCTGAATAGGTGTTCTGATTGTGTGTTTCCAGTAACAACCTTTTTTAAGAAAATAAGTTCTTATTACCCTTTTATTGATATTCCAATGTTTTATCTGAAATATCTCACAATGCAGTTATCGCATTTTCAAGCAAAGAAGGCTCAGTCCAGCTTATGCCAATGCACAGCCCCGTTTGAGCTTTCGCTGCTTGAGTTAAACGAGAGATAAAAATCGGGACCTTTGTCGCAAGGCTCAGTCGAATTTTTGCCAATGCACAGACTTGCCTGAGCTTTCGCTGCTCGCATAAATGAGAAAAAAATCTGGAAAATTGGTATTTGTCGCATTTTAAAGCAATGAAGGCTCAGTCGAGTTTACCAAAAAATGGGAAAACTTGCATGCTCTAGAAGGTTCCTGTAGACTCCTAAAAAGTAACTTAGCAATGCAAGTGTTTCCAACTCATGATTGCATGCGGGGACACAACTGTCAAGTTGAGGCATCGAACAGTATAAAGCTAATCCAATATGCAGCTGGGGGAATGAGCCCTGTTAAGAGGGTTGAATTAGAAAATTATTACGAATAAGTTTGTAGCAAGAGCCGATCACTTATGCACATGCAGGGCTGGACCCAGGGGGGTTGGTTACGGGGGGGGGGGCACTTCAAGCCAAAGGCTTGAACCGAGCGGCGCAAGCCGTGAGCGGGGGGAGAGTATGAGAGGGGGGTGGAACCCCCCGCTCATTGGAGGGGGTACGGGGGAGCTCCCCCAGAATTTTTTTAAAATCTATGTCTCTGAGAATGCATTTTAAGCCATTTTGAAGCCCTTTTTTTCCATATTCTATAACCTCAATTTTAAGTAAGGGTAGACACTCAAACCCCAGGGGGGGGTCTCTGATATTTCATACATACGTACATGTAGGCTTGGGCTTTTTTTTTTTTTGGGGGGGGGGGGGGTTAAATTTTTGAATTGCGGTAGTTTTGGGGTTTTCAGAAAAATGATTATTATTTTGGGTATGAAGATTTTGTTGATAATTTTTTGGGGTCATCACAAAATTGGGCTATATTAAGTGTAATTTCTATGCATTTTAGGGTCTTTTCTTAAGGTCAATGGGGATATTTTTTTGAGTTGCTAAAATTTCGATTTTTTTTTTTTGGGGGGGGGGGGCTTGAAATTCCTGATATTTATTTTGGGATGAACGGTAGATGCTTGGTCCGAGGCTACGTATGAAGAAAAAATGAGAGTACCCCCTCCCCTCCCCCTGGAACCCAAAAACAACAGAGCCCTTGTGAGGGGGATGGTAGGGGGCTTGAAATTTGAGAAAAAATGCTAGAAGAAAAGTCCACACCTAAGACAAAATTCGGCATGGTTCCGCTGTATTTTGTAATTTTTCTTTTACCCCCAACCCAATAACATAGACCCAGCGCGGCAGCAGCCTAGAGACTGGGGCTCTCTTTTAATTTCTCTGAGTCTGGTCGGAGGGGGGGGGGGGGTGCACAGCTATTACTTATTAGCTGTGTGACTACTAGACTACATGGGATTTGCAATGGACGCATCAACGGAATGGAAGATGGGGGAGGGGGCACACTCCAGCCCTAGAGCCTTTGGACTGGGGAAGAGTGCCCCCCCACACACACACCAAATTTCCGAGTTTTTGTTTGGGACTGGGAGGGGGCGCCAAAAGCGTTTTATCCCCGGTTTTATCCTCAGCGATCAGACTACAGGAGATTTTAAGATTCCATCATTTACAAGCTCAGGTCACACTCACAGCCCTGTCTGTGCCCCCACGGCAGCAGAGTTGTTATGTGGGTAATCCATTATTTTATGAGTGTGCATTACCGTATATACACGCAATATATAATGCAGGAATTTTTTATAGGGCACTCACGGCCTCTTCGGGGGGGGGGGGGGGGGGGGGGCACATGCCCCCAGGCCCCCCCCCTTAGGTCCAGCACTGACATGCAAAATCTATCAAGCATGGGAGTCTAAGACACACCTGCGTTTATGCACAGATTTGTCATAGCCGTCTCTGCTCGCCTACACAAAGATTAGGGTTTCCAGCATGCAAAGGGCTAAATTAGAAAATTATTATGAATAAGGTTGTATAGTACAATCTAGCGGGCAAGGAAGTCTTAAGCGAGCCTGCGCGCATGCACTCATCATAGCCAACTCTGTCTGCATAAACATAGGAAAAATTTAGAGTTTCCATTATACAGAGGGTTAAATTAGAAAGTTCTTGTAAATAAGGTTTATGATATACAGATCTACATAGTAAATTTCATACATATGCGATAAATACCAAAGTCACATGCGCTACAAGTTTTTAACCGGATGTTTTTTTTAAAAAAAAATGAAGTCTGGTTTGAAAAAACGATAAGTATGTTTTATCTCAACAAATAGTGCAGCCCTGATAAAATGCCACATATTGCAACTGTAATACCGCAGTCACTGATACAGTTCTATCCTGAGAACGGCATCCAAAATAACTTATGTACCACTGTCAATATCTGTGAGCACGGTACCAATCAACAAGTGTGATTACTGATCAATGTCTATACTGTTCCTCCGCGTTGTGTTTTATTTTTAAGTCAATGATTAACAACCCTGAATTTCGACAATTTATTTTACAAGTCCAAAGTGGAGTGATTTATTTATTTAATTTAAATAATAATTTTAGAAACCCGTTTGTCCAAAACCTTTCCCAATTTCACTCTCTTGTGTCAAACCAAAAACTGAGATGGGGAAGGATGCACCCCGGTTTTGAGGTATCTCCAATCCCATCTGTTCATAGAAGCGTATATTCTATTGGTTATCGGTAAAGGTTAGGATAGTAGAGCCATTTCGATTGGTCGAAATGAAATTCACAAATATCATGGTCAAATTAAACCCTTGCTACGCCGAAGAACCTGAACCAATTTATGTTTTTATCAATTGTCATTCTAATGACGCCAAACTATGGCAAACGTTTCCATTCGAAACACAAACAGTGCGGACCTGATCAGACAGCTTCACCAGAAGGCAACTGTTCTGAGTCTGCAGTGTATTGAAATATTGTATGGCGCAGCAAGGTCGAATATACAACCTTTTACTGAACTCTACAGTCTACCATTAACAACCCTTCAGCTAGCTATATAAGTGTTTATCGGGAGACACTAAAAATGAGATCAAAAGAATCGTGATATTTCTAATAGGTTGACCTTTGTTATCTTCAGTTTAATGAGCTGTCCACTTGAGTATTTCATAACTGCTGAAATTGGGCACATACATGCCATTACATGAATAAAAAGTACCTATACACAAAAGTGTTACATCCCTCCTGAACCTACAAGACAATCGCATGAGGCATAAGATTTACGCCTCGCGCGATTTTCTAAAAAAATGATATTCAGGAAGGCATGTAACATGTAAGTCACATATACACTTGTACAATATAAGTTCACAGTGGGGTCTCTTCATTTGTCGTTTCACTGTCCTGGAGGTCCTCGGTAGATGTAGCTTTAGTGGCTCTGTCAACGTCATTCCTGGTTTTCCATGCGATAAGTGATTCGAATAGTGTGGATTCCTCCACTCCCTGGTTTAACTTATGTTCTATGAATTCTGTCACCAGATGAATTCCCAGAATACATGATCTGAGTGGCTGTAGTAAATCAATATTATAAAGCTGGTACAGTTCTTCCAATAATTCTTTAGCACGTGCTGGATCAGTAGGCGTACTTGGGCTGGCTATTCCTTGAGACATGGCTTCTGAAAGAATAATAGTCATTGTTCAACATCATAGGTTGTCGTTGTTTTTATGGCAGTCTTCTCATACCAGTGAGATTGATGGTATCATACACTGGTACTCATTGATGCTCATGCATAGCTTGAAATGCCATGGACCACATAACCCTTGTCTCTATGAAGTAGGGGTCAATATATGACTTAAACTCATACTCTGTCTCAGAAAACATCTGACTACATAAATGGAAACATAACAGCCAGTCAGGTATCTCGGTGAAACCCCTTGAATCTCAAGCAACGGCAACGCCCTCTCTATCAATTCCTTGGCATGCATACACATGCCAATCAATGTCTGTATGTCGTCAGCTTCCCTCGGAAAGTTTGAAGTAATTTTGTCGACCACAATGTCTGTGAACACCTGCTCAGGCTTACTCATAATCGGAAGATGCTCATTCTCTCGAAAGTTAGAGATGTTTAAGTTTATCCATTGTTTCAGCTCTTCTTTCCCTTTATTCAGGTCAATCAGCATGTTAAAGGTGTCCCAGCAATTTATGTATCTAGCGTCGAGTTCCATGACCTGAAACCAAGTGGAGGTAAAGCATCTGGTTTAGTAATTTTCAATTATTTAGTGTCCAACACTACAAACTTCTCCTTTATGATTCTGTTCGATGTCGTCGGTCGCTCTATGTCCGTCAGTAGAGATGTGGCAACTTCTACCATGTTGTCGTCACCTTCTGTCACGCTCGGTTTTGTCTTAAGACCTTCCCTTATTTTGGGCTTTCTCATGACAAGGCAGGGCATGTTTTTGAGAATTTTGAGCTTACATTTCAGTAAGTATGTGGCCAAAACACAAAGAATAATGACAACAGACATAACAATTATTAAGTAACCCCATAGTGGGAAATGTTCTGTTGCTATAGGTTCAATCTGCCATTTATTATGCAAGTCTTCAACCAAATTACCCAATGGAAAATCTTCTAAGTTAGCCAATTTAGGTGGAATTTTAATAGTATCATTGCTGAAAGGAACAATTCGATTTATGTCATCCCAAACCCTCAAGTCTGAAATATTATAGTCCTTCAACATATTACTTGCAAAGTTTTCGATGTTCTCTGTTGAACGACCCTCAAAATACCCTAACAATGAAAAATGATTTGACGTAGCCTGACACGACTTATGTAATGTCAAAAAACCAAATGGTGGATCAACTTGTTGTCTTCCACTTTCTTCTTTCTTACATGACAAATGAAATACTGTTGGCTTATCCAAAATAACCAAGTAAACATCATTAGACAAATAAAATGCAGTTGGTAAAGTGGTTTGATGTATCCATACATTGCAAAATTTCTTGACATGAACCTTATCCTGATTGAAGTTACTTAAAAGACAATTAAGCCCAACATTAGCATTTCTTATAGGACTTTTTGCGTTACAGATTTGCAAGCCTGATTGAACACAATCTTTAACCTGAGTTTCCGTTAATAAAATATATTGGGATCTATCTGAGTTGATTGCCAAATAATTAGATTCTAGCTTATAATATGCTAAAAGTTTTTTATCATCCTTATCAACCCTTGTCCTGCCTAACAATTGCACAGGTAAGGAATAAGCACGGAATATATCAAATTGTTGTGAATATTCCACCAAGGGGACCCTTATTGAAATAATAATGTGTTTACCATCGAAAATAGGTATACACGATAAAAGTTTATAGTAATCAAATAAATGTGCACGTGGATCACGCGGTAATCCAACTGTCTGTGGCAACTTGTCCTTAATTTCGAGTAACATATTGCGTAATCGCTCTGCAGGAATTGTCGTTGGTGACAGTTTCTGCATAGCTACTGCTTGTATTTGTATTTGGAAATGTACATAGAAGTACATTGATCTTGACAAGGCAAGTTTTAGTTCCCCTATTAACGTATTAAGCCTTGAAAACAATACCACTATTGTCCTGGCTTCTCTTATTTCTTGCTCTAAATGATTAGACATATTAATAACCTTATCCTCAACTGACCCAATTAGCATTAACAAGTCATTAATTCTTTGCCTGTTTTCCTTAATTTCCATTCTGGATACATTAAGTATAGATAGCGACTCTTCCACAACATGCATCAAAGTGTCTTGATTAGCGGATAATTTATACACATTCATCTTACGCTTACGTCTGCTCTGTCCGTCCGTCTCTTTCAACAGTCTATAATAGCTAAAGCTTCCCAAAATATCAGCATGGACCCCTTTAACAACCGAGATCTCTCATTCTATGAACTACACTTCTGTGCATCAATACACTTATATAAAAAATAAATCTTAGTCTCTAGCACACTTTCTCAACAAGTTATACAAATATATCATAACTCATTAGGACCTAAATGGGCGGTCGTTAACATCAATCTTTACTTTTATGCAAAACCCATGTCCTTACGCGAGACCTTACAGTAAGTAGACGTCAACTACCGTCTAACACAAAATATGTCATTATGCTTGTTCTTTAACAACTTGCAAGTCTCTTTCTCAATAACCCCATTGACCTATTCAAGTAGCTTGACCATAAAATTGCCAAAATGCTAAAACATTAGCACCGGAAAACATCCGACTACTAAGTCAATTAATTATTGTTGCAACAACGCACCACTGAGTGCTAAAATATACCACTGCTTTCTACAAAGCTTACCAATTTATACTTCTATATACACAAAACAAACTACACAGTTCTAACACACCATTCATACCTGTTTCAACCTGTGATAAAATAACAAGGACTCCAAGGGTCGTCGCTAACTTGCAACTTCTCATGTATGAACAAACCCTAATCCTTACCCAGAGACTCCAGTAAGAAAGCGTCAACTACCGCTTTACACGAAATATGGCATCATGCTTGCTGTATAGCAACTTACAATCTCAAAATAAACATTGACCTTTCAAAATGGCTGATCATACTTGATCAATACAAAAACAGTTGTACCAGAAATAAAAACTGACCACTTAAGTCAAAACACAAGCTTGCACAAAATCAGTATCACAGATTCACAAGGTTAACAAGGTATACAACACCTTCAAATTACTTTTGACAAAAGTAAACAACCATTCTACCTCTCACAGGATATCAATTACATACTGCTATCTACAAATTTCTTAATAAGGCAATAATTCTTTAACGTATAACTGATCATGATCTACCCAGTTTTATGTCTCAAAACATATTTGATCAATATTCGAATCAAAACTGACAGAAGCCTTTCATAAATTTACATGCTATTATTCTTTGAAATAAATTTTCCAACTAATTGTGTCAAAAGAAAATATCCATATTAGATAATTAATTCCTCACTTTATAATTAAAATCAACCCTATCAATTTAAGTTACTTATTTATAGGCCCCAAAAACCGGTTTCAGTATATTAAATATTTTATTATTAGCCCTAGTGTCTGTCCGTATGCCTGCCTCTGTCGTTCGGTCTATATTTGTCACTAAAATCTTTGCCCTTTTTCTCATCACTGGCTATTACTACCTTTTTACTCGAAAATGCTATTTCTTCAATTTCCTTAACCAAATCTTTATCCAAATTTCCCTCAAAGATTATTTTATGTTTAGCCCTTTCTGGTTTATCTTTATTTCCAGCCTGTGTTAGGATGATACTTAGAAAAAAATGGCGATTTTTCATCACTGGCTTCTCCTAAGTCCCGAAATTCTGCCATATTGAATTTTTAATGGAGTACAAGAAAGTGTAATTAAAAAAAATGCTTTTAATTAATAATTATTATTTTTCAATAAAAAAAAACAAAAATTAACACCAATCTATTTCTTAACACCTTGTAAATAACAGAAAAAAAAAATAATTTGCTAAGGTACTATTTATCAAGTAGCAGATTAAACCTATATGACAATTGATATGACTGTCCAATATCTTAATTTTATTCAATGTACAAGAAAGCCCAGATAAGTAGATCAAAAGACTTACCAATGCAACTTCCAGCGACGTCTGTATGGTTCCAAAGTTCGATCCTGGTTCACGGTTAGACCAAAATAACAAGTGTAATACCGCAGTCACTGATACAGTTCTATCCTGAGAACGGCATCCAAAATAACTTATGTACCACTGTCAATATCTGTGAGCACGGTACCAATCAACAAGTGTGATTACTGATCAATGTCTATACTGTTCCTCCGCGTTGTGTTTTATTTTTAAGTCAATGATTAACAACCCTGAATTTCGACAATTTATTTTACAAGTCCAAAGTGGAGTGATTTATTTATTTAATTTAAATAATAATTTTAGAAACCCGACTGTCCAAAACCTTTCCCAATTTCACTCTCTTGTGTCAAACCAAAAACTGAGATGGGGAAGGATGCACCCCGGTTTTGAGGTATCTCCAATCCCATCTGTTCATAGAAGCGTATATTCTATTGGTTATCGGTAAAGGTTAGGATAGTAGAGCCATTTCGATTGGTCGAAATGAAATTCACAAATATCATGGTCAAATTAAACCCTTGCTACGCCGAAGAACCTGAACCAATTTATGTTTTTATCAATTGTCATTCTAATGACGCCAAACTATGGCAAACGTTTCCATTCGAAACACAAACAGTGCGGACCTGATCAGACAGCTTCACCAGAAGGCAACTGTTCTGAGTCTGCAGTGTATTGAAATATTGTATGGCGCAGCAAGGTCGAATATACAACCTTTTACTGAACTCTACAGTCTACCATTAACAACCCTTCAGCTAGCTATATAAGTGTTTATCGGGAGACACTAAAAATGAGATCAAAAGAATCGTGATATTTCTAATAGGTTGACCTTTGTTATCTTCAGTTTAATGAGCTGTCCACTTGAGTATTTCATAACTGCTGAAATTGGGCACATACATGCCATTACATGAATAAAAAGTACCTATACACAAAAGTGTTACACAACATTTTATCTTAGTCTTCAATGTTTGTCTGAATTTGATTATTATTATGCAAAACCTAAGTATATACATTTAATCTGATGTGCTCAATTATTATCACTTGTATGTGCGTTATACCTGTTTTTTGTTTACCTTTACTGAAATAAACTATATGTCCTCAGGTTATGGTTTAACACCTTTTCACCTTATCCACAATTCCTGTTCTTCCCACCCCAAAATTACCTAAAAATCAAAAAGTGGGAGAAACAGGAATACACCATCCTCGGATATAAATTATATGACAAAAAAACTTCGGGTTTCTTAGCAATACTACAAATCAAAAAGCTACAAAGCCAGAATTTAATGTTGGGCCACCATCATCACGCCAGCGAAACGCCATTTTAATGGCGTTTCGCTGGTGGGCCGATGATGGCCCGCTTTTAGTGGTGTTTGGATCATTTCTCCTCTCATCAACTATAAAAACAAAACGTCAAAGTTGGACCCCCTCTGACAAAAGTTTCTGGATCCGCGCATTGAAATGACATCTAGATATGATATAACGTCAGTATACATGGTATAACAGTAATATTTAATGAGACAAGGCTGCGAGGTCATCTGTAGCGTTACGTCCGTGGCGACGATGTCACGTTTTGCTAAAGTTTATAATAAGATTGGGCTACGGCACGGAAAACCCTGTTTTCGGGGTTTCGGGCCAGACATACCCAAAACAGCCTGCTCAGCTTTAGAGACTAGCTGTTAAAGTCAAAGGTCGCTTTTTGTAAATTGAAATGTGCAATGTTCTATTAAGCTGAAATCAATGTCGATCATCAGACGGCTCAGATGCAGATGTGTCAACTGGTCTGCGCTATTATTATTGGCAAACCCCTTTGACAGGGTTTTTCGTCTCGCTTTTATACAAATAAAATGAGGAACAGTAACAATGCTATTAAAGATTGGTGGAGAGATGGATGTAACAGTGATTCGTTTTTTTTTTAGATAATGGCCATTGACTTAAATATCAAGCTGATACAATTATTAACACAATTTTTGGAACAGAATATGATATGTAGCCTAGTTTACTTTATTTACTTTATTTGCAAAACGCGATACAATAAGCGGATAGATTATTAATATTTTGTCCGTACATCCATCCATCCATCGACTTATTCATCCATCTGTCCATCCATCCATTTTTCATAATTAGAAATTAAAGGTGTCGGTATAGCTGGTATAGCTTTAATCTAATACCGGGCAATTATGAATAACAATATATAATTGCTAGCTTTGCAAACATGCATGCTTGTTTACTAATTGCTTGCTGTACCGCTAAATACAGATTATTAATTATATTAGACACCTATTGATGAGCCACGTCTAAAGAAAACCTGTCTTTGGAGCTCTCCAGAAAGTAAGACTCAAACCAGTCGGCTCAGATACAGAGACTAGCCCTAAAAACCCTTCCAGGGCCTCAATTGTAGAACGTTGAATGTAGAATGCATATTTATTGTACATCTCAGACGGTCGGTGAAAAAACAAAGGCGCATATTAGACAGCGTGTATGCGAATGCTGGTTTGTGCTTTTGTCGTTTTCATGATAGATAGATAGATAGATAGATGGTTTATTTGAAAATTCCAATAGGCAATGAAGCCCATGAGGATACAACATTTATACATATACATATACATGGCGGATACAGTGTAGTAAACATGCAATATAGTCATGCTAAATACAAACATTTTTTTTTTTTTAATTTTATATATACTTCAGCACGTCGCTCAGGCGACAGCAATGATTCGAAACGAGTCTGTGCATATGCACAGTCTCGCTCGAGCCTTCAGATAGTATCCCGGTAATGCTTAACTGTCTGTATTTACATGATCAAAAGTTCTTTATAGAATACCATATAACGACAAGCACCATTTTTCACTTAACAATATACATGTAAGGATAGTATCCATTGATGGAGAAGGTGTACACATTTGTTTTTGCTAAGTTGATATTTCTTCATTAAGTTGTGAAAATAAACAAATTTCTCTGATACTTTTCATTTTTTGGGGAGGATGTTAAAAGACGATCATAGATTTCTATATGTTAATCGGGAGCAAAACCACATCCTTCATTTTTAAATGCAACAAAGCCATGGTTTTTCTCGTCAGCATCCTCTTAGGAGAGATTTATTCTGACCGGTTTACACAATCCCACCGATTTTTCTCCAAAACTGGTTTAAAGAAGTACAAGAGGAGGCTCCGCAAAAATCGGCGCTTTAATCAATGAAGATAACTGTATGAACCATTACGAAGTTTGGATCCAGATCAAGGTTGATATGTTGCCTTGCCTGGTCTAGGTTACTGTCAACTAAGGTTATCAGCACTATTAAACATAATTTAATTGGCAGTGACGGGTGTCAGAACAGGTGGGACCTACATTGTGTTAAATACACAAATGAATTAAGTACTAGCTATAACCTTTTAAGAGTATTGTGGTATCTAATATTTGTTTATTTTAACTTTATATGTTTTGTAACGCATTTTAAGTCTTTAATGGCAGGTATTAAACAATAATTAAAGGTGTCCTGGGGTGTCCTGGGGTGTCCTCTGGTGTCCTGGGGTGTCCTGGGGTATTAAGACCGACCGGTTTCATCCTACCCGGTGTGAGTCCAAGATACCCAGCTGGCATTCAATGTTGGTCCATCATCGTCCCACCAACGAAACGCCATTTATACGATGATGGCCCACTTTTTAGTGGTACATGTATTTATTGAATCCTCTATCCCCACATCAAGTATTCAAAATTAAAATAAAAAAATAAGTTAAAAAACGTTGTCGGAGTTGTACCCCCTCTGACAAAACATTTGGGATCTGCGCAGGACTGCATGGCACTGGACTTATACTGATATAAAAACTTGACCCCACCATGCTAGACGGCTGGTACTAGACTGATACTGATATAAAACTGAGCCCAACCATGCTAGACGGCTGGTACTAGACTGATACTGATATAAAAACTTGATCCCACCATGCTAGACGGCTGGTACTAGACTGATACTGATGTAAAAACTTGATCCCACCATGCTAGACGGCTGGTACTAGACTGATACTGATATAAAAACTTGACCCCACCATGCTAGACGGCTGGTACTGGACTGATACTGATATAAAACTTGACCCCTGCATGCTAGACGGCTGGTACTAGACTGATACTGATATAATAACTTGATCTCACCATGCTAGACGGCTGGTACTGGACTGATACTGATATAAAACTTGACCTCACCATGCTAGACGGCTGGTACTGGACTGATACTGATATCATAACTTGACCCCACCATGCTAGACGGCTGGTACTAGACTGATACTGATATAAAACTGAGCCCAACCATGCTAGACGGCTGGTACTAGACTGATACTGATGCAAAAACTTGACCCCACCATGCTAGACGGCTGGTACTGGACTGATACTGATGTAAAAACTTGATCCCACCATGCTAGACGGCTGGTACTAGACTGATACTGATATAAAAACTTGATCCCACCATGCTTGACGGCTGGTACTAGACTGATACTGATATAATAACTTGGCCCCACCATGCTAGACGGCTGGTACTAGACTGATACTGATATAAAACTGAGCCCAACCATGCTAGACGGCTGGTACTAGACTGATAGTGATATAACAACTTGATCCCACCATGCTTGACGGCTGGTACTGGACTGATACTGATATAAAAACTTGATCTCACCATGCTAGACGGCTGGTACTAGACTGATACTGATATAAAAACTTGACCCCACCATGCTAGACGGCTGGTACTAGACTGATACTGATATAAAAACTTGACCCCACCATGCTAGACGGCTGGTACTAGACTGATACTGATTTAAAACTTGACCCCACCATGCTAGACGGCTGGTACTAGACTGATACTGATATAAAAACTTGACCTCACCATGCTAGACGGCTGGTCCTCGTCCAGGAACTGTACCCTACTATTGCTGGAAACTTCCATGCACCGAGCTTATAAAATTTTTTTCATGTTCAACTCAACTGAGGATGTAATTTCAGTTGCTCATAAAATCTAAAATGCTGAAAAATAAAGTTGTTCTAGCTTTCAAACTCTAAATGTTGTATTTACCATGCTAATAAATGTTAAAATGCCAACTGTTGTTGACACTTTAACATTTATAAGCATGACATTTTTTTGCCCAGTTGAGTTGAGCATGAAAAAGTTTTATAACTTCGGTGCCTGATTTACAAACTGTAGGTTACCACTGGTGGAAATATTTTCTAGAACTTAACATGCTCTTCAAACTGTACCCTGCCACTGGCGTATGCAGCTGCTTGGTCAATCTGAGCTCGAATATTCGTACAGCGAGATGCAGGAAGCTTTTAAACAGTACCATTTGCCATTTGTATACTGGAAAACCGAAAACTGGTACTTCGGCAAACAGTGAAAATCCAGATGAAACACCACACAATCGAATATGCGACATTTCATCGGGGCGATCAGTGCTTAGTACTCAAGTATAAAAACTTCTTCAGCGACAGATACATGTATATAAATAAGAAATGTAACCAATGAACCCTCAGTTCATACAAGGGACCATCTTGGTACATATCGAACTTTTTGGAAAAGTCCATTGGTCTAAAACGTTTAATGTAAAGCTGGTAAAGCTGACTCTTCGCTGTTGGTCTAAAGGCTTAAATGCCTCTTTGCGGCTCACTGCCCGGGAGTCCGTTGTCACAGTAATAAGCAGTGACTGTCCGTTGACAGCATTGTTTGTAGGAAAATAACACTGCCAGTATCTGCCCATTCCTATTATATTTGTCTTGACCAAAACTTTTGATAATGTGATGATATGCGGGTCTTACGACCAGGTACATGTACGGCTCAATCCAACCCATTCTGTTGCAGAGACTTGCTACAATCATAAATGAGCCGTGACATGTGATTTCCAACAATGTGGTATTTTGACAAGTGTAGACTCAGACGAGCATATGCGGCCTCCTTCTAAGCTTAGAAACTCCAAATGATGTTCAGTCAGTAGCTTTACAGTCATAGAATATTCAAGCGACAAGCAAAGGCTCTGATCAGACTGCGCATATGCGCAGGCTGATCTGAGGCTATGTTTGCCGCGCATACCACATTGTTGGAAATTCCATGCCACGGCTCAAATTTTGGAAACTATACCCAGCCAGCATCCCATCAAGGGCCAATATCGGCACGCTAGCGAAACGCCGTCCGGATGGCGTTTCGCTAGCGGGCCGATAGTGGCCCTATTTTAAGTGCTTACTGGTATTAATTTGAAGAGTCGTTGATCAGTTTTCGTGGTTGCGCCGGCTGGTCAAGCGCCACTGTTGTTCACATGCCGAAAAATCAGGAATTCTTGCGACGAACCCAATATCCTTTTTGGCTCAGATTCGAGCAGCGAGGCTCTGGTTAGACTGCGTACAATCGAAGGCTCTATGGTCGTCAGTGTGAAAAGTACCCAAATCGCTTAAGATGACTCAAAACTTTAAAGCAACTATTCTGAGTTTTATTGCATGGGCGGATCCAGAGGGGGGGCAGGGAGTCCCAACCCCACCCCCCTGAAAACTCACAAAAATATAGGGTTTCTTTGCAATACTGGTCCAGTTCCCCTGAAAAAACACAAAGCTACTAAGCCAGCATTCAATGTTGGCCATCATCTGCACACCAGCGAAACGCCATTTATACGATGATGGCCCACTTTTTAGTGTTACATGTATTTTTTAATCCTCTATCCCCACATCAAGTATTTAAAATTAAATTAAAAAAATAAATTAAAAAACGTTGTCGGAGTCGTTTCGCTGGCGTGCCGATGATGGCCCAATTAAAGCGGTATTTGGATTTGGACCCCCTCCGACAAAACTTTCTGGATGCGTGCATGTATTGGACGACTAATTGTCAAGGCTAGGCAATGTTCTTATATGGGCCAGTACATGGGTTGTATATATACGAGTATTCTAATCGCATACATGTATGTCATGCGCGGATCCAGAAAATTTTGTCAGAGGGGGTCCAACTATGACAAAGTTTATTTTTAGTTTTATGAGGGGGGGGTCCAAATACCACTATTAGCGGGTCATCAACGGCCCGCCTGCGACACGCCATTTAAACGGCGTTTCGCTGGCGGCCCGATGATAGCCCAACATGGAATTCTGGCTTGGTAGCTCTGTGATTTTTCAGGGAATCTCGACCAGTATTGCTAAGGAACCCTATATGTTTTGTAATTTTCCAGGGGGGGGGGGAGGGTCCGGACCCCTTGCCCCCCCCCTCTCGATCCGCACATGTCTGTGTTTGCAAAATCCCCATTTAACACCCATACTGATGTATCCAGTGGGGGCCCTTGATGCCTATGTTTTCGTCTGAGTCTACCTGCATCTATACTTCGAGCATGCGAGCAGCGAATGCTCTAGCGATTCTCTGTGTGTATTCGCAGGCTCGTCCCGGGGCTCGTCCAGGCCCCCACTCCACCCCCACCCCGCTCGTTGATGCAATATGTTAAATCTCACTGTCAATGCACGTGTTGCTATAAGGGCTCTTTTTGACGCAAGAGTGCATGGGTATTCACAAATGTGATATTTCGTGTTTATGTGTGAGCGAGACTCATGCATCAGTCTTTTGAAAGTTTCGTTCATCCCGGGAAAGTAGCCCTTATTCCATAGTTGACGTTGATGCTAATTAATCCCCTACCGGTCAAAGACCAGTTTAGGGAACTATAGATTTGCTCTATTCTTGCCGTCCGTATGTCCGTCCGTCCGTCAGTCAGTTACGCTTGGTTTCCGAGCCATATCTCCTACATTATTTGAAGGGGAATCCCAAATATGGTGTGTGGATGCATCTTGAGATGATAAAGTGTACAATTTTGGAGTAATTTTGACCTTGACCTCTGACCTCATTTATATAATAATCTTGTCCGAGCATATCTCCTACATTAAATGAGATATGATCCAAAAATTAGTTGGTGCATGCATCTTGAGATAGCGGAGTGTCGCGCATCATTTTTGGGTCACTGTGAGCTTGTTGACCTTGATCTCTGACCTCTTGTTCTATAATAAACGTGTCTGGAGTATATCTCCTACATTATTTGAGGTAGGAATCCCATGTTGGTAGTGGCAGAGTGTCGGTACCATGTTTTTGTCACTTAGACCTTGACCTCTGGCCTCGTTTCTAGAATAGGCCTACTCATGTCTCGAGCATATCTCCAATATTATTTGAAGTAGGAATCACAAATTTTGACTGTAGATTTATCTTGAGGTGCCAAGTGTCGAGTACCTTTTTGTCACTCAGACTTTGGCCTCTGACCTCGTTTCTAGAATAATCCTGTCTGGAGCATATCTCCTATATTATTTGAGGTAGGAATTCCCAAATTTGGTTTGTGGATGCATTTGGAGATATCAGAGTGTCGCATCCTATTTTGGGTCACTAAGATCTCAGACTTCACCTCTGACTCAGTTAAAATCCTTTTTCAGAATATGGTCATGTTCCATATCAAATTTAAGGGAATGAAATACACGACAATATACTAGCAGAAATTTTGTCCTGACACGCATCATGTGACCCCTGAGTGGGATCAAAACGTCAAAGAGTTTTTTTTTTCTGAAAATTGCCATGATGCATAATAAATTATCAAAGTAAAGGGCAGCATGCAAGCAGTAATATAGTACTCACACACAAATTATATGCGTTATAATGTGCAGGCCACTGTACGAGTATCATGTGCATCCAGTCTGGTCAGGTCGTAAATTTAAATGTATGAAATTCAGGGGTTTTCCAGGGACGGGGTCCAATTGCTTATTCAAGTTCTAGGGATACCTATAACAGCGGGGGTGGGGAGGGGGTCCGGATACCCTATTTGTTTATTTGCGTTGATTCTTCACGTCCAGTTAAAGAAATTTCCGTCACGTCGGGACGAGTGTTCCTTGGATGAACCAGTACTAGGCTGCGGATAAAATGTCTTGCTCGGACCATCTGCCCCCTCTCTGGATCAGGCATGATACTGATTCAACAAGCCTTTGCAGGCTTAAATATCGAGACCCTACCTACAGTAAACTGTTAGAGTACATTTTCAATTAATTTGAGGTCAGTTCCGTTTTCCCGTGTACTGTAGCTCAGTGTTCGGTATAACAGGTATTTTTCTCTTTTGTCTACCTGAATTCTCAATTCGAAATTCAAGTGAGTAGACGTATATTTTTCTCTCTTCATTCCTTGTTCTGCTGAACCTGGGTATATTCTCTTTCAGATAACAATGTAGATCCTTGATCAGTAGACTTCTGAAGGAGCATACTGATTAGAATCAGCACTGTTTATAGTAGTTAATGGTTGCCAAAATTGGCTTCAAAATAGAAACATAAAATATGTTCTACAGTTTTTCCCAAATTGCAGCTTGATAACTTTCAGAGTTACTAAGCGAGCTGAAGTCCAACTGCCAGTGGTGGTGGTGGCTTCCCCTCCTAAAACTGTACAAAGTCCAGGCTACAAATACAGTAACTATCTTCTAGAGTCATCTGCTGATTTTATAAATTATCCTGCCCAGATCAGGATCCACAAACGAAGCGAGCTGAAGTCCAACTGCCAGTGATGGTGGTGGCTTCCCCTCCTAAAACTCTACAAAGACCGGGCTACAAATAGCTCGGACCCAGTATACGGACTGGTCACTGACAGAAATATAAAGTTATGTTGTCGAGGCTCTGTTTTAGCGCTATTTCAAAGAACTACAGCCTGCAAAATTGATTCTAAACATACCCAAGACTATAAAAAGTTATTCCCAGTATGCACAGTTGAAATATTACAAGTTACAGGAAATAAACATGAAGTTTTATCATCTTGTTAGGTCGATTTCTGACGATTTTCAGCTAAAAGTGCCGAAAATAGCTAAAAATGGTACCTTGGTTTCTTGCTGATGTTCGTAAAGACGGATACACTTTCAATAAATATAACAATACAGTATTTAAGGTATTATGCTGAACTATTGCTTTTTGAAGAAAAATCAGAGATATGGGGAGAAATAATAAGGATATTATAATTTAATCTCCAACATAAGTCAGTTTTGAAAGCGCAGCCTCGACAACGTATGTGTGCTGGGTCCGAGCAAATAGTAACTTCCTTCTAGTGTCATCTGCTGATTTTATCAAGTTTCCTTTACAAAGATCTAGAGTTTGGCCCCAGATCAGGATCGACAAGATGGCTGAGAAACGGGGGCACAAACAAATCAAAGTTTTTGAAAATTAAATAACATATTTTGATGGTCTTAGGTATCACACATTAGGGCCCGAGTACAAAAGGATGAAATTTTATAAAATCATTTTCTGGTCAGGTTGTATTTTGTCTCGCTATCCCAGAGCCATATCTGCTTACGTTGGCGAAAACTGATTATCCCAGTTTATGCCGACTTTACCATCTTTAACCTGAAATATCTCGTGATGTGCAAGATCTACACTGATGTTGGTGGTATAAAATAGTTGTACCATGTTTGTCCACATGTACGTACAGGCGGACAACCTATGGTATAACTATTACATATTTTTGCTCAGACCCAAAATGGGTCCGAGATTTTTGCCATGACGTTTTAGGCGTTTCACGACAAAACTAGAAACGGGCATGGCTCTAGATGGAAGCCCATTGACGTCGTTGCAGATATAATTACGCAGCTTACGGAAGAGTTGTCCTTCATAAAACTGCATCTCTTCTTACGAAGCTTACAATGCGATTGATTTATTGCTTAATAGTGATAGTGGCGCCTTGCATTTTGCTCGATTATTTTAAACTGACCGTGAATGCATAGCTCAAGTACGAACCCAGCACTATTTTTTCAGGGGGGGGGGGGTACCAGGACCTGAGGTGCCTGGGTGGGGTTCCTAATTATGTTTATTCATATCAGGGAATTTATACAAATTTGTTTAGAAATACCCTGTTCTTATAGAAACCCTTTTATACTCTTTAAACCCTTTAGCAATTTGTGATTTTCCAGGGGGGGGGAGGGGGTCTGGACCCACACTCCCCCCTAGGGGAGAGGGGGTAACCACAATGTAGGACAAAACATCCCGGGACAAAACATCCCATGCCATTTTTTGCCACCCCGGACAAATCATCCCGCATCAATTTGCCACCCCGGACAAAACATCCCATGCAGTTTTTGTCACCCCGGACAAAACATCCCATGCCATTTTTGCCGCCCCGGACAAAACATCCCATGCTACTTCTGCCACCCCGGACAAAACATCCCACACTCTGTTTAAAGCCTATGAAAGTGCATAAAACATCCCATTTAGTTAATTGTCACTATTATTATTGATATTCTTAATGTATCTCACCTATTGAAATGATTGGAGATCAAAGGTAGATAGATAATTAGACTGATTAGACATATGTTTCTCAATTATAATAGTTTGTTTGACCCAAACTGTAAATGATTTCTTTAAGATGTAATTGGCTTCTTAACACACAAATTTAGTAGTTTGTCACAAGAAGATATAATTATCTTTAATCAATTTCTATTTACATTGTGAAACTGCCTTTCAATCAATTTGAGATCTAGTTTATATCATTTGGACAGTCATACTAGGGCATTCACTGCTAGTACATGTCATAGTAGATGAAGGTCACAAATGAGACTACCCTGAAGAAGCAGTCTGAGTATGGGATGTTTTGTCCGGGGTGGCAAAAATGGCATGGGATGTTATGTCCGGGGTGACAAAAATGCCATGGGATGTTATGTCCGGGGTGACAAAAACAGCGTGGGATGTTTTGTCCGGGGTGGCAAATCTTTGTGGGATGTTTTGTCCGGGGTGTGAAAAAATGGCATGGGATGTTTTGTCCCGGGATGTTTTGTCCGGCTCCCGGTAACCACCTATATATGACATAGTACGGATGTGTGGCCGTGAATAGCCCCCTTTTTCAGCGTTGCCAGGTATTCTCGGGACTGCCATGACGTCACAGCCTTAGCGACACAGGTAATCAAATGTACCGTGGTGATGTGAACGGTGAATTTTAACATTACAGGTAACGGGAAAATGATGAAAAATGGGCCGTATTTATTCAAATCTCCGATTTTTCACCAGTCTGCGCTTATTTCGAAGGAAAAACATTGTGTTTTGACCTACCACGATTATTTTGATTATAATACCGCCGATTTTTCACAAATTATTGAAAAAACTTGGGTATGGGTGGGGTGAACGGCCATCGGTTTGCGATCATTTAGACATGAAAGAAATGAGTGTCTCTAATATCTTAGGAGCTTTAACACATTAAAACAGTCTTTAAATTCTATATACCTTGAGATATTATCAAATTCCAGATAGATAAATGACTATTTTGAATCTGAATTCTGACACATCCATCACACCTCCAAGTTTGACACTCAACACCTTTAATTGGTACAATATGCAGCCTGTCATAATCGCTATCCTTTTCAAGAAAAGTCCCCAGCAATTGGGGAACGGACAAAAGCCCACTGGGACAAAAGCCCACTAGGACAAACGCCCACTGGACAATATCCCACTGGACAAAAGCCCACTGCTTAATTTGGCAGGGTGGACAAAAAGCCCACTTCTTTGGAAAAAAATATAGGTTTAAGTCTTCTATAAAACTGTTGACCCTGATCAGACTGCTCCATTCAGGGTAAGTCACACCTGCAGTGTGTTTTCACTGACATTATCATTTCTCCTGTATATTGTGACATATTAATTTAGGTTGTTTGAAGAAAATCAATTTACAGTTTGGGTCAAACAATCTATTATAATAGGGGAACATATGTCTAATTAATCCAAATGCCCTTTGATCTGTCAGTAACAATAAGCATGCACTTTTATGAGAGGTGCCAAACAAAGAGATGTTTGAAATTTCAGATTTGAGAAGGGAGATTCTTCATCTTAGGTCCGTCTGTCTGTTCCCCCCTTTGGGAGTACTCTTATATTTTCATGCATACGTAGGCTCGGGCTATTTTGGAGGGTTCAAAATTTTGAATTTCAATATTTTTGGGGGTTTTCAGAAAACTGAATATTTTTGGGGGTATGAAGATTTTGTGGATATTTTATGGGGTCATCACAAAATTGGACTATACGATGCATGTCTTTTCTGAAGGTCAAGGTACAAAATGGAGGATATTTTTTGGGTTGCTAAAAATTCAAATATTTATTTGGGGTGCTTGAAATTCTTGATATTTTTTGGGGGTGAACGGTAGATGCTGGGCCTGAGCCTAGGTATGAAGAAAAAATGAGAGTAACCGCCCCCCCCCCTCGGGGAACGGACAAAAGCCCACTGGGACAAAAGCCCACTGGACAATATCCAACTGGACGAAAGCCCACTGCTTAATTTGGCAGGGTGGACAAAAGCCCACTTCTTTGAAAAAAATAGGTTTAAGTCTTTTATAAAACTGTTAACCCTGATCAGACTGCTCCATTCAGGGTAAGTCACACCTGCAGTGTGTTTTCACTGACATCATCATTTCTCCTGTATGTTGTGTCGAACAACTTAATTTAGGTGTTAACATGGATTCTCTGTAAGAATCAAAAAATTCCCATAGGGGTCCGGCACGCTACGTCTGGGATTTTTCTTATTCTTTGTGTGTGAAGCCGGTATGACCCACAAACAGCAAAACAAGCCTTAAAATTTCAAAATGACATCTGGTTACCATGGTAACCATGGTTATTGGTGTCAAGCTGAGCTTTGTAGAAAATGCAAAGAAAAAAGTAAAAATAGGCATACTTGGCTGATCATTCCTTCAAAATGTGTTCATTAAATTTCTGAAACTAACATACTTGCATACTGTACCAACTTTGCTCTATATGAGAGAATAAGAAAACATAAGGTATATGACACACATGTGTAGCACGTGACTGTTTAAATATGCAGATTTTGACAATTTCCAAAATGTGGAAAATATGGGAATATGGCATATTTTGAAGCAGTTTTTGATAACTTTTGCAACGGTGTACAAGTAAACCACTGATATGAATATAACAAGCAATATGTCTTCTGTTGGAAAAAATAAAAAACTGGATGGAGAAATTCTTTATTTAAGGTCAAGGTCAAGGTCATAAAAACTCCAGTTCATGATTTTTTAAAATTTGGTATTTTCACGTGTTTTGGACCAATATCTGAATGAGTAAATGAAACTAAATAAGAAAGCAAGTGTTACATTCACTAAGAACAACATATAAGTAATCAAACACAATAATTAAATGTATGAATTTATTTGAAGGTGAAGGTCAAGGTCAAGGTCATAAAATGTAGAATTTCAAAATACGGAAAAACTTGGTTTTTCACATTTTTTGGCACACTACTAAGAAGGGTAAATGAAAGAAAGAAAGAAAGAAAGCAAGTGTTACATTCACTAAGAACAACATATAAGTAACCAAACACAATAATAATATGTATGAATGTATTTAAAGGTGAAAGTCAAGGTCAAGGTCACAAAATGTAGAGTTTCAAATTACGGAAAAACTTGGTTTTTCACATTTTTTGGCACAATATTAAGATGGGTAAATGAAAGAAAGAAAGAAAGCAACTAGTCTAATCATTAAGAACAACACATCAGTTATTAGAATCAATTATCACATGGATTAAAATATTTTAATGAAAAGGTCAAAGTCAAGGTCATTAAATGTAGAAATTCAAAATGTAGAAAAACTGTGATTTTCAAATGTTTTGGAATATTAAAAACATTCAGATGGGAATATGAAATCAATAAGAAAGCCACTAAGGTCTACATTTAGAACAACATATCAGTTAACAAAAGCAATACTGTTATGGATGAATATATTTAGATTCGAAGGTCAAGGTCAAGGTCATTTAAATGTAGAAATTTAAATGTTGAAAAACTTAGTTTGCTGCACGTTTTAAGCCCCTATCTCACTGGACTGCGACTGTTTTGCGACAGCTGGCGACAGACATCGCGAGTGGCTCGCAAAGCAGTCTCGAAACAGTCGCCAGTGATTCGTAATTTCCTTGCATGTGTCGCCAAGTGGCGCAAAGTAGTGGCGAAAATTTTGAACATGTTCAAAAATTTTATGCGACAAAATTCCTCGCAAAATAGTCGCAAAATCATCGCGGGTGTCTCGAACCCGTCGCGAACTTGTCGCCGACCCCTCGCAATTTAGTCGCAATCATTTTGGAACATGACATATTTGCGAGATAAATAAGACTGAATTGCGAACCAATTACGACATAAATGAGACACTTCGCGACAACATTGCGAGTAAATTAAACTAAGCGATGTTCTGGCAAATGTCGTGAGACAGTCGCACGAACGTCTCACGACTATCGCGCGAGTATCTTAAATTACTCGCAATTATGTCGCCAAAGGTTCGTTAAAAGAGTTCCTCCTGCATGTATCTGAGATGATAGTTCCTTCTTAGTACGAGATCTTGGTTAGGCATACTTAAGTATACAGTTTTGACGAATTCCAGTTGTCAAGTATTCTTGCTATCTGAGAGGATAGTTCCATCCAAGTATGGTGTATTGATTAGGCTTACTTATATGTATACTGTTTGGAGTAATTTCAGTTATTAAAAATGGTTCTGCATTCTGAGAGGATAATTTTGTTAAGTATGTTTTATAAGGCCTGCTTAAATGTTTACTATTTCTATGACAGTATAAAGGTACTATTATTGTGTCTTGGTTATACTACAACAGCCTGCTTAGTCTCAGCAGCTCTTCTAAGGTTTGAATTTGGCATACAGAGCCCTATAAACAAATTATCACTGCAGCGGACAACTAAGATTCTGATTAGAATGCGCATCCATGCAGTCTGATCTGTGCATTTGTTGTGCGCAAAACTGTATAAAATAGATTTTCGCAGGACGAGGCTCAGCTTAACTCATTGTTATTTTGATTTGATTGGGCTCATCATGCCATACGTATGGACAATTAGTGCATGTACGTTCTCGACTGACTTTTTTAAGCTGCTTGATGGGCCATCATAACTGTGCAGTTTAAACGAGTTAACTTTTGTCTAACTCAATATTTGCTACCATTCTACAGTCCAAAACCACCCAGCAGCGTGACATCTTCCAACAATTTAGCTCCTTCCAGCCCTCTAGTTCCCTCCAACAGAGTAGTACCTTCCTAGTCTGAAGTTTCAATGCTTGCTAGAATGTTTATTTTTCTTGGTTTATCATTTCTCGCAAAACCATCGTGCGACAGTCGCACGACCTTCGTGCGACAGTCGCACGACGATCGCGAGAACGTCGTGAGGCTGTCGATGGTACATTTGTAATAAATATCGCTATTTCATCGGGCGAACATCGTGCGAGTGTCTCGCGAATGACGCACGAATGTCGCGCGAATGTCGTGAAACATTCGCCAATGATTCGTGCGACAGTCGTACGACATTCGTGCGACTGTCGCAAATATGTCTAAATCACACATTCGGTGTGACCGCAATGTGATTATGGTTGAAATGTCGTATTTCTGTCGCCAAAACGTGTCTCAAATTGGTCTCGAAATAGTCGCAAATTGCTCGCATCCCAGTGAGATACTAGTTTTAGAGCATTATTTAGATGGGCAAATGAAGGAAAGTAAGAAAAAAGCTAGTATATGCATTAAGAACAACACATCTGTTAAAAAACATAACCAAATGAATGAAAATATTCGAACGTGAAGGTCAATGTCAAGGTCATCAAATATAGTACATCTAAATAACAATTTTGAAATATTCGATTTTTGCATGTTTTGGGACAATATTAAGATGGGTACATGAAATAAGGTAAGAAAGATACCAGTCCTTCCATTAAGAACAATACATCAATTAACAAAAGGAGTACTAAAAAGAATTTATTTACATGTAAAGGTCAAGGTCATCCAATGTTAAAATTCAAAATATGTGTAAAATAACTGGCGTTTTCACATGTTTTGAAACAATATTTAGATTGGTAAATGAAAGAACGCAAGAAAGCAACTAAACTATGCATTAGGAACAATACATCAGTAACTAAAAGCAATAAACAAAATTGATGAATCTATTCAAATGCGGAGGTCAATGTCAAGGATATCAAATGTAGTCCAAATTCAAAATGTGGAAAGACTGCAATTTTCACATGCTTAGATACCATATTTAAATGAGTATATAAAAGCTGCTACTTTGGGATGAGTCTTCATCTATTCTACATCCAGTATATGCCCTAGGGAAACTTTGCATATGCGCAGGGTCATCTGAGCCTTGTCTGCCTATTGATGCTTGAACTGCTGATATCTCAAGTATTCTTCAGGCTATACAGAAAAATTCAGCTTATCATATGACGTCGCATCTGTGAGTGAAATAATGCCATGCAATAAAATCTATAAACAACTAGTGGTTTATAGATTTACGGGAAATGTTATGAAGTCCATAACAACGTTGCATACATACCATGTAATGACGAAATTATAACATTTTTACGCCAGAAATGAGATTTCAAAGTATTCATTGCGAAAAAGAGATAAAATGCTTGACAAGCCTCACATTTTATCTCTTTTCCCAAACTCGTTTAATAAATTCAATAAAACATGAGCACTTATGTAAAATTCTCTTTTTCTTAAATGTTTTAATAGAGTCTATATCTGATTTTATACTTTTTTCAAAGGAGTTTGTATATGGTATAGCGCATTACGATACGATCTAAGTTATCTGTTCTTTGAATAAAGTAAAATTTGCTATTTCCACACCCACTGAATTATGTCTTAAAAAGAGGATCTTACATGAGTGATCATTTCATTTGAAATTTATTAAACGAGCCTTTGAAAGAATCTTTTTACCATTCATTTGAGGGAGCGCAGTGGCTCAGTGGTAGAGTGCTTGACTCGAGACCGAAGAGCCGCGGGTTCGAGCCTCATCAGCGTCACTGCTTTGTGGTCCTTGAGCAAGACACATTTATCCTAGCTTAGTACTGGTTCAACCCAGGAAGACCTGTCCCACATAACTGAAATATTGTTGAGTGGACGTAAAGAATCAAATGAAACAAACAAACAAAAAGCATTCATTTGACATACTAAATGCAATTTTATCACCTTCAAAATTTGTTTATTTCAATGAAACATTGCATTATTTGACTGTCGTCCAGCAGGAGAAGAGAAAGAATAAATGTCAGTAAATCGTGATAATTTTATTTCCAAACTTTTCCTCGAGATATAATTAAGAAAATGAATACTCACACTTTGTGTTTTGTTTAAGAAATAGATTTGTGCTTGTAGTGACGTGTTGCTTAATATATCACTGGCTGGATGTCAATCATTAAAGTGAATAAATCACTAGCAAAAAGCATGAGTGATTTATCAACCAAAGACTGTGATATATTAAGCAACAAATCACTGCGAGCATGTATCTATTATGATTCTCACACACAAGCATTTGTAAAAAAATGATTGAATCCTTAAGTTTCTATAACGATTTCACCATCTCGAACAAAGTGTAAGAATTTCCCATAACTCTTGTTTGGACAGAAAAGCCTATTTTTGCTGTTTGGAATGAATATAAAATTATTTTCATCGAGTGAAGCAAAAACATACTTGTTTATCAGTCTTATCTACGTCCATTATTGAATTCCTATAATTGTAAAAACGACGTTACCCTGTTCTGTCACCGTTTCAAAGCCTTACATAATAGATGACGTCATGAGCTCATAAATGACTTTGCAATGACGTCAGGCCAGTCTTTATCAAGTCCGTGCAGTGATTTATCAACCAATTAATCACCGAATTCAACCATTGGCTACATAGGTGATAAGTTTTAGAATTAAGAAACAGATTTGCGCTCACAGTGATTTGTTGCTTAAAGGGGACAGCAACCCTAACGATAAATATGTTTTATCAGAAAGAGCTCTATGGACCATGAATTTTGATACAAGTATCATCAAAATCGGTTGAAAAATGGGGAAGTTATGGTCATTTAAAGAATTAAAAAAGGCCAACATTTAGCCGCCATTTTGAATATTTAATTAGTTTTCAGAATTCTTTCAACTGCTTAATTTTTAGTTATCAATACTATCGCAGCATCTGTGTTTCAGCAGATATTCAGCTTTATACATAAGGAAAACGTTTTATTAAAGATAATTGCAAACACTCCATTGACTTGTCTTTTATTTTGATTACGCATATTTAATTAGGCTGTGTGACGTCACTAAGCTTACAATATGGCCGCTTCCATTACAGTCCATTTCCAAATATTCAAACCCCCATAACTTTTACGTTTTACAACCGATTTAGATGAAACTGGTATCAAAACTCATGGTTTATTAAGATCTTTCATATAAAATATAGTAATCATCAGGGTTGCCGTCCCCTTTAATATCTGGCTAGAGGTCAGTAGTTAAAGTGTATAAATCACGAGACAAATCCCAAATGATTTATCAACTTATGACTGGCCCACTAACAGTGATATATTTAGGGGATAACTGTATTCAAAATTTTCATTTGGGGAGGTATATCGTCGGATATACGGTCAGAAGTTTAGTTTTACGGCGTGATTTTCGAAGGTTTATCCGACGATATGCCTCCCAAAATGAAAATTTTGAATATGGTAATCCCCATTATAATGTACTATTAGAGTTATTTCCCTGCTTTTAATATAGGGTTTATGGTTATGATATTATAGGCCATACACGGGCCGATCAACTCCTACCACAGCTTTTGATGGAACAGTTTGATACTTTTACTTAGACACACTGAACATATGCTTGAAGGAATTTGGTTCAGAAAAAAATAGTTTTTGACAAAATGACAGATGTGAGAACTTTAACAATTTTTCCCTAATAGGGCTTTTGCAGGGCTTCCGTTAGGCGGACGTACGCCGTATATTACGTCCAAAAATCGGCTGCGTACGCCGAAATTACACATCAGAGACGTACCGCGGACTTCTGAAAATTCCTTAGTACGGCCGAAAATGGATATCGAGACGTCCTGTCTGCAGAAAAAACCCGCCCACATTTACCAGATTACGTGATTTATGTCCCGCCTTCGTGTTGGAAACTCATTTATTTTGTTTATTGACCACGCTAGGACGTCCCACTTGACTGATTTCGAGAGTTTTATTGACAGCCAGTGTCACGTGTAGGCTTCAGTCGGAAGCGTAATTATAAAAGCGTGTCATCCAACAGGTGTGAAATTTTACATCGACACATCTTGACAACCTTAGAAACCATTCGCGCGAGACGGACGTCCAGTCCCTGAGCAATAAAGTGAAACGGCCAACAGCTCAATCACTATCCGTTTTGTTTGAAGTGCCGACGTGACACTTTGCACGCTTGTGAAATTACTTTTATAAACTCAACACGTCTGCGTCGTAATTAATTGTGTAGATCCTGCGCATGCGATAATTTAGTACTTGAACGCTCCTTCTACACAGGCACTACACCAACGAACATACAACATATTATAAACGAATTGTTTTGTTGCAATTTTCACGCTGTACAAGTACAAGCTTATAAAAAATAATTGTTACACAAAATAAATACAAGCTTTTAAAATAAAAATTGCTACACAAATACTCTCCCAAACAAATCTATCTATCAACCCTACCCTACCCTACCCTTTCCTTCCCTTCCCTACCCTACCCAACCCGACCCTACCCTGCCCTACCCTACCCTACCCTACCCTACCCTACCTTACCCTACCTAACCCTACCCTACCATACCCTACCCTACCCTACCCTACCTATCTATGCATTGTAAGGAACAAAGAATGATCTCATTCTGTATAAGTACAAGCTTACAAAAAATAATTGTTACACAAATAAATACTAGCTTTTAAAATAAAAATTGCTGCACAAACACCCTCCCAAACAAATCTATCTACCCTACCCTACCCTACCCTACCCTACCCTACCCTACCCTACCCTACCTTGTAAGGAACAAAGAATGATCTCTGAAATATATATCTTATTTTTCAAAGCAAGTTTGACAATCCGCCACACCGCGACGGTATCACAGAAAAAAAGTGGGACTTCCAAAAAAATTCAATGGGACTTCCAAATTTCAAGGGCCGGAAGTCTGGACTTCCTGGATTTGAAAGTTAATGGAAGCCCTGCTTTTGTATATGTAAGTGTTTTTTTAAATGTCCTTTTCTGTTCTTTTGCAAAGACAAGCTTCCAGATTATTTTTAACAAGTATGGGCTTTTAAAAAGAAAGAAAGCTCACATCTTCTTAAAATTGGAAAAATGCTATCTTTGACCTTGACTATCCATTCTTATAACATATGTTTATTTATTTGCTACTGCTTACATTTATTATGGTGTCCTTTTTGACTGTACAAGTAGATTTCATAGGGCTTTTTACCCACAAACAACCCCGGCAATCTGAGTAACCAAATGAGCAAAATCCGTTTTTTGTTTCAAGTTGAATTTTTATGTTCTGTGACGTTGAACTTGACCTTCACATTTAAATATGTTTATCCTTTTAAATTTGGCTTTTTTATGTTGTGTTGATATGTGGCCTTTTCAGAAACGCTTAAAATTAAACCAAACCAAAAACTGTTAATAAATAGATCAAAATCGCCATAATTCAACATTTGGCTATAGAAAAATTGGTGACCTTGACCTTCATATTTATATCTTTCCACCAGTTTGATTTAATTTAAATAAATGCTATTATTATTTGTATTAATATAACAAATGATTAATAAATATATTTTGGACACATAAAAATTTGTTACGAACTATGACTAAATTACTGTTTTGCCGCCTTTTCCGAAAATGTACCATTTGTGACCTTGACATTGACCTTCACATTTTTATTCATCATCTGTTTAGGTTTGGTGTCAATAAAAGATATTTCTTTTTCTATATAACCATATTAGTTTTTTTTCTTACCATCTTCAGCTACACTTCACAAAATGGGTTTAAATTAGTGAAAAATCCCTTTTTTCCTTCATTTTGAAAGTAGACAACATGCCATTGACCTTGACCTTTATACACCAATTTCTCCAACCGGTTTGATTTAATTTTAAATAGTTGCTATTATTATCTTTGTGAATATATCAAAGGATTTATAAATATATTCTGGAAACATTACAAAATTCTGTTTCAAAACATGACTAAATTTATGTTGTAACTGTTTTACACCTTTGTTGAAAATGTACCATTTGTGACCTTGACATTGGCCTTCTCATTTATATTCACCATCTGTTAAGGTTTTGGTGTCAATATAAGATACTTTTTTCTTTTTAACCAACTTAGCTTTTTTCTTACCATCTTCAGCTATAATTTACAAAAACGGTTTAAATTAGTGAAAAAATCCCTTTTTTCTTCATTTTGAAAGTAGACAATTTATGACCTTGACCTTGACCTTCACACATCAATTTCTCCAACCGGTTTGATATATTTTCAAATAGTTGCTATTATTATCTTTGTGAATATGTCAAAGGATTTATAAATATATTATGGGAACATTGCAGAATATTGTTTCAAAATATGACTAAATTACTGTTTTTTTTTTCGACTTTTTTGAAAATGTACCATTTGTGACCTTGACATTGACCTTCACATTTATATTCATCATCTGTTTAGGTTTGGTGTCAATAAAAGATACCCTATTCTACATAACCATATTAGTTTTATTCTTACCATCTTCAGCTACAGTTCACAAAAAAGGGTTTAAATTAGTGAAAAATCCCCTTTTTCTTCATTTTGAAAGTAGACAATTTATGACCTTGACCATGACCTTCATACACCAATTTCTCCAACCGGTCTGATATAATTTTAAATAATTGTTATTATTATCTTTGTCAAGATATCAAAGGATTTACAAATATATTCTAGAAACATTACAAAATTTTGATTCAAAATATGCCTAAATTACTGTTTTTTCGCCTTTTTTGAAAATGTACCATTTGTGACCTTGACATTGACCTTGACATTTATATTCATCATCTGTTTAGGTTTTGGTATCAATAAAAGATACTTTTTCCTTTATAAACATATTAGTATTTTTCTTACCGTCTTCAGCTACCCTTCATAAAAAAGGGTTTAAATTAGTGAAAAATCCCTTTTTTCTACATTTTGAAAATAGACAATTTATGACCTTGACCTTGACATTCATACATCAATTTCTCCAACCAGATTTTTTCTAAGTTCAATAGTTCAGATGTTGCTCCGTATAAACACATAAGTGGTTTTCTTGAGGACCGTTGCAAAAGTGTTCATAATAATAGCTAAATATGTGTAATTTTGCGATTTTCACATGTTTTGCATTTTGCCAAATTTCCCCATATTTGGGCCCCTCGTATGAGGCGTCTGTAGAAGATAATGGTTTTATTCTTGTATTATTCTGTCGTTCCAATTTAGTAGCCTCAATCACACCTAAAAAACTTTTGTAAAGAATTATATAATGACAAGAAAACAACAGCACAATTAGGCAGGGTCTGGAATTTTTCCTGTCAATTTCTGCTGCATTTTCACATGATCAAAAAATCGCCGTTTCCATGGCAACGAATAATAAATCGAAAAGTTTGGCACCAGTTATGTAGGTTTTGGGTCACACCCAACATATACACAAAAAATTATGAAAATCCCAGAAATAGCGTGGCCAACTTTTTTTGATTCTTACAGAGAATCCATGTTAAAAGCCATTGATATTTGAAGAAAATCAATTTACAGTTTGGGTCAAACAATCTATTATAATAGGGGAACATATGTCTAATGAATCCAAATGCCCTTAGATCTGTCAGTAACAATTAGCATGCACTTTTATGAGAGGTGCCAAAAAAAAAGAGATGTTTGAAATTTCAGATTTGAGAAGGGAGATTCTTCATCTCAGGTCCGTCTGTCTGTTTTCCCCCCGGGTGGGTACTCTTATATTTTCATGCATACGTAGGCTCGGGCTATTTTGGGGGGTTCAAAATTTTGAATTTCAATATTTTTTGGGGTTTTCAGAAAACTGAATATTTTTTGGGGTTTTCAGAAAACTGAATATTTTTGGGGGTATGAAGATTTTGTGGATATTTTTGGGGTCATCACACAATTGGACTATACGATGCATTTTAGGGTCTTTTCTGAAGGTCAAGGTACAAAATGGAGGATATTTTTTGGGTTGCTAAAATTTCAAATATTTATTTGGGGTGCTTGAAATTCTTGATATTTTTGGGGGGTGAATGGTAGATGCTCGGCCCAAGCCTATGTATGAAGAAAAAATGAGAGTACCCCCCCCCCTCAGTTCAAACATATCCCTGTAAAATGCATATAAGTGGGCTTTTGTCCTAGTGGGCTTTTGTCCCAGTGGGCTTTTGTCCTAGTGGGCTTTTGTCCTAGTGGGCTTTTGTCCTAGTGGGCTTTTGTCCTACACTCAATTATTATATGGCATTCCAGCATAGATGAAGCAACTATAGCTCAAGATTTGTATCAAGGCATGCGCGGACCCAGGAATTTTCATCAGGGGCGGGGGGGGGGGGGGGGGGGGTCCAGGTCCATCTATCATAAAAAACTCTGACAACGTTTGTTTAGTTCTTTTTAGTAGTCCTC